>CP135537.1:532470-663264 GCA_032402905.1 Khaya senegalensis
TTAAATATTTATTTAATAAATTAATTATTAAAATTTTAAAATTTAATTAAAATTAAAATTTAAAATTAATTTAATTTTTAAATTAATAAATATATAAATTATTTTATATTAGTATTTTTATTCAAATAAAATATAATTAAAACTATTCTTTCATTTATTCTATTCACTAACCAAATAAAAAATGCTATTCCATTGTCCCTATTTTTCTTCTTTCCTTTCTCCTTTTTTTTCTTTTATCATTTTTTTTCTTAAAAACAAACACAATTTTTCATCCATACGGGCATTTATCGTAACAGTACAATTGTTTTGTTTGATATGAACTGTTAAATTTGTAAACTGAAATGTCATACTCGTACTACATTGAATGATGAGGTAGAATGTCAGACTACCAGGATGCCATGACTCATCCCTCATACGATACCGATATCAATCCCACTACAATCTTATCCAACAATAAATAATTTCACCAATCAGTGCCCAACAAGAACATTAAAAGCATCCATGAGATCATCTATCAGAACATGTAATTGTAAATTTTTTGTTGCTACATATGCATGAGTATGCCTTGAAGAATCAAAAAGCAATACAAACAAAAAGCTTGAAAAGGATTCTCGGTGCTGAATTTTTAATGATGGGTCATTGGATAATCGACACTTTTAACAAATGACAAATGGTGATTGATTGAAACACGTTTGGTTCTGGGTTTTGGTCTACATTCTGATAACAATGGCTCGTGAAAATTCCAGAAGCAAAAATTGACTGGTTCATGAACTCAAATTACCCTTTAGCCCTGGGGATATGGCGTTGGACCTATTGGCCCTTTCAGGATGGTCGTATGATTGTACCAAAAAGGCGGCAAAAACTGAAACCTAACTCACCAATTACATAATAACACTGCAATTATGAAAAGCATGAAACATCAAATTAGAAATAATCATGTAAAACAAGAAATCCAGGACTTTCTTGTCGTATAAGTGACACTTATCCTCAATGCCAGTTTGCTTGTCAGGATTAATCTCTTGAATAGCAAGTATCAATACACAGCTATAAGAAACTACTACATGTCAAGTCTAATACAAGAGATTCAATACTATATACAAAAAGTTTCTAAGTTTTATATTAGAGATTTTAACTTATTTTTCAAAATTTTCATTAGAGATTTCAACTTGTGTGTCACATGAATCAAGCATCACTACATATTTGTATAATAACCATCTCCCTATAATATATATGGACAGTTACAAGTCTGAAACACCGTGGCGAATACTAGGGACAGATGTCCCCAATAAACAAGTAAATTTCTTATCAACACAGGTAAAATAGTTATCTTTGATTATTATTTAGTTTAGTCTTCATTTCTTGATACCTGATCTCATTATCTCTTTGTAATATAATTATATCATGAATTGGGAACCTTCAATATTTTGTTTGAAACTTATATTTGATTTATGCTGAGTTTAAAATCTGCTTTATAATTATATCCCTATACTTTAGTATAGCCAATCCCTTCCCTGTAACCTGCTTTATTATGATTCCCTCCACTTCTCTTGTTTTCTATTTCTCTAACCACCAATCACTGCCTCAACCTTTTCACTTGATGCACGAGAGAGAGAGAGAGAGAGATATAAAAAATATCCAGCCTTCCATGTCTCTCAATCAGAACCAGCTAGTCAACAGTACAGCACCTTCTAAATTTCATAATTTGTAAATAATTTTTTAGCTTTCCAATAACAATGTTCATAGTCAAATAGGGATTACAAATTCTATTCTAGAGCCTAAAATTTTAATTACAAATAAATTGTTGATAAACAACAGCAGAATATACTATTAATTCCCACCATCATATTAGTTCTCTACTGGTTCCTCCTAGCAACATTGTTATATTTTTCAGTGGGAAAAGAGTCAAAATCAACTCACTACGATGTCAATCCACTCATTTTGACTGGTTAATTTTGAATGAGAACCACCTTCATTAATTTGAAAGCAAATCATACAGTATGCACAAAAAATTATCATAATGGCATTAAAGATGGTTCTATAATAATTGATCTAGCTGACAAACAGGACAACTTTGAGCTTGACAAGATATTAATAGTCAACTACCCTGGGAAAAAGAAGCAAAATCGCAGATAATATTTTCCCTTCATATACTAACAACAAGGCCTGGTAAAAGTGATTTACCAAGAAAAATTTGCTTCTGTGTTGGCAAGGGCAAGGTTTCCACTATTGTACATCTTCAGAAGAATTGTATGTGAGACAGCTCAAGAAGCGAAATTTCCATTCCTCTTAAGTAGTTCCTAGAGGCACCAACAATATTGCATATATCAGCACAATAGAACTTCGTCAAATTTTTTGTTTCCACAGAGACATGCCATACCTGTTGGGCAGCGGCAATTGACAGGCACTGCCTTTCTTTCTTCTCCCATTGGCATTCAGCACACCAGCCTGAACAATCTTTCCAATATTTCTTCAGCTCCCGAAAGACAGAGCTGAGAAATATTTGCATTTCCAGCAAACCAAAAATGGCATTAGAATAATTAATTTAAACCTTTGCTAGTATGTGAGGGAACATGTATCAAATTCAAACAGAATTACACAAATCATTTCCACAAATATTGTCATCCTTTGTGACAGCACAGGTGCAATCTTTGGAAATTTAACAATATGTTAAATTTCAGAGCCACTTTATTTGTTCATTGATATTTAAATACTTTTGATGATTAGACAAAATTTTATTGCGAGTTTCAGGCTTACTACTGCACAAGGACCAGCAAAGAAATTTATATCCTAAAAGGACAATTGCAAACATCAACCAAGCATGTACATTCATTCTTCTACCTAGACATGTCATGGAGTGACCCATCACTAGCTTCAATTTTTTATTAGAGATAAAAGGAAAGACAAGAGTGACGGATGTGCACTAGATAATAAGAAATTGCATCTCATAAGACTCCCAAATACTTTCCAACTGTGAAAACACAGAATACCACAAAAATGAAGAAGGGATGCAACAATTGAGAAAGGAAGAACAGCCACTAAGAGTAAAGAAATAACTAAGAAAAACTGAACCCCAGCTATTAAAGCATCTTCCAGCCCTTTACAATATTCAATATTAGTTGAGTTACCATTGATCAAAATTTGCTAGTAAATAAGGTGGTCAGACGACAACAACCTTATCATAATCTGAACTACAGCAAATAGTGTGAATTCTGACTGGAATCGGTAAATCATAACTTAGTAGTTAGGGATGCAAAATGCTCTACCTACAGGTTTGGTATACCATACAACAATAGAAAATAGAAAATTTCTCCATTCCCTTGTTGGCCACTTTACTTCAACTAAGAAAGCTCTTCTAAACTCATAAAGACCCAATTCACTGTAAATTTTAGTCAAACCTCTTTCATGTTTTCTGTTTCATTAACTTTCTTAGAACTGTAGGATTAAAATAACGGAGTGCAATTCAATAAACCATCAATTGTATGACATATCTTGAACCTCATATTGATGACCCCAAAAGAGGTTTTTCTTCCATTTTTTTATTCACGTTAAGTAATGTTTCAGTCTTCTTCTAGATTATATTTAAAAAAACATTAAAAAGCAGCATGACAATTTTAACAACATTATCATATTAGACTAACAGTAGAGGAAGGTTAAAGTGTGCACATACCAAGTTCAACATCTTGTTTTGTTACATCTTCAACAACAAAACCATGATGACAATTCATTGTGGACCCACCAACTTCAGGAAAGAAAACTACAAAGCATTTTGAAAAGGACAAAAAAAAAAAATCATAGAAAATCAGGTTTACACTGATTAATAGTTCTAACCTGCATCTTATATTTTGATGTGTGATTAGAATTGTAAAGCGCAAGGAGATATAATATCTTTGAATATAGGACATATAAAGTCATTCATTAACTTGTCCAGCATGGTTTCTAGAACAAAGTCATCCAGCACAACACCAAATTTGTTCATTGTGTTTGGTCGCATGATTCTGAATTTTGTATGATGTCACCTTTCAAAGTTCTCTACCTAAGCAATCAGAACATGATAAGACAATATAGAATATGAAAAACAGGGAAAATAAATAATATTAAATGCCAAAATGATAAGAGAAAGATGATACCTCTGATAACAACATTTCACAGAAATGAGGCTGAAGCATTTCAAATGTATATATTCCTGGGATGGGTTCAACCATTATACTTCTAAAACTCTCCTCTGTATTATCTTTAATTGCTTTGAGAAAAGCGGGGACAAAGAAGTTTTCAGCATGCCTAACATACAGCTCCCAATTAAGTGGCTGCAGTGAAGAGGCAACTATCAAAAAGGAAAAAGAAGACATATGCAAAACTAAGACGAAATTTATATGCTATTGTTTTCAAGTTGAGAAAAATCTCTACCATTTGTGAAGCATCAAGATCTTATTCTACTTTGGCAGACGCCAACTCCACAATAAGGCAACAAGAAAAACATTACCATTTTCATCATGATACCTCAAAGGATTTCAATACGTTTATGAAATCCAGCATCACTTGTGGAAATCTTTATGACACATATTAATGCACTAGTTTTGTTTATAAAACCTCAGAGTCAAACATTCAACATAAAGTAAAACATGCCTAATAGTTTGATATTATCCTCTGTCTGTACTCTCTATGTCTTTGAGCCTATTAAAAACAAAGGAAAGCAATAAACTGACAAAACTTCAACCAAAAAGAAGTGAAACCCCTAAATAAATAACTGGGACACCAGACAATGTGTAATACAATAGCAGTAAGAAACATCACTACATATTTCCTATAATAAATAAATAAATAGCATCAAAATGGACTCTATCTGGAATTGTAAAAAAAAAAAAAATTCACTTGTAATTCCAACACACAATGAAATTATCACAATAGACAGAAGCAGAAACAGACACAGAATCCTCCTCATGTACCAAAATCAGCACCATGAGAAACATTTCATAATCACAAATTCCCATTTTCTCGGGTTAAGCCTCAAACACATACTCCACTTGTCAGTCGAGACTTCGAAAATTTCTTAAAGCCTAGTTATCACAGAATGTTTCAGTTCCGATCACCAAACACAAAATGCTACTATTCCAAACTCTACTTTCCTCACATTTTCTCAGCAACCCAAAAAGAACCTAACTAATCCAAACCATCTCCCAAACAGAGCAAAGGAAACACTTTCACAGTTTTCACTTCACTACTAAATATAATATGCAACATCTCATCTCATAAACACAAAATTCAACCAGCACGCACACACCCTCGTACATAAACACATACATTCAAGTCTATATATAACGTATACAAATAAAAAATACAGGAGCAACAGGACTCATACACGTGTCTGTTCACCGTCAGGCGTGTATAAGAGGAGGCAAGTAACTTTCAAGAGAGCTAAAGAAGAGAGGACTGAATTCCAATTTCAAGTCATCGTAGCCGTCCGGCTTGTGTTCAGCGGTCGGATTAAGTCTCAGTCGGTGCGTCAATGGCGAAACGACGGCGACGCCGCCCATCGTTGCGAGCTGCAACTGGTTTCTCCGGTCGATGGAAGCTTCTAGAGCCATGGCGTAGAAAGAGTGTACGAATTTGGACAGATGAGCTCGCACGCTTTAAGGTAGAGTTGAAGATAGTGAGAAGAGAAGTACATTGGTTGGTGGTGGGGCCCGGTGATGACGTGGATGACAGAGAGTGATTTTTTTTTTTTTTTTAAAGATTTGTTAAATTACAGTTAAGAAATTAACATCATTTTTGGTACAATTTTTTATTTAATTTTAATTAGTATTACAGTATAGCCCAAAATTCTGTTTTTAGTTCTGTATTTTTATACTAATTACTATTATTTACATTGATAAATTTATTGTCTAGCTTTCCCATGAAAATTGCAGCACCAAGAGAAAAACCTGTGAGAAAAGAGTTGCTTCAGATGGACAAAGAAAAATATTTCCTACAGGGAAACTTGGATCACAAGAAGTATACCACAAGAAACTGGATTACACATTAAACACCAGACTCTATTACAAAAATTAAAAAAAATAACCCAAGAAACTGATTTTTCTTGTATTCTTCCCCTATCTATATTATTTAGATTGGTTACTGAGTACCTGGTCATTGCTCCTGAGTTCATCGATTCCTTGTCTTCAAAATCCCAGACAAGTTCTTGGAGCTGCTTGCATTGCTGCTTCTTAATGGAACATGAATCTGTGAACTCAGCTACGGGCTCCCAGGACCAAGCATAATATTTCTGTTCATCTGCTGCTGCATTTGTGCTGGTCCAAAGTTTAGTTGCAACGGGTTTTTTTGAGGCTGTTGATAAAATCGTTGTGAGGAAAGTCGATTTGGTGGCGATGACATATTATTCACGAAGTTGTAGGTTTTGGTTTGTTGTTGTACCACTGATCTCGTTTCCTGCTGTTGTTGTTGTTTCTGTGGTGAAATCTGCTGGTTGCTCAAGAGACGTGCCATATCTTGAATATTTGGCATCTGCAATTCTAGCAAGCCCGAGTTATCCCAAAACTGAAATCCACCCGTCAAGGATCTCCCTTGGCCGCCATCTGCCATCCTCCGCTGACTATCACTTGAACTTGGTGTACTGTTGCCGCCGATATTGCTAAACTGACCCACATTGCTAGTTGAAGGGATTTTTCCACCCCTTGGAATATTATGAGCAGAGCCTCCCGTTCCCATACCATTACTGAAGGAGCCACTAGCGCTAATTCTATGCCCCACTGGATTCTCCCACCCGTGTTTAAAGTACCCGAGACACCCACGGATGAACTTAAGCCTCCCTTCAATTTCATACTCTGCATGAGTTAATCCTGCTGTCTTTGTCTTTGCATCATCTGGAACTGTAACTGAACTTAATTATTCAAAATTTGTTGCCAATGCGGCTGCCCAGGGTTCATTTTGGGCAGCAGCATTGTCGAGCTGTAATTTTGATAAATTATTTCCGGGAGTTTCGCTAAACTGACTGAATTTTTCCAGGGGGAGCCTATGGCTTCCAGAGTTGAGGTTCTTTGAAGGTAGTCCAGAGTTCTGTTGAGCTGACTGACTGTTTCTAGGGGGGAAGCAAATGGCTTCCAAATTTAAGATTCTTTGAAGGTAATTGTCCATATTTTTTCTGAACTGACTGAATGTTTCCATAGGAGAGCAAATGGCTTCCACAGTTAAGATTCTTTGAAGGCAATTTGTCCAGAGTTTTGTTAAGCTGACTGAGTGTTTCCAGGGGGGAGCAAATAGCTTCCAGAGTTATGCTGAGCTGATTGAACGTTAATAGGGGCGAGTAAAGGGCTCGCAGAGTTAAGTTTCCAGGAAGGTAATCATCCGCAGATATTAATGGCTGGAACCTCGTCACTCACGGGACTGAGCATGGAAGTCGATAGCTCCAGTGTCGAACTGGAGATCATTCCAAGTGCTATAGCAACAAGAGGAAAACCAGCGGTGACGGCAATGTTTCGAGTTCTTGAGCAATTATCATCATTCAGAAGTACGGGTTCTATGTGGTCACCAACTAGGCAGTCCACTGAGGAATTATCGCCATTGAGAAGTACAGGTTTTATGCGGCCACTAACTAGTAGGCAGTATCCTTCACGCCACAGTTCTATATGTAAAACAAATGTCATCAAATACGGTAAAAGAACAAAGATTATTTTTACAAAGAATATGCAATACCCACCGATGAAGTGAACTGAACAGTGAACAGATCTAGAAAATGCTGCAAAAGTGTACTTGATGGCAATTTGCATGATAAAAAGTAACTTCCAGTGATTGCAAATAGAATACTATGGTGCTAGGCAAAGTTTGTGGAATATGGATCACAGCGGGACCAAATCCTTCTTCGTGTTCATTAAAAAAAGGTTGCCTCCACAAATCCCTTGGTAAGCTTCATCTTTGACATGACTAATTTCACACGAGCTTTATTTTCAACTACAGGAATCTCATTATCAGAGATGGCAGAAAATAGCTAATAGAGAGAAGAATAGAAGCTGCTTGGACCCAATTACAAAGCAAGAAGAAAGACAACAAGACACATTTCCTTGCCTTGGTGTAAATATGTAAAACCATGCACGTTAATGGAAAGAAAAGTATTTGTAAAACAAGTGTGTGCGACTGTGGTTTGGATGGCACCTTTGAGTCACTTCTTTACTATTCTCAAACCTCTGAATGTCACCAACTTCTGAAGTCCGAAGTAAGTTAAAATTTTCCAACTGAACGCTTCTTGCAGAGGGTGCATGTATATTGCCGGTTACAGCAATTGAATCACTTACTCTAGTATCCGTGCCTCTTGGCCACCCAATTGAAGGCTACTCGCAATTGTTACATTTATATTGTAGCCATTTCCCAATTGAAGGTTACTTGCACTTGTATTGTTACCATTTCCCACTTGAAGACTACTTGCAGTTGCAGTCTTATAGTAACTGCTTCTCGCTAGAAGGCTACTTGCAATTGTGATTGTGGTTAATGTAATTAATATTCAAGATTTTATATTAATTGTTTTAATTTTTAATTTTTAATTTTTTTAATTAATTATTTTAAATTTTATATTAAAAAATATAAAATAAAATAAATATATTATCACTTCCTCCAATGTGGATTAAATATCCAATGTCCAATGTGACAATCCAATATTACATAGAAAATTGGAGCAATTGATGCAGTTACGTTACGCAAGAGTCCAAAGGGGATTGAGCAGAAAGGTAGTGGATCTCAAAGTTAGGTGTGAAAGTGAGAGAAAAAGGATGGTTCCAACTTCAAACCAAAAACAAAGGCCAAACCTACTCACCACAATGCATTTTCCTTAGCGTCTTCTAACTCTTTATCCCACCAACTACCCCCCCACACACCGCCCCTTCTCTCTCTATATGGGTTGCCATCTACCACCTTGTATTTTTACTAAAACACCCCCACGTGGTGGAATCTCACTTCGTGCATCAAAAAAAAAAAAATCTAATATTAAAGAATAATAGTAAGCGTTGAAAGTCATTATTCAAGGTTGTTTATTATTATTATTATTATTATTATTATTATTATTATAGTTTGTAATTATTAATTAAGTTCAATATTTCTTACTCATGAAATTAAAATTAAAATTAAAATCAACTTAAAGAGTCAATAAAAAAAATATCAAATGAGACTATATTAATTAAGATTATTTTATAAAATAAAATCATATTTTTTTAATTATTTTGTTGTTAAATTTATTATAATAATTTAATAATTTAAAAACAAATATTTACGTGATAATTTATTTAATAAACGTACAAAGGAATAAACCATGAGATATGCTTGTTAGTCATGCCACGTAAGATTCTCCCAAGAGTAAATGGAAGGGTAATCTCGTAATCTTGCCAACAGCCGCTAGGGATTGTTTGGTAGTGTCGCACGTTTATTGTCCTATTGTCACTTTAACTCTGCGCTGCGGACTCCCCGAGGAAAACAGTGTCTTATTAAGCTTTCACTTTCATCATCTAACAAAGCCATCCAAAGCCTGATAACACGTTTGAACATAAAGTCGAACCGCCCTTCTTGGGCCGCGAAAACTTAGTCGTTTCCTCGAAGTAATCACACAAACAGAAATTGTAGTAGTCATGGCCTGCGCAAGCTTTGCCAAGCTAAACGCAGCGTCGTCTCAGTGGATCGGTCAACAGTCCTTCACTCAACGCCGTGGATCATCTCGCGCTGCCTCTGGCCGAGTCTCCGTCCCGATCCGCGCCAGTGCTTACACCGAGGAACTCGTCAAAACCGCCGTTAGTTCTCTAGATCTTGGTTAATTTATTGCTATTTCGTCCATTTTTATTTTTACTTTCAAAATTTCCTTTTTATGTCAGATCGTTTTGTTGTCCTTTGAAGTTAATTGTGTTTGATGCGTTATTCGCTGACTCTTGTATCGTATCAGTAAAATAAAATGAGATTTTACTATTTTTAATTATTTCGTTCGAAATGAATGTATACATGTATAGTTATATATATATATATATGTATGTATGTATGTATGTATGTATGTATGTATGTATGTATGTATAATACGTAGCCTCTATATATACATGTATAATTATGCATATACATACATAGCCCGTATATTTACACGTATAATAATACATACATAGCCTGCATACAGCATATATATATGTATAATTTTGATACATAGCCTGCTTATATACATAATTAATTGCGCCACATAGCCTGAGTTTTGGCGGACACTTTCTTCAAATATGGTATATGGTGTAATCACGCAAAATCACAAGGTTGATTTTTAGACTTTCACTATTACAACTGCTAAAGTGAGCTTTGCTTATTCTATGGTGAAAGTGAGTGCTGTATTACAAAATGTTATTGACACAGTGACTAAAATGCAACTGCAAGGTCATCTAGTTGCATCATGTGCATGATTATTTGCCTCGTGATCGGTGACAATTTTCACTGTAGCATGAATATATGTGTAGGTATGTGGCATGTAAAATGAGCATTGCTTATTCTATGCTGAGCGAGACTGGTTATCATGGAATTGTTATTGCCACAGTGACTAAAATGCAACTGCATGGTTATCTAGCTGCAGCTCATGCATGGTCATGTACCATATGATGGGTGACAATGTTCATTGTAGCATGGGTATGCATGTAGGTATGTATAGTTTTTCTGATTTAGAAGATGTTATGATTGCTGAGATGTATAATTTGCTAGTCCAAGCTCATAGTACTATTGTAAAATGCATGCAATGAATCTTGAGAGTATGCTAAAGTGCTCATTGGATTCTTTCTTCATGGCATTATGTGTGTATAGCAATTCTTATTTAGAAGATCATGTAGTTGCTGAGATGTGTAATTTCTTTTTCAAGCTCATATCACTTTTGTAAAATGCATGCAATGAATCTTGATAGTGTGCTAAAATGACTCTACGATTCTTTCTTTATGTGTGCAGAAAACGGTTGCATCACCTGGTCGTGGTATTCTAGCAATTGATGAATCAAATGCAACCTGTGGGAAGAGGTTGGCATCGATTGGATTGGAAAACACTGAGACCAACCGACAGGCTTACAGGCAACTTTTGCTGACTACTCCAGTACTTGGTGAGTATATTTCTGGTGCCATTCTGTTTGAGGAAACGTTGTACCAATCTACTACAGATGGAAAGAAGTTTGTGGACTGCTTACGCGAGCAGAATATCGTGCCTGGTATTAAAGTTGACAAGGTATAATGTCGACAAAATGTTCAAGTTTTCTAAATTGATGTGAAAGTAATTGAGATTTCTATTTTGTTGGCGATGCTGTTGGTCATTGACTTCTCTACTTTTTTTTTTTTGCAGGGTTTGGTTCCTCTACCTGGATCAAACAATGAATCTTGGTGCCAAGGCTTGGATGGATTGGCATCAAGATCTGCTGAATACTACAAGCAAGGTGCTCGGTTTGCTAAGTGGTGAGTCATTTGCTATCTTAATTAAAATTGGCTTAATACTTGTGTTTGGATAGCCATTTAATTTATTAGTTAAGTACTTCAATTATTTATTATGGCATCTAATTTTGTGGAAATATATAGGAGGACAGTTGTTAGTATCCCTTGTGGTCCTTCTGCTCTTGCTGTTAAGGAAGCTGCATGGGGACTTGCACGGTATGCTGCCATTTCTCAGGTATATGTCCATCCCTAAAGTCAATTTTCTTTCATTGGATTATTCAGCAGAGTAAGAAATTGAGGGTCTTCTTTCTTTTAATGTATTTGTTAATGCTATGTAATGGCTCAACTTATGTTTAGCTAGCAATAGATTTATGATTTTGGCCATAGCTGTGCTGTCTATAATAGACAAAAATGTATTGCCTTGACTTCGCATTTAATTTCTCATCAGAAAGTTAGAATTTATTAACATTTCCCAATTAAGATGATTGTAAGACACTTTTTCCAATTCTTCAGGCTATCAATTGTTACCTTTTTCAGATTGAATTAACATAGTTCTTTGTCTCAATCTGTCTGCTTAGTTCCATCTTTAAATGGAATTCTTTTTTCCCTATGTTCCCCTTAATTTGGTTTGTTGGAAACTTTACCAGTGATGATTTTTGCTTCTCTTGCCTTCTAAGTGTTGAAACAATTAATGTAAAGAGAGTTTGGATGGATTTGTTCTAAACACTTCTCAATACATAAAGAGAGTTTGGATGGATTTGTTATAAATGCTTCTCAATACATTTTATAATCTCTCAATGTTGATTTTATGCAGGATAATGGTCTTGTGCCTATAGTGGAACCTGAGATTCTTCTTGACGGGGACCACCCCATTGAGAAGACCCTTGAAGTGGCGGAAAAAGTCTGGTCAGAAGTCTTTTTCTACTTGGCTGAAAACAATGTCACTTTTGAGGGAATTCTACTTAAACCCAGCATGGTAACACCAGGCGCTGAGCACAAGGAGAAGGCTTCTCCAGAGACCATTGCTAAATATACACTTACAATGCTTAAGAGGAGAGTACCCCCGGCAGTTCCAGGAATTATGGTATGAACACTCAACCATTTTAGATGAACTTACAATGATAATTTATGGTACCGGCTTCTTATAATCATGAATTGAATCTTTCAAACCTTGGATTTGTATAAATTGATGATTTGGCTGAATCAATTTTCTTTCACAAAAGTTTTATCTAATGTTTTGACCAGGCACTCCCAAGTACTGAACATTGTAGTAATTTTTGTAGCTGAAATTAGATGAAAATTTTGAAGCCTTTGGTTCTAGTTACTGCAGCAATTGAGTTGCATTCTTAATATAACAATTTGAATGTGATTTTACTGTTTACTGGTGCAAATGCATCTAATTTTCATGTTATGAGTTTCATGTTTACCAAAAACTGGCTGGTAATGGTTGTGTGTTCTGTTTACTTCTCAGTTTTTGTCCGGAGGACAATCCGAAATGGAGGCAACATTGAACTTGAATGCAATGAACCAAAGCCCCAACCCCTGGCATGTGTCCTTCTCATATGCACGTGCTCTGCAGAACACCGTGCTTAAGACATGGCAAGGTCGTCCCGAGAATGTCAAAGCTGCACAGAAGGCACTATTGGTGCGTGCGAAAGCAAATTCCTTGGCACAGCTTGGAAAGTACTCAGCCGATGGTGAAAGTGACGACGCCAAGAAAGGAATGTTTGTCAAGGGCTATACCTACTAAGGCAACGTTTCACAAAATATTACGCATTCTGAGTTGGAGTTGAGGCAAATTCAATCATCTTGGGCTTCCATAGGTTGTGCACTTTTTATGCTGAGAAAGACTTGATATTAGAGAGCTTGAATAATACAAATTCATCCCTCTTGAGCTGTCAGTTTATACAAATTGCTCTTTCTTTTGCCTTTTTCCACAAAACTAGAGAGCTTGAATAATACCTGTGACATAAGAGAAGGCTTTTTGCAATCTGTAGTCCAGTAGAAAGGGAACAGTTGAAAGCAAATACTCTATGTCTGTCTATGTTTTTAAGTTATTGTACTTGGGATACCAAGTTTTGAATTTTTGCTTGATTTTCATCTTCATTCTTATATTAGACACCTTGATTTATGGAATCCAAACAGATTTACAGACTACAGTATAATTTCAATTTTGTTAAAATTGGTAATACTTAGTTCATTATTTTAGATTGTAAACCAGTTTACTAATTGAATACGGAAAATTGATTTTAAAAATTTCCTTTAGTGGTTTCTATATCTTATACATTATTGTTTTCAGTACTTGGCTAAGACATATATAAGACATGTAAAATTTAAAATAAATAATATAAAATTTAAAATAAATATATAAAAAATTTAAAATATAAAAATTAAAATAATTATTTTAAAATAAATAACAAAAAATTTATAATAAATAAAAAATAAAAAAATTAAATATTACATCTAGCGTAGTCAAACTGGTTTGTTAAAAATGATGAATTGTAGTGCTGTACGCCTGATATACATGATAATTCACTTGTGAGGGCTCAAATGGACCAAATTGGGAACTGGGCCGGCGCACTTGGAATCAGTTCGGCTCATATTATTGTCACGCCTGAGCTTTTTTCCAAAGTCCATGGGCTAGTTTTGATCCTAGGTCTAGCAGATATAATTTAATTATAGTATTATATAAATAAAGTACGTACTCCATTACAAAAAAAAAAAAAATTATAAATTTAAGAAGAGAATTATTTATATATAATAAAATTTTTTAATATTAAAAATTACATTAAAATTTCTTATTTTAGGTTGTCAAATAAGATTATCGAATTTAATTTCAATCATTTATTGTATAGATATTTCTTTATAAACAATCAAGGCCTCTGTAGTTAAAGTACTACTTTGTTTAACTAAAATATCTAAGTATTTGATACAAAATATTATCTAAAGCTCTTTTGCTCTCTTTGCCTCTTTTTATATAAGATTGACTTGTCATCAATTATTCTAAGATTACACGAAAAAAATCGATTTGTTACATTAGGTATAAAAATTTAACATATCTTTATAAAAATATAAATAAATATTAAATATTTTAAAATTTAACAATATCTATAATAACAGGCATAAAAAAATTAAGAAATTAATAAAATTAAAAAAAATTAACAAAATTAAGGATAATAAAAATATTTTAATTAATGAAACTTTGAAGCACCGTTGACACTTCTGCTGACAAGTATTTATTAAGTCTCAACAGGATTATTTATTTAATATTTGATAATATTAAACAAAAAAAAAATGTTTGTTAACGAAACGTATTTATGTAAAGAAGTATACGCTGATAGGCGCGTGATTGTAACGCTCCATTTTAGTTCTAACGCCAAAGCGGCGGTAGACCAAAAGCACACTTACAAATTCTCAGCAACGACACACTGCACCTGGCAACTGGCAACTTCCATTTGCAGAATCGGCAACCTGTAACCGTCGATTCGGCCGAAACGACGCCGTCACACAGCCTTGCATGAGCGCCTCTTTTTCACTACTCCTCCCTCCGCATTTTCCACAATTCCCTTTCTCTTCAAAAAATTCACACTCAAAAACCCTAAAACCGAAGCCAAAAATCAAGCGCAAGCTCTCGTTCCTCACAGTCATAATGAAGGATCGGCCTCCGCCTTCTTACGGTGCCGTTTACGTCCCTCCTCATCAACGTCGCCGCTCCTGCATTACCTCTGCGCAGAGTCACTCTTCAATCTCTTGTCTCCCTCACTTTGAAACCGAAAAACAAGTTAATAATACGAAGAATAATAATATCAATCATGATAAAAACAATAAGTGTAATAGTTTTAGTAGTAATGATAATAGTGAGAAGAATTCGCAGTATAATTCAGCCTACAGCGATGGTTTATCAGAGGAGGAGTCTGATCGGGAGCTGGAGATGTCGTTGCAAACGGTGAATGTGTGTTGATTGAATATCATTGAATTTTATTTTTGGTATTGAAGCTTAAAATGTTGTTTGTAGGTTGATTCTATTATGTTCGTGATGATTGTTGGATTAATAGAATGCGTTTGTTTTGGTTATTGTCTGTTTGTGTACATGCGAGAATTTCATTGTAGTCATGCATTGTTTCTGTTGAAGATTCTAGTATTTCGTATTTATCTATGTGTGATCAACCATCTCTAGTAGTAATGAAGTATGATCGAAGGTGAAAGTTTAGCTTTATTTTAGGAAATTGAGAGTTAGAGTGAATAATCATAATCCGTGGTTTTCTTCACTTTGGAGTGTGAAAAATTGGTGACATGTACTGCATCTATTGCAATCTTTTAGCGGGATCCTGTGATAGTGAAGGTATTTTACTGCTTGTGAATTTCTTGGAAGTGTGTCTTAGTTGGAATGTAATTTATCATTATCGTGATGATGAACAAAATGAAATTTCAAAATGTAGAATTACTATGATTTTCTTAATCCTTGGCCATGAATCCCCTTTGGGGTTCTAATCCACCCAACTTTTCTATTTTTTGCCCCAGAGCTAGAAAGAGGCAAGGAACAAAAATATAGAAGTTGCTAACAACCCAAAATCAAATTTTGAAATAAAGATTTTGTTGCTATTAACGTAGTAAATGAAAGCAGGAAGAAAATAATCCTTCTATTCTACTTCATAAATCTGTACAAGGGCTTTAAATAATACAAGGAAGTTGACAAAACTGAAATAAATAAGCAAACTACTTCTGCCCTAACTGCCAATACACTAGACAACTAAACTAATTCATTCAACATACACATTAATATTTAATACTCAAATCTTCTGACACAACTATAATAAATTCTCAATTTCTTCAACAGCAAAGAGTAAGTAATACAATAGTTTTGAACCATATTGCTAATCACAGTACAGTATTTCATTCAAGTATCTTGTATTGTATGATACTCTTACCCTAGCCACAATTGAATGAATTCTAAGCGCCATTTTCGAGACAACCACTACTTTGGAGAAATGGGAGTTGCCATTTATGCTATGCATTCAAGTTTTTCATTCTTTGTTGTCTTCATAATCATTTTTTAATTCATCGTTGCAACAATCACAATTTTTCACTTCATGAATCTTCTTACATTTGGTCATTTTTCAATATTCTGGAGCTGGCCTGAATGCTTTTTCTTAGCTAGTGCTAATGACTGTATGATGTTCAAATGCACATGTTCGTGTGTGTGTGTGTGTGTGTAAATATATTAATAGTTTTTGTCTACTTTTTACTATGTTTTTAGGGTGCTTCTGCCTCCAATAACATAGAGGAATGGAGATGGAAGTTAGCTATGCTTTTACACAACAAGGAGAAGCAAGAACTGATTTCAAGGGAGAAAAAGGATAGACGTGACTTTGAGCAAATATCAGCTTTGGCTAGTAGTATGGGTTTATATGGGTATGTTCTGCTCCATCAGATTAGATGCTTTGATCAGTGCACCAACTTCTGTTTTGAATTTGAATTGCGATTCAATATTACTTTTGCAGCCAACTGTATGCAAAAGTTGTTGTCTTCAGTAAAGTCCCACTGCCAAACTACAGATTTGACTTGGATGATAGACGTCCACTGAGAGAGGTATTTTCTTGTTTTGTCGTCAGTTAATTTCTATCCTTTTTATCTTTAGTATAATTTTAGTTCACAATCCACAGTAGAGTATTGCTTTTAATTTGAACTGAAATTTGTTTCTTCTATTTTACCCCCCTTTTCTACTACCTCCTTTCACTGTTCCACCTTTCCACTTGACTCTAATTTTGCACTCCAATCAATCATGTTTGTTAATTAGTTTGCTTTCTTTTTCTCTTATCTGTCTCTCTTAAATTGTTTTGGTTATTTTTATGGTATTTTAAATATAAGGGCCTTAGTGTTACTTAAATTTCATAAAAAAATAACAAGTTTTCATAAAATTATTGAGGGGTCTTAGGTTTCCATAAAACATTATTAAGGGGTCTTGCATGATCATTTTGCCCTTCTGAATGTTGCAAGGACTTGTAAGCATTGAAAGGTTACATGTTGCCAAGGGATTATTGAAGCTTTTAAGCATTCACAGGTTACTTTACCTCTGAGTCTGCTAAGACGTGTTGATTCCTATCTTGGAGAATACCTCTCTCAAAAGTCTAACTCTAAAGGAAACTTTCTGGATTCTTCTTTCTTGAGGTTAAGCAGCAGCAGTAGTCTAGCGACTGAAGAATTTGAACAACCAGAGCCACTGGCATCCAGTAAATCTGTCATGGAGAAAATTCTACGGCGCAGAAGTTTGCAACTGCAGGATCAGCAACGGGCTTGGCAGGTTACCCATACAAATCTGGAATTGTTTCCCGTTTCCCCTGTTTCTCTGTTGCTTATTTATTGTATGTGTTCATATTATTATTTTGTTTTTGTTTCATAACACAGAAGTAAGCATTCTGGATATTCTTTTTATCTGACAGGTTACTTTGCACAAAGTATCTGTTATGGCCCATCTTAGGCTACTTCTATTATTTTCTTTTTTAGCTTTTGCGTTTTTTAGTTTAGCTTTTTTTGGGTGATTTTCACTAGCCTCTGTAATTTGAGATATTGTATTTAGAACAGCTAGTAGTGTCTACCTTTATTTCTTTTGTTAATGAGGTCTGTAGGAGAAAACAGTGATCATAGAGCTGCATTTGTGGCCTATTATTCTTAAGCACTAGATTATTTAATTTATTTATTTTTGGATACCTAGAAATCCCTGGACTTTTCTATGTTCACTCAGTTCTAAACGAGGGATTACAGTTGGAACCTAAACCCTGGTAGTTAGGAATGTAAATATCCCAAATAGATTGCCCCAAGGGAATTTGAACCCCTGACTTCTTTGTTGAATCCAAGGATCTTTTCCCACTCAACCCAACCTGTTGGGTTTTAAGCACTGCACTATCTAATACAAACTTCTGTCCTTACAAATGAAAGAATGATGAAAACAAATAATGATCATAGAGGTGGGATGTGGTTTCTTTTTCTTTAATGTTAAAGTTAGGTAATGCAAATCTTTCTTTTATGCAGATTCTTATATGACCTTTTTGCATTTTCGTTCTATTAAGGAAACTCCCATCTAATTAAACTCATTTGGTGAATGCTTGTTTTAAAACAAGGTTTTAGCTACTTTTGTGCTGAATTTTGATGCTATAAGACTGTGTCAAAAGTAATTTTTTAATTTCCAAATGAAGGTCACTCCTTTATTGTATTTTCTGACTTGGCTAGTCCATGAATGTGCTGGTAAACATACATTGATGTGGATCTATTTTGTTGGCTAGTGGATTGTGCGTCAAAGTTGATTTAACGTCCTAGGTTGCACCTTCACTTGTTTGATATGAACCCAATCCGAAGCACCTATTTAGGCTGTCCTCTTAACTGCAAAAGTATATTTGGAGCACAATTTCCATTGCCATTGGTGTTCTAGCCATGTCTCATTTGTTGGAAATGAGCAAGATATGAGTTGGGTTGAAAGATTTGTGGGTGAGTGTGGATAAGTTAAAAATAAAGATTATCAACTTTATTTATACTAAAGAGTTATTGTTAACATATTGAGAACCAAAGGGCTATCAATTTTATCCACTCAGGTTTGTTGTCTGATTCACAAATTTGTTCTTAGGTCCTTAAAATCTTAATTAAAACTGTGACTCTGTTGAGACATCTCTATTAGTTTCCAATAGTTTAAATGATTTGTATGTCTTGTTTAATTGTAAATAATGAAGTATAATTACTGGAAAGAATTGTCAAGATCTTTTCATTTGTTATAGGAATCATCAGATGGTAAAAAGATGCTCAAATTTCGTAGAAATCTCCCTGCTTATAGAGAGAAGGACAGACTACTGAAAACCATTTCACAAAATCAGGTGTGGGACAATATTGCTATTTTATTTATGGTTTATTCATGTTGACATTCCTTGGAACCTTATATTTTGAAATGAGAATGACTTGTTTCTTCTCTTTGTATTTCTATATGTTTTACAGGTTGTTATTATATCAGGAGAAACTGGTTGTGGCAAGACCACACAAATTCCTCAATTCATACTAGAATCTGAAATAGAATCTGTTCGGGGTGCTGGTTGTAGTATCATATGTACACAACCAAGGCGAATTTCTGCTATGTCTGTTTCTGAGAGAGTTGCTTCAGAGAGGGGGGAGAAATTGGGCGAATCTGTGAGTTCCTGTCTCATATACTATTACCTTAGATACAGAACAAATGTTGTCTCATATACTTGAAGTATTTCCTTCCCTTGTTCTTTAAAGGTTGGGTATAAAGTTCGGCTGGAGGGTATGAAAGGGAGGGATACCCGCCTTGTCTTCTGCACCACGGGCATATTGTTGAGAAGATTGCTGGTTGATAGAAATTTGAAAGGTGTAACTCATGTTATTGTTGATGAGATTCATGAACGAGGAATGAATGAGGGTAAAGTGCTGACTATTTTGAGGTTTTATGCAATGATGGATTGTGATTCCTCACGTTTATACACATTCGATGCCAGATTTTCTGCTCATTGTCCTTAAAGATCTACTCTCTCATCGACCAGAATTAAGACTGATTCTGATGAGTGCAACCCTGGATGCAGAGCTGTTCTCATCCTACTTTGGTGGGGCTACAATAATTAACATTCCGGTAAAGTTAAAATGGCTCTGAGTGGCAATTTTTAAATCTGCGGATGAATTTAGTTATTTTTACTTGTGCATGCATAATTGCAAGTGTGTTTGTGTGTGCACATGCTCATGCACTTCTGTTGATCAATTCGATATATAAGTGAGTTTTATTTTCTCGTTTGTCTTCTTTGTTTGTGGACACATATTAGTGGTGTTGATGATTCATTGTGGCATTCTTTATATGTATAAGGTTGGAATTTCAGTCAGCTACTACTACTAAAATCACAGTAGGTCCTGATGGATGTAACTGATCTTCTGCTTATTTGTTGCTCGCTGTTAATATTTTTCTGTGATTGATATGTTATATTTCTACTGCTCAATTCATCTTATGTTCCTTTAGGTATGACAGTTTGTTTAGTTAATCAGTCACTGATGATGGTTATCCTAGGTGAATATTTGGGTAGTTGCTGCACCTGTTGCATTACCATGTCTTCTGCATTCTATTTATTGTCCTTTAACTTCAGTCTCCATTTTCATTTATGCTGATTTTATAAAATAATTTATTACTGAATGTAATGGTATCAAGTTGACGAATGGTTTTGTCTGGGTTTGAATATCAATGTCAACAGGATTGTCCACCTTGTTGTTCCTCTTTTGACTATTTATTTAGCCCACCTTGGTGGTCCATCTGTTGGAGTTGTAGATAGTTACATCTCTTTGGCACCTGCTGGTGCATGTGCTATAATTTGGTACAAGGAGCATGCATTGACTGTAAGCTCTACGTTAGATTGCTGTAGTCTGGTACCTCTGCCTTGTCACAGGACTCTAGAAAATGAATTTTCAATAATTCAGCCTCTTTTCAGGACAAATTCTGTTAGTGGAGTCTTTGACACTGCCTTTAGTAGTATTGTTTTGTCAACATGGAATGATAATCAGATTTTCATTGTATCAATCAAGCTGGCATGAATCTGGTTTTTTTTAGGAGTTCTGGAACAACTTAATGTCTATATTATGTGTTGCTTGTTCAGTATGTATTTTATGAATTGAATATTAAATGTGATATGATCACTACAATACCAGTTATGAATATATTAATGTTTAGACTATTTGTTAATTAGGATAATATATTTTGAGATTCCTGGTGGAATTCCTATCAGAATGCAGAACCTGGTGCAATAACTATTTCTTTTTTGATCTCATGTAGGGTTTTACTTATCCTGTCAGAACTCATTTTCTGGAAAACATTTTGGAAATGACGGGTTACAGATTGACCCCATACAATCAAATTGATGATTATGGTCAAGAAAAAATGTGGAAAATGAGCAAACAAGTTCCAAGAAAGAGGAAGAGCCAAATTGCCTCAGCTATTGAGGTATGCAAAGATTTGTATGACTACCATTAACACATTTAATGCTTTATAATTCTCTCATTTGAACTTTTCTGTTTATTGATTTTTCTGTTTACCTTTGGAATTGTGCAATCAGGATGCACTAAAGGCAGCCAACTTCAATGAGTATAGCCTCCACACACAAGAATCTCTGTCATGTTGGAATCCTGATTGTATTGGTTTTAATCTTATAGAATATCTTTTATGCTATATATGCAAGAAAGAAAGGTCTGGTGCTGTTCTTGTTTTTATGACCGGGTGGGATGACATAAATTCTCTGAAGGATAAACTACAAGCTAATTGTATTTTAGGAGATCCGTCCCAAGTTTTGTTGCTTACTTGCCATGGTTCTATGGCTAGTTCAGAACAGGTAAACTTGTTATTCATCAATTAATAGTTTAATTCATTAACCTGTTTTTCCCTTTTGCTCCCGCATCTAAAAGAACCCTTTTATATATTTGGGATATCGCAGAGGTTAATATTTGATGAGCCTGAAAGTGGAGTGAGGAAAATAGTGCTCGCTACTAACATAGCAGAGACTAGTATCACCATTAATGATGTTGTTTTTGTCATTGACTGTGGGAAAGCAAAGGAGACATCATATGATGCACTGAATAACACTTCTTGTCTGCTTCCTTCCTGGATTTCTAAGGTTTCTGCTCAACAAGTAAGGTCTTTATTCTGTTCAGACTTTTATCCTATGTTGTGCAAAGTTATTCATTTGTATTCACTCTAGAAAAGTATGATTTCTTGTTACTTTACTGTCTTTGTTTTTCCTAGTATATATGATTTCTTGTTACTTTACTGTCTTTGTTTTTCCTAGTATCTCTTCATTCAATGGTTCAGTCTCAGGCTTATGGGGACAGGTATAATTGTTGTTTGAGGCTGTGTCTAGGGCCATCAATTTATATTTTCACAAGTAACCATGCTGAAAAATTCCTCTTATCTTTGTAAGATCTCTAGTAGATGATAGTCTGAAATGGTGGACAAGAGTTCTGGTTTTACATTTACTTGTTCCAAATTTCCAATTTGCTTGTAGCTGAAAGGTGTATCCTGGACTCTGAGGCAAATAAAGTATATTGTAGCTGACTAATGGTTATTTAGCATGGTTTTACTTATCAGTGTACAACATGTATTGCCTCCATAACTTGTGTTGCTTGAATTCACCTTCATTCTAAAAAATATTTAACTTTATATGCACTGATGTGTTTAGGTTATATGAACTCTATTTTTAGTATATGTGAAGCTATGCTTTTACTAAATAATTTATGATTGTTTCTTCTACATACATATGCCCTCTTCATAAGTGTTTTATAGTTGCATGTTCAACACTTGTTTGTCACTTTATGACTTTCTGACTTCATTTTAGCATAGGAGTTTCCCTTATTTTTGAGAACCTATGAAACATAGAGATAGTTAATATCTTATGGTTATGGAGCAAGGCTCTGTAGGCTGTCTTCAATTATAGTTGATTCCCTATGAATGAGTTCTTTTAGAATGAAGTTTAGTTCTTTTGAAATTATTAGTGTGATGCATAACACTATGTCTTTATTTATGTGTCCATTAAGAAATTTGGAAAAGGAATCCAAGCTAAACTGAAACAATCTTATTGGTTATGGGATCTTTAGAATGAGAAGTTGACGGGACTATTGATATCCAGGGAATAATACAATTCCTTTTCAGGTTTTATATATGTTCTTAACCTAATGTTGACCCAAGGTTGTTTTCTATTTAGTGTTATTTTATCCCTTTCTCCTAGGTGGTTCTGATGGATCCGTGCTACTGACCAGACCAGTGAAGCATTTACTGGTTGAACAATGTTTAATTGGACCAGTTATTTTTCTTGGTTACATAATATTTTAAAAAAAAAAATAACCTTGAAAAATAGTAGAAAGTCAACTTGAGATTGCATGACTTTGGCAGACTAACTTAACTCTACAGGGTAAATAAGCTGAAATACAGTTGTATTGCACTTTTTGAACATCTTGGTTTTAAATTATATGAGTCATATAAACTACATGGTGGAATTATGAAGACCAATACTGTAAAGTTTGGAACTTATTGTGGGATATCTAATTGGTTCAGCATGAGGTAAAGAAGTGGTTGAGTATTTCATTATTTGCAAAGTTAAGGTGATCTGGTTTATGATTGAATTTTTAACAATAAGTTAAAATAAAATCTGTTCAGAAAATCAGATAAAATGTAAGATCAGTTATGCAGCAGATTCCATATGTAAGTTATATGTGGAATAATGAAAAGGAATCTTTATCTCTGAAACTTAATCTGAATAGTGTGGTCAATCATTGTACTCTCACCTAAATCTTTTTTTTTTTTTTTTTTTTCTGGGCTATGTAGATTAATCTTTTGCTCAACATGTGATATAAATTTGGCTGGTTGGTGAATTTTTGGTCATTTGTCATTCCACTGTTTTATGTATTTACCAACACAATTGTTATGGCTGGTGCTTGTGCACCAATTAACAAATTGTTTTGGTCAAGCCTTCTTCTTTATCTATTTCCTTGTTCATTTTAATTCACTTACGAATATGTGGCAAAAAACTTACTGAGTCAATTGAAATTTGTTTCTTTTTGGCAATTGAGAATCATATTTGGAAGAATCTTAACTGCGGTATTCTGTGGCTTGTCATTTCTTTTCTTGTTGACCAAATTGCTAGATTATATTCTTTTGGTTTATGAAAAAAAAAAAAATGAAAGAAGAGAGAAATTTTACGGTCTTATGTTGCTGTTTCTGACCAGAAAAGAGGTGTTCTCACCAGATGTAGATACAATACATGCATTTTCTTTTATGTATTTCAGATGCAGTTGAGAGATAATTTTTGTGCTTGATAGAATTTTTTGATTGTGTTTATATACGTGCAAGCATATGTGCATCTGCTTTAATGAATATTGCCTCGATCTAATTAATATCAAGTGACTAATAGTGTTCATATTATGGTCTTTTTCCACAATTTTGACTACTTACTAGTTGATATCTGGATTCGTAGCTTTCATTAATAGATTTTGTTTGCTCCATGTTTGTGTCTTATGTAGAGAAGAGGAAGGGCCGGCCGTGTGCAACCAGGAGAATGTTACCATCTCTATCCCAGATGTGTATATGATGCTTTTGCTGAATATCAGCTTCCAGAAATTTTGAGGACACCTTTGCAGTCTTTGTGTTTGCAAATTAAAAGTTTACGACTTGGGAGTATCTCTGAGTTCCTATCTAGGGCTCTGCAGTCACCTGAGTTACTGGCAGTAAGACTCAAACGTGTCAAAGATACATATATATATATGTTATCTGTTCTTATGCTTACTTGGATATATTATGCTATTCCTTTTTATTTTCCATTATTTAGTGCATCTGTTTGTTGCTTTCTCTCAGATTTGCTTGTGAAATGTTTGCACTTCTACCTCATTTTGAATTTTTATTTATTAAAATTTTTTGCTGTAGGTTCAAAATGCTGTTGAATATTTAAAAATCATTGGAGCCTTGGACCAGAATGAAGACTTGACTGTTTTAGGTAGGCAATACTGTCTTGTTTTTACTTTTACTTTTATGTTGGCAACTCATAAAAGTGCATTATGTTTCTAGAGTATTTTGCACCGCATAAAGTCTTGAGTGTCACGTGACAGGACAATATTTGGCCATGCTTCCAATGGAGCCTAAACTTGGAAAGATGCTCATATTAGGTGCTATCTTCAATTGCCTGGAACCAGTTTTAACTATTGTTGCAGGCCTTAGCGTCAGAGATCCTTTCTTAGCACCGATGGACAAGAAGGATGTAAGCAATCTCTTTTTATACTCTTAAATTGTGAACTTTACTACGATGCTATGTTGGAACACTGTTGATCTCTTTTAGTTAAACCGCTTTACTGAAAAGCTTAAGCTTTTAGGTAAGGACTAGACATTAGTATTAAAGACAACTCTTATTAGGCCCCCTTCATGTGCAATGAAGACTGTATGAGATTGAATCAGGAAATTGACTAGATTGGGATAGACATAGAATTATTGAAATTCTTTGAAATGACGTGAGCACGTGTGACTAGATTTGATTCAGAATTATTGAAATTAATTGGTGAGCATGTGGGGATATGTTTGGAGTAAAACTACTTTCCATAATTGTTTGGTGCTCACAAGCCAAATGAATAAATGGTCAAATTTCTGAAAGCATTTCTGAAACTATAAGTTTAGAACTACCACTCTCTTGGTGGAATTATTTTCTGGTTATGATAGCATTCAATGTCTTTTCTTCCTCTCTTTGCAGCTTGCAGAGGCTGCAAAATCTCAGTTTTCTCATGATTATAGTGACCACCTTGCACTTGTCCGGGCTTTTGAGGGATGGAAAGCTGCTGAAAGAGACCTTGCTGGTTATGAATACTGTTGGAAACATTTTTTGTCAGTGCAATCATTGAAGGCTATTGACTCTCTACGGAAAGAGTTCATCTCTTTGCTCAAGGATACTGGTCTTATTGATTGCAACACATCTATCTACAATGCCTGGGGTCATGATGATCATCTTGTCCGAGCAGTTATTTGTTATGGACTTTATCCTGGAATTTCCTCAGTTGTGGTGAGTTGGTTGTTCGTTATATCTGCAAGGTTTCCACCCCTAGTTTTCCTTTAATCTGTTTAATTAATGATCTCATTGATGTTTAACATCCTTTATACATATGAAGGTGCCATTTTGTTTTATATTAAAAGAAGCTCGCATGTTGTATTCAAAATCGAAAGTTGACTTAAGATGACCCAAATAAATAATAAAAGGAACAAAAGAAGGTTTTGACCATGGTTGACCTGTTGAAGCTTAATTTGCTGTTCTTTTGGCTTTACTCTCCAGGCAATTTTCTGATTAGTTATGTAATTTCACGAGTACTAACCTAAATGCATATGCAGAACAATGGAAGGTCATTTTCACTGAAAACTATGGAGGATGGTCTGGTGCTTCTGTACTCCGTAAGTCTGTTTAGATCATTATTTTTTTTTCCTACAATCTTAACTTATGAATCAAGTATATTGGTGTATCAGTAAGGTATTTTGTTTCATTTGTCTTGTTTTAATTGCATGTCATTTCATTTTCCTAGAATTCAGTCAATGCTCGGGAACCTGAAATCCCATATCCATGGCTAGTTTTCAATGAGAAGGTAAAAGTGAACTCTGTTTTCCTAAGGGATTCAACAGCCATCTCTGATTCAGTGCTGCTCCTATTTGGTGGAAGCATCACACAAGGAGACATTGTAAGCTCTACTTTTCTGTCTAATTACTGAATTTCTTGTTTGACATACTTGCTGTTTGTCTGTGCTTGTTATTTCAGTTTAAATGATTATGTGGGATTTTACAATATCCTGACAGGACGGTCACTTGAAAATGATGGGAGGATATTTGGAATTCTTCATGAACCCCTCTGTTGCTGATGTGTATCAATGCGTAAGGAGAGAACTTGATGAGCTCATTCAGAACAAAGTAAGTGAAACCTTGATCAGAAACTACTTGTGACTGAACCGTTTCGATAGCATGCTTTTGTTTTGTTTGTATTAGTTTCTAGTTTCACATTCATCGCTTATTGTGGACCAATTACAAGTCATTTCTCCCTTCCTGCAAATTAACTTGTCTGCTTGCTTTTGGGTAATTTCTGTCCTCCTGACTGTTTCAAATGACTCTGGTGATCACCAGTTACTAAATCCCAGAATGGAGATACATGCCCATGAAGGGCTCCTATCTGCAGTTCGACTGCTGGTTTCCAAGGATCACTGTGAGGGCAGATTTGTATTTGGTCGCCAGGTGTTTAAATTCTCTAAGCCTGCAGTTGTGGGATCACAGCCAGTTTTCGTTCCAAGGATTGAAAGTGGACCTGGCGGTGATAACTCTAAGAGTCAGCTCCAAACATTACTCACCAGAGCGGGATATGCTGCACCCACCTATAAAACAAAACAGTTGAAGAGCAACCAGTTTCGAGCCACAGTGGAGTTTAATGGAATGCAAATTATGGGACAGCCTTGCAGCAGCAAGAAGAGCGCAGAAAAAGATGCTGCAGCTGAGGCTCTGCAGTGGCTAATGGGCGGGATGCATACGGGCCATGAATTTATCAATCACATGTCAATAATGCTGAAGAGAAGCAAGAAGGATAACTACTAAAATTATCATGGTCATGTCGGTCATTGAGGTCTTTTCTGGAAAATCGGTTACTGGAACTGACTGAACTTGCTTGAATGTGTTCCTGCAGCCCTACGTGTCCAAACTTCTCACTTTTACGAGGAAAAAGAGATGGTTGGTTAGCATTTTTACTTAAGGAGCTGGATCTTATTTCAACAGATCCCCATCCCCATTAGCAAATGACAAATGTCAAAGGCTGAGCAAGAACTTGTGATCGACTTCCAACTATTTGTGCCTGAAGAAATAGACTTCCAGCAGCTCATTTGGAGCGAAGAAAGCAGGATTGCTCTATTTTGTCCTCTCCGTGTTTTTACTTTTGGGGTAGATGATTTGCAGGCAACTGTCTGGGTATGCGTGTCTTGGCAGCCTATGAATTGGTCGTTGTTGCTGTATGGTGTCTACTACTGTCTTCATTTTTTACTGTGTATATCTTGAAAATCATTCAGGGCCCTGTACATAGTACTTGTAGAATTTCTGCTTTCAGTGTATAAAGGCAATTTCTTCTTCTGAAGTGCTCTATTTTTTATAAAAAGAAAGGCCATGCTTCCATTCCTGTTATTGTGTGGGAACCTGCCTTTGTTAGTTTGTAGGGGAAGTTGATCCTGCTTGTACTTGGGTATTGCAGGAAATAACAATGCTGATCCGAAGATCGGATGCATTGGGTGCTATTTAGTTAAACTGTACGTACGAAAACTTTGAAGTTCGAATTTTCCTCGCATCTGGTGGAGCAATAGGCTTAATTGGTATGAACCCACACAGGTACCCGAGATTTCAGGTTTGCAGGCTGTGACATTACTTTCAACTTACTTTCTGCAGTACGACCTCATTATTTAATGCAGAATCATTACCCAAAACAAAAAAAGTGTAGGAATTTTCAATACTGATATTTTAACCTTCACTTTTTTTTACTGTTACTATAGGACCCCGCCCTATTTATCATTTATATAATCTCAAAAATCTCTTATAAAAATTTATCAAAAGAATATACCTATTCAATTTTAATTATAAAATAAATAAATATTTTTAATAAATTTAATTAAAATTGAGAGTAAACATATAGTGATAATTATTTAATATATATATATGTAATAATTATAATTATTTTATGAAATAAAAAAATATATTATTGTTTCATCGTATTTTTTTAGATACTAAAACTAGAAACTTGATTCGAGTAATTGTCTCATGTTGTTGTTTTAATTTTGTATGATAAAGAAAATTATCTTAACTAAATTTTTCGATTGGTGACTCCAATTTTATTTTTGCAAGAAAACAGATCTTCTATTGCTAATACTTTGTTCATGAATATACATAAAATTTAAAATGTTAGAAATAAAAATATTTTTAGTATTACATGCAATGTATAATTAGTGAGAATTATTTATAATACATTTTATGTACTTTATATTTGAAATTTTTAACTTTGAAATTAATTATATTAAATTTTTTATTTATATTTTAAATTTTTTTAATATTTTAAATTTTATATTAATTACTTGTTCGTTTTATATTTTAAATTTTATGTTAATAATATATATTTGTAATTTCCTTAATTAATGGGGTATTGTTATGCAAAATGTGGGTGTGAAACACTAGCACCCCATTAATATTAATGCATTCAAAAGCAAAACGAGGCAATCGATCACTTCTAGGATTAATCCGAGTCTCGGATGTATTGGGCTCCGGTGGAGGCCCGGCTCAAAATTTTGGGATCTGGGCTCTCTCCATTGGTTTGGTCAGCTTGGGTTCAGTTGTCTTCTGCTAAAACAAAGAAGTGAGATCTACAACTCTACAACTGCAACTACTTGAAATAAAACCTTTCATAAATCAATAGAACCGTCTGAAAACACTAGAAGATGATGGGTCCATGCAATATCCGTGACCTAAGTTGACTTTGTACATGTGGATGTTGCTATTAAATTGCCAAAAATTAATTTCTTTTCCAAGGATAATTCTTGTCCTCTACTAGATGGAACCCATTATTTAAAATTTTAAAATAAAATATAAAATATTTTCCAAATCTAACCACAAAAATATTCCCTTATTGACCAAAAAATTCAAAGCCATGTGACCAATTTTTCATAAATTTAAAATATTTTCAATTTGTATGTATGATGCAACATCGATTTGGGTGCTGGGTTTGGTCCAAATTGATTAGGTAGAAATAATATTGAATAGAGTGGAATCTGACCCTATGAACTTGAGACAGGCTGGGAAAGTATGCTCCTTTCATGTCTAGATTCCAAATAACAACAATTTTATACAATATATTCAGTAAATAAATAAAACTCTTGAACCGTCATTAAATTAAGCACTTGTTGTTGGGTATTAGAGAGGAAATTCAAGACAAGAAATCAATGCCCATTATGTGTTATGGTCTGGAATTTTTACATCCTCGCATATTCTCTACATCTTGCAACAACAACGACAATAACAATAACAACAACAACAACATTCTTATTAATGTTGGACCAAGACCAAAACTATAGCATCAATGCTCTTAAAAAGAAATGACCCCAATTGTGCCACGACGATGTCGTGCCCTCGTCGTTACGTTGTAGTATTGCCGGGGGTGGTGTCGGGCCACCGTTGGTCGATTTCGAATAGACTAAAGTTAAAGAAGATTGATATGTTCCATTGAAATTGACACTAGTGTTAGAGGTCCCCCTTTGAATTTTTTTTGTTTGAGGTTTAATGTGTGGATTGTTTGCAATTTCTTACAAGGTTGAGATTGTGGGTGAGGCCCTGATTTGGGCCACATTTTTGTGCATCTCATGACAAGTTAATAGGCCAAAAAATTAAAGCTTTGGGTAGTCATGTTTTGTTGGATGGTTCCTTTATTTATTTATTTTTTTATTTTTTTTTTGGGTGAGTTGAAACATGTGGGGAATATTGTCTTTAGATAAAGTAATTGATTGAATGGTTTTGGTCAGTTCATAAAATTGATGTGGTACTTTTGATTACTATTTAATTTATTTTTTGGTGGGTTCTGGTCAAAGCTCTTATTGAACTCAACATTGCCTTGCCAAATAGTGAAATATATATTTTTTTAATCTTTTAAACTTAAGTTAGATTACTTTTAACTTGAATTAAATCTCGAATAAAATTAAAGTATTTGTTGATTGATTTTAAAATTTTAATTAATATAATTAAATATAAATTATTTTATAAATATTTTTTGTTCATTTAGTTTAAGGTAGTTAAATAATATCTACAATAAATGTTAAATATTTTACGCATTTTTTATATTACTTTTAAAATTTTAATTTTTGATTATCTAAAAAAAAAAATTTAAATTGTTTATGAAAATGACTAAAATAGTTATTTAAGAAAAAATTAAAATTTATTTTAAAAACTTATTTTTATTAAAAAAATTTATTTTTAAAAATTTTTGTTATAACTTTTAAAATAATATTGTTCCATCAAACCTAACAAAGAGAATGATTTCAATTTCAATCCATCAAAATAGCTCACACCAACCAAAAATTAATAGGTTCATAATGAGTAGAAATAGATAGAAAATTTGACCATTCAATGTAAATTTGACCTAAAAAGTAACACTAAAACCAAATAATTTTCACCCTAAAAGTTTACTAATTAATAACTATGCAAGTAATCATTGAACTAAACATTCTTTTAATTATTAATAATAAATTATTAGTAGAATATATGGTATGCATATTATTGATTAAAAAGTATTCCAACAAATGATTGATGTGATCATAAAATCCAATTAAAAATTTAAAATCAAATCATAAGTTCTAGTAGTAGTAGTAGTTGACAACTTCTCCTTGGGGTGGAGCCCTTGGCTCATAATTGTTAGGCATATTGGACACCAAACCTTCAATTTTTCATTCTCTTAGTTGGACAAAAAAATAAAAAATAAAAAAAATTTATTTTCTTTTTAAATAAAAAATATATTATTTTTATTTATTTATTCATGTAGAAACCCTACAGATAAACATTAATCAGAACTCCATGTGGGTACTGTTCCCTAGATTGACAGAACAAGAGAAAATTAATTAATGCACCAACCCAAAAAAATAAAAACAAAAATAAAATCAATTTAATATCCAAAATTAATTTTAGTCTAACAAAAATTCTCAAAATTAATTGAAATCATACAAATGAAAGTAATATTAGACTTATAATTAATGTGAACATTTTACATATTATTGATTAAATAATAGTTTATATATTTATATGTCATGTTAAGAAATCTCGTATGAAATTGTTCTTATAAAATTATAATATTATAATTTTTTTTCTCATTTGTTCTTATCACCTATCATCATCATAATTGATTGATGTTATAATAAATTTACACATAACATATTTTTATTAGATAATTTTATTTACAAATATCACTATGACTGAGACGTTCTTATATTGGACAAGTATAAAAAATAATAATAATTTAATATATAATAATTATTAATTGACGTTGTATACTATAATTTTACAAACGTAACATCGCTACATAAATTATATTTTTTTATAATAAAAAAAAATCTAATTGACAAGGAACATGTAACATTAATTCGAGGTTGAGAGTTTATGGGGTGACAAATATTGTCTCTATGCTAATGTCTTTTTTTGGTGGGATTATTATTTCTTCCTCTATCATTTTATTGGCGTGGGTGGCTATTGGGCTTCTTGTATTTTGTTGCTGCCTTTAAAAAGTTGTAAGGTTGGTTGGCCTATTTCATTTGATCCCTTGTGACATACTCCACAATCCATCCAAATATTTTAGTAGGAATTATTAAATTTAATTCGTAGATGATTAAATAGGCAATAATTGATTCTTTAAATTCAATTATTTTTTAAAAAATTTATGAAAAATTTTAATTTTCATATTTCAAATAATTCAAAAATTTTATTAAAAATACGTTAATTAAATCGAATCATTTTTAATATTAAATATATTTTTGTATAATAAAATTATACAAAATATTTTAAATTTTTATATAACTTAATGAATTATTATACATCGATAATACTCTTATTTTTAAATAGAATAATATCACAAATATAAACTCATACATATTTTAACACATTATGTGGTATAATTATATAGATTAAAGATAAAAAAAATATAATATATTAAATAAATAATGTAAAAGATAATGTTATTTTTTTAAAAATTATTTATTTAATTATATTATATTACATTAATTTAAATATATTAAATTGTATATTTAATAGTTTTTTTAAATTAATTGAATTTAACATGAAAAAAAGAGAGACGTTGGGTGCTTCACTGCCTAATTAGTGGTCCCTGCCACCTCATCATCGAATATGACTTAATAATTAAAATACTTTTTTATTTTTAAAATTACTAATTTAAAATAAAACAAAATTATTTAATTAAATTAATAAAAAAAATTTTCTGGGTACCCCTACAAAATCTGTTTTATTTTTTTATTTGTATTTCTCTGTGCTGTAATGTTTTTGACTTCTCATTGCCTTCCTGCCTGCCTGCCTGCCTGCTGCATGCTTTGGCTTTGCTATTGCTAGTACACTTACAAAGTATATTTGTTCTATTAATTGCACCCACCTCCTCTTCTTTTCATCCCAATTATTTATTGACCAAGAATCATTTACAACTTGCATTTAATATTGTTTGAATTAATTTGATCATGGATATCTCACTACTTTTATCCCATTTAGTGTTGAATGAGATTAGGTTGGTTCCATTTTGTCTCTCTCTTTTTTTATTTTTTTATACGAATTATTAATATTGATTGATAAGATCACTAATTGATAATAATATATTAATTTAATTTTTTTATTAAATAGCACGAATAAATTGATTAAAATTTGTATCAATTATAATCGATAAAAATTAATTATTTCTATCTTATTTTCTCTTATTAATTAGTGTGAATAGATTGATTAAGATTCGTTTTAGTTTCTTTTATCAATTATTACGAATTGATAGATTAAGATTCGTTTCGATCGTTAATTGATACGAATAAATTATTTTAATCTTATTCTTTCTCACCAATCTACATTAACATACATCAAGAATATTGAATTGTCACAAAAAAACTATTAAGATCTTAAAATCTTTGACTAACTAGATATAATCAATGTTATAACTTTTTTAAATATTTTATATTATAGAAGATAGAAAATAGTCAAAAGCCATGATTTTAAAAGCAAAATCATTTTAAAAGCTTGATTACTTTTCTAAAAGCACTTACTTATCTTTAATTAATCAATCAAATTCCAAAAGATTACAACAAAATCCATCCAAAATCTCCTTTCTCTTCCTTTAATCCCCCCAAAAGTAATCATATCATTATTATACACCCAACTCCACCAAATCAAAACCCAACAAGGGTAAATCAGTGATTGCAGAACTCCACAACCGCATCTTCCTTCTTCCTCGCTAATTTATATGCTTCACGCTAACAGTGATGCACGGATATCCAAATGGGGGTATATTTGTCATTCCACAAACTCGTCCTCTTTATCATCACTAACGTATCTGCAAACAACTTCAAATCTCCCTTTGACCGTCGTACTTTCGCTCTCCCCTCTCCCTCGTTTTCCTTTCTATTGCCTTTTCGCCGCTGCAGCAGCAGCAGCGTAAGCCAGAATCCAGAAGCCAGAAGCCAGAAGCAGTAAGAAAAAGCAGAAGCAGAAGCAAAAGCAAAAGCTAAAAAAAGAAAAGCAGACAACCTGAAACTCTCTCTCTCTCGTCACCGCAAACTCACACAACTCATACGGACACTAATACTTCTCTTCCGATTCAGATTTCAAACATTAAAAAGCACTTTTAGTTTTAAACATAATCCAAACACAGTCCTAAAACTTTTCGTTAACTCCCTCTCCTTTTATTATTATACTCTCATTACTTCGCCCCTCTCTATCTCTCTCTCGTTCTGTAACTGCAAGTGATTGAGACTATCGAAGCCTTTCCCTTTTGATCCGACGGCATCTTCTCGTTACTCCAATCGTACGGCTAGGGCTACGTAAGTGGAATAATCATACTTTGCCTTTTTAAGCCACCTTTTTATCTGTTTCTCATTCTCCTGATTCCTCTCCAATTTGTTTTTTTTCATTTCTTTTAGTATTTATTATTTTAAATTATTTATGTATATAAATGGATGTGTGTAGACGTGTGCGTATATATTATGTATGTATGTATGTATTGGTATCGGTTTCGGTCTTTCACGACGTCGTTGGCGTATTCGTCGTCTTCATCTCCGTTTCTGAATCTGTTCAGTGTACGTAACTGTTTTCTGCGCAAATTTCTCTTTTACTTGCGAACACGAAAAGAAACTTGGTTTTTTTCGTCCTAAAATAATGTTTTATCCGAGAATTTAGTCGTTCTTTTACATGCAATCAATGAGTTTTGTTTGAATTGAAAACCTGGTATGAGATTTGATTTTTTCTTAAAGAATTTTTGTAATTTTTTGTACATATCATTTCCAGATTACCGCAATTCAAATATATTATTTTTATTTACTAAATATTGCTTTAAGAGGTGCGTTTGTAAATTGTAACTGTTGTTTTCATAAAGCTGTTCGGTGTTTACTGTTTGGTAGTTACACGATCAAAGTTTACTGTTTCTCTGATCTTCGTTGCATGTGATGTTAATTTATTTATTTATGCAGAAACTCTCATTAGATGTGTTGTTTCAAAGGAATTCGGTTAATTCTTTTTCTATTATTAGTTACTATCAGGATTTAATTTGTGTTTCTACAGAAGATATTTATTGATTCATTTTAGACCACGGAATTCGGAGTAAGTTGTGTAGTTCCCGTTAGTTTCAGGGTCCTTTTGCATATTGAAAATTTTGTGGGTTTCATTTTGCCGATAGAAAGCTCTTGCAAGTTAAGCCCAGGTTGGTAAAGCTGTAGGAAGCATGTGGGGTTCAAATAAATTCGTGTAGGTCATTGAATTTTAAGTTTATGTTTTGATGTTCTATTTTGTAAGTACCAATGAATAACAATTTAGTTATTACTGTTAACTTTTTGAATTTTTCACGTGAAATAGGCCACTGAAGCTAGTATTTTTGCCGATAGAAAGCTCTTGCAAATTAAGCCCAGGTTGGTAAAGCTGTAGGAAGCATGTGGGGTTCAAATAAATTTGTGTAGGTCTTTGAATTTTAAGTTTATATATTGATGTTCTATTTTGTAAGTACCAATGAATAACAATTTAGTTATTACTGTTAACTTTTTGAATTTTTCACATGAAGGAGGCCACTGAAGCTAGTATTAAGGGGTCTCAAAGAATTTTTTATTTTAAAAAATGTTTCCAAATCACGCCAAAGCTTAGATCTTTAGATTTGGGTATGTTGGTTGAAGCTGTTTTAATTTAGATGAGAGGTAGTTGGGAGTTCTTTTAATTTGAACAATTATCTGAGAGTATTACTGTAATTGTTAGAAAATCTATTTTGCCGTGGATAGATTATGGTGTATATTTGTTAGGAGCTTATAGCAAGTTGACTGTCACATCATATGGGCTGGTGTGGAGTAACGGTCTCACAATTGGGCAATCAGTAGGGTCCTTTACTTCATGTAGCATGTCCTGGTGTTATGGTTAATATGATTCATAATTGCAGTGTACTAGATGTAATCTCGCTGAGAATTTCCACGCACGTATTTCACACTTTGATGCTAACTTATTGTTTCCATTTCCAGTTGTGGGAATTAATTGTCTCCACATAAAATTCATAGCATTTGAAGGTGCCTAACCTTCATATCAAATAGGGCCATGGGATGAAACATCAATGCTATTACCACATATTTGAGTGGTTTTCTGGATACATTTTTAGTATTTCATTGCAATGGGACCATTTTAATTGTTTTTTTAAATGTCATTTTTGGAAATAGGTCTGTTTGGACATGTAGATTTGTAAAATTATGTATTACTTCCTTAAACATGAAGTGACAATTCACGTAGAATGGGACGTAAAGGGTATCCTATTTTCACTTCTATGGTTTATTCGCTTGTACTAGTGAATATTTTATATCAAACTGCCCTGATCAAGCTGTCAGTCAGTATCTTGCTTGTGTAAGTTCAGGTTGTAGCAATATCCCTCTCATAAAATCTATGGCATGGTTAGTAAAACCATTGATGTGAGGGGAAAAAAGTTGTTCATTTTCTATATTGTTTTATGAAATATTGTTTTAAGTTAGAAACTTTTTTTTTTTTGGTTCCCTTTCCATAGTGGCTTGGTGCAACCGCTTTAAGGCATAAGAATTATTAAATGTGAGTAATGTGTTTAATGTGAAACTAAACTGAAATATCCAACACTTGCTTGAGAACCTATCTGGACTACATCTGTGATCAAGTATTAGTAATGTCTTTTGATTCTAGGGAAATCCCGCATCCAAGTCTTTGACAACGAATGGTAGAATTCCCCCTACCACTAGTATGTGTGGCAATGCTTTGCAAGTTGACTATTAATCACACTAGATTGTGTGAGTCACGTATTATTAGTCACATGGTCAAATTTTTTAATCTGCACTTCACAATTTTGCTTCGCAAGTGATTTTTCTTCTGCAACATCAGTGGGAGGAGTTTTTTTTTTTGGCCTTCCATTCCTTTCTTTCTTAAACTTGATAGTTTCCTTAAAAGTGACACTGTTGGGCATGGTGACATTATTTTTTTAAATTTTGAAAATCAATTATCGGCTATCAGAACACTTTTCTATTATTTGTCCATAATGACAAACGCTGTTTTATCTTTTAACGGGATAGAGTTGTTCTTGCATACCTTGCTTTTGTAGAAAGTAGTATCTTTCACTGCTGTACTTGCACACACATCTTTGTTCTTTTAGGGTAGGTTTTCTAGCTCTTCATTGGTCTTTTTTCTTGGCATGGGTGGCAACATAAGGACTGCTTTTGTTTTTAGCATAACTTACCCGTTTTTATATTCTTTGCAGTTGATCAATTTGCATATCTTAAATATGGTGCTCAATGAGCCTAATGGTCATAGGAGAGTGAGGAGAAAGGATCATATCGTGCAAGAGAATGGTGATGAAGATACATCAAGTATTGCTTATGAATTAGACCCGTGGACAGCATGGGCATACAAGCCTCGCACTATTTCATTCTTGTTTATTGGTGCTTGCTTTCTGATGTGAGTATGATACCTGATAAATTGTTTCTTCTTTTAGGATATTGAAATTTTCCATGACTATTATGCATTTTCTTTTTCATTTGTTAATAACTTTTAACATTTCTTGTGGTGGTTGTAACCTATAGGTGTTCTCACCTTCGTAATATTTTCTGATTGGGTGGCCTTTCTTTTTTTTTGTTTTTGTTTTTTGATCTTTTGCTTTGAGCTTATGAACCTTCTTGAGTTTTATCACCTTGTACAAGGATAATGAAGAATAGAGCAATAATAAAAGTCAAAACTTCAATAAATTTCTTTGCAAAAATTCATAGGACCTTCATAATTATAAAAAATTTAAAAGATGAAGCCTTTGTAATTATTGCAACGTACTTCACATTATTTTTGCCTTCTTTTAATTATACAATTTGTCTCTTACTAATTTTTCTGGATGTGATCACCAGTTGGGCAAGTGGAGCCCTTGATCCTCAAAGTGGCAGTTCTGGAGACCTTGTTACGTCAGTCAAAAGGTTTGATCCTCTTTGTAACATAATGACAGTCTTCAAGAAAATTTTATTTTAAGAGCATTTTGTTTTAGGTGAAGTATGCTAAATGACTTGTCTTTACTGTCTCTTGTAGGGGTGTATGGGCAATGATTGCAGTTTTTCTTGCTTATTGCTTGCTGCAGGCCCCTTCTACGTGAGTTGTTAAAATACTATGGCTTGATATTATGAACGGTTTATTATCAAATATGTCGAGTTTGTCCTTGGTTTTTCTTGTTGTTCAGAGGCTTGAAATTGTGTGATTTATCAAACAGAAGTGGTTTAGATATTTAATAGCATAATTTGATTAATTGATCATCCTTTTCTTAAACTACTCAAGGAATTATATTATTTATCACATATCATGGCCTATTTTTCTTAATGATATATTATTAGTATTTAAGGTATTGTTATTGTATAAGAAGTCATAGCAAAATATCTTGTAATTACGTTAACTGAGTACTTGCTTTTGGATGTTTATTATCACAATGGCTTGCTTCCATAATTATGAGCCTTGTCAATACTTGAGACAATTGTAAAGGTTATACTTTTGAGGAAGTGTGATTTTTCATTTTTTTGATGCATTTAATGTGGTTTTAGAGAAAATTAATTTGCTTTTCTTACACAGTTTGTGGCTGTCTGAACTATGGAAGGATTAGAAAAGGATGCTCACATTATCATTAATAGGAGTTCTTATTTTGTGCAAGGTTTTTTCTATATAGAAACTTAATAAGCAAAAAAAAAAAAAAAAAAAAAAAAAATCCAAAATGGTTTTTGTGGGTTCTATAAAAAAGAATCTGCTTTTTGACCTTCATGGAATTGAATTAGAATCAATATTTTAAGATGGCTAGTCTACTATTGTTCTGATGTCTGGTGAGTCTGGTAGAGTTTGATGATATTGGTTTATTTAAAGATAGAACTTTTAGAGATGGGGGTGCTCAACTTGATTAATTAGATTTGTAATGCTGGTGGGACTATAGTTTCTTGGATATTATTAGCAATGTGCTTTAACTTTTGCAAATCAATATTTTGTCACAGGGTTCTTATCAGGCCACATCCTGCAATTTGGCGTTTAGTTCATGGAATGGCTGTTATCTACCTTGTTGTTCTCACATTTTTGCTGTTTCAGGTTGGTTTTCTGTTGTCTACTTCTCTACATGTCTCTATTAACAGGCACATGCTCATATATACATGTATGTTTATGGTTATGCCTGTGTGTAACTTGAAGGCAGTCTTTCGTTTTCCTTCACTATTTCTTTTATTTAGTTTTGCATATGGTTGGCATCTAAAATCTCACATTTCATAATTAAGGGATATGGTTGAGTGCCTCTATGAACCAACACTTTTGCATATTTCCTGGATGCTCTCTCTCTCACCTTCCTGCAAAATTTTCAACGAAATCTATAATAAATTATAGAGAACTGATAGTAGATTTTGTTCTTTTCCAGAAACGTGATGATGCTCGTCAGTTCATGAAGTTTCTTCATCCTGACCTTGGTGTTGGTACGCATTGGAGCTTAACAAAATTGCCAATGTCATTTTAAATTTGTCCATTACATTTATAATCCATTTAAAATATTTGGCTGAACTGTTGATTCTCATATTTACTAGGCTCATTGATTGCATCCATAAGATTCTTGTTCATCATTTGCATGACTTTATGCAGAACTTCCAGAAAGGTCTTATGGTGCTGATTGTCGTATTTATTTGCCTGAAAATCCCACAAGCAGGTTTAAGAATGTTTATGTATGAATTCTTCTTTCACTGCTTGTCTTTCTCATTTTTTTTTTTATGCATGTTTATGTGGAGTTGGCGTACTTTATTGCAGTGTACAGACACAACAGGCTTCTGATTTAACTAGTTCTCTGTAGGAAACACTTTTTGATGAGTTTGTTCTAGCTCATATCTTTGGATGGTGGGGCAAGGCTATATTGATCCGTAATCAGCCACTTCTGTGGGTGCTATCAATTGGATTTGAGTTGATGGAGGCTAGTTTATTCACCTTAAAACTTGTGGATTTTGTTTTGTTAAGCTTCTGCTCTATTATATGTGAGGTTAAGCCAGTAAATTTGTCTCTACACATTAACTTTTGTTGTGTGTTTTGCAGTTTACTTTCCGCCACATGCTACCAAACTTCAATGAATGCTGGTGGGACAGTATAATTCTCGACATTTTGATCTGCAATTGGTTTGGTGAGATTGCACTACCCATTCCTTTTAAAGAAAATTACTGTCTGTGTTGGCTTTGTTACATGTTAACTGTAGTTAACTCTCATTGAAGGAAGACATATAAATTATGTGACATATGTGGGGTATAAGGTGAATTATCTTTAGGGTAGACCTGTTTTCAAAGGTCCTTTTTTTTTTTTTTTCCCCCTTTCTGGTAGTTTTGGGGCAAAAAATTGGGATGAAACTTCAAAAATCAGAAGCTTTAAATATTTGATAATTAGTCAATAGGAGGTTGTTTTAATTGATTGCTATTTATTGCAAATTCTTACTTAAAACTATGCTAATGAACCGAATAAAAAGTACAGATGCATGTTTCAGAAAAGAGAAAGAAAACTAATGTGAATAATTATTATTTTCCATACGTGAGTTCTCATTCTTTTTCTTTTCTTTTCCTTTTTGGAAATAAGTGAGTTTGATTTAACAAAAAACATGTGCTAATTGACTCACACATGTAATGATAAAATGAGACTCATTTGTAAAAGATTGAAGTAGTTATTGGTTTGGATGTTGATGTGCGTGGATCTCAGGAATTCAATCATAAATCAGGAATCTTGGTCTTTGATTTTAAATTAGTAAATTATTAAAGTGAGTAATTCTTCTATTGCTTATTTAATTTTTGATTGGCAGAATATTTGACCCAAATTCACTACTAAGTTAAATGGAGTGATACTCAAATTTAGCATGGTAATAGGTTGGGGAAGGTTAAGTGCATCACGAAACCATGGACTATAATTTATCATCTAAAGGATAAATATGAATCTGGCCCATTTGTGAGCTGCTTGAAATAGTTGAATCCATTCTGATCTTTTAGTTTTGATTGGTTGGAAAACTCAATGGCACCCTTAATGTAATAGCCAGGTTTGGCATTTTAGGCCTTTAACTTGTCACCCCCTTTTTGTTCATGGGATATAGAAATTTAATTATCACGCACCGTTTCTTATTGTGGGTTTTGTGACATGATAGTTCTAATGCTTCCATTTGTTCATTCCCTTGAGAAGTATTAACTAGTAGGCTTTTAGATTGTTCTGGTTGTCCTGGTTGGTGAAGACGATAATTTCAAGGATTAAGGATGTTGCTGAATAAATGTTTTAACATTTTCATGTATTGCTTCTCCATGTCAACAAATTAGATATGACTGTCGACAAGTTTGAATAGTTAGTATCTTTTGTAGTAGCTACCTAAATTTACCAGCTGCTGAAATTACTTGGTTCCTCTTTTGGTTGGTTACAGACTCTTTAGGCTGAGATGTAGGTATACAAGTCTTTGTTGGAATCTGGATTATAACCTCTCTCTCAGATAGCTCTTTGTAATATAATTTAAATTTGGTGGTGAGAAAGACAGTGCAACGAATATGTTTCTTTACTTAAGTTGTTTGCTGCATACTTGTAATCTGTTTGTTGATATTTTTTACCCTCACCATTATTCTTGTAATATGTTCAACTCCTTATCAAGTTCCATTTAGTAATTTTGCAGGTATTTGGGCAGGAATGCATACTGTTAGGTATTTTGATGGAAAAACATATGAATGGGTTGGTATAAGCCGCCAGCCTAATATCATTGGAAAAGTATGTTCTGAACTTCTAATATCCTTTGAATTTCAATTATTATGTGACTCTTTCTGAGCCGAATTATTTTTAATATATGTATGCTTCTGGTTTGCAAGTGAACATCAGTAATTTTTCCTGAGCATAATGGTTCCTTGACATTATATTTTGCATTAAGTCCATTTTTTAATCATAACCAAGTAACTTTTGTACTTGGTGTCAGAGCATCACTTCTGTATGTACATAACTATTGTAGACTTACCTTTTCAGAAATTACTATTCGAACAATTTTCCTCGCGGTTGCTGCTGTAGGTGCTTATACGTGATCGATAAGTGAACTTAGGCTTATTTTGTGAAAAAAAGTTATGAGAAAGTTACATATCTTGTACCTTTGATATATGGAGTAAGAACACATCAAATTTAAACACTGTTGATATGGCACTACATTTTGACACATACTAAGCCGTCTCTTTTCTAATGTTCATTATACAATAAAATGTGTTTCTGCATCTTTAATGTAGATGGTCCATTTTTATGCAAAGCCAAACATGGCTATAAGATAAGAGACTTAAATTTTATGTGTCACATTAGGTTGTGAAGATTTTACGAGGATAAGTAATGTGATATGCTTTGCTCTGTTGTCAGTTCAAACGAACATTGGGACAGTTTACACCAGCACAGTGGGATAAAGATGAGTGGCATCCGCTGCTTGGTCCATGGCGATTCATTCAAGTTCTCAGTCTTTGCATTGTCTTCTTGACCGTTGAGCTTAATACATTCTTCCTAAAGTTTTGTCTTTGGATCCCTCCCCGAAACCCTGTTATCATTTATAGGTTGATCTTGTGGTGGCTAATTGCAATACCAACAATTCGCGAGTACAATTCATACCTCCAAGACAGGTTTGCTTTTCTCTCTCTTTATCCATTCATCCATTTGAATGCTGAAGCTCATACTTCAATGGGAAAATGTCAATACTGAAGTGATTTTTGCATCTAATTCACAATTGATTAGATGTTGTTACCCATTTTTCAGAAAACCAGTGAAAAAGGTGGGAGCATTTTGTTGGCTTTCGCTTGCTATCTGTATAGTCGAACTTCTCATTTGCATCAAGTTTGGACATGGTATGTTCTTTTCAGTATCACTTACTGATGCGTCAACCGATTTAATTTTTCTGAGTTTGCTTAATAAGTGGTAATCGGGTTTTCTCAATTTCCCCAGGCCTATATCCTAAACCGATGCCATTATGGTTGGTAATCTTCTGGACTTCTGTTGGTTTTTCACTCATAACATTCTTGATCGTTTGGTCTTACAAAAGCTTGGGAAGAAAGAGACAATGATTTTGGCAATTCGGTACATTTCTATTCTTTTATTCCTTCCTGGCTCTTCCGGGTATTCATCGCTGTTGTAAATGCCTCTCGTTTTATAAAATTGTAAATGCTTATTCCCTTAGGTTAGCAGAGAAATTTAATTCTTTTTTGGTTAGGTAGTAGTGGGAAAATGCATCTAACAACGAGTTCTTGAGTTGTAGTTTGCCAATATTATGATTGACATTTTTCTTTTTGGCTTCTACCAACTTATCCGCGCATCAGTCGTCTTTAGATTCATGAAATTTTGTGTGTTTTTTCAATTTTTCGGTGCCATTTATTTCATCTCAATTATTCATTTTTTGAAAACTTTATATGTTAATATTATGACAAGATGATGAAGAGTTCAAGCCATAGTTTCACTACACAATTATGAGCTTTTTCTGGGGATGATAATTTGGTCAGACATCTAAAATATCTAACAAAAAAATATTCGATATTTAAAGTTTAATAAATATTAAATAGGTTATGATTTTAAAATTAGATATCTTAAATTGATTTTGGTTGGTTGGTTATGATTTTGAGTATAGGATATTTGATATTTGATTAAAAATGTTATTTAAAAAAATATTATTTTTTAAATAGTAAGATTATAAATTAAGTATTAAAAAAATAATATATTTTTTAAATATTAAAAGAAAAAAAACTTATTTATTAAATATTATTTTTTAAAAATTATTATTTTTAAATAATTAATTTGAAAAAAATATTTATGAATTTAATTTGTTTTTAAAAAAATATTTTTTAATTATATAAATATAAAATTAAACATATAATTTTATTTTGGATATACATTATAGATTATCAGTGTCAAACAAATCGAGTGGGTCTATAAAATTTAGGCTTGATGGTTCACAGGTCTGAGTCCACCAAAAAAATGGTGTGGTTTGTTTTGACCTGTGAGTTTGAGCCCATTAAGGTTGTGATGGCCAACTTGGAGGTTAGCCTATGGGCTTTAATAAATTAAATTAAAATTTTTTTATTAATAAAAATTGTGGGGCTCAAACAGGCTTGAGCTGGGCTTGGCCTGTCACGAGCTTTAGACATTTGATTTTGCCTAGGTTTGTTACAAGCTTGTACTGGGCTTTACTGTTCACTGATCGGGCCGGCTCATTTTGTTTGATACCTCTACCTATTTGAACGAATATTGATATAAATATTTTAAAATTTTTAGCTACATCTTTAGCGTTTTCTTGTGTTCTGTCAAATTGATAACTTTTGGTACGCGATTTTTAATTTTGTCATATAATTCTTGAAACAAGAATTTTACAAAATCACCCTCTTTTTTTTTTTTTTTTTTTTTTTTTCAGCTAACTCAATGTAGTTTATGTTGTAGTGTTTTTTTGTGCAATATTATTTTATAAGTAATAATAAAGATATAAATTCCTATACAAACTCGATTCATACAAATTTACCTCGGAAGCTTTAATAATTTGACATAATTTTTTTTTTTTGTTTTGTTTACTTGGAAACATTTTAGTTACTCCTGTGAAAATGAATAACACATAATATTGATGTTAGTATTGTTATATCAATTTATATACAAGTGAATTTATATGCAAGTTTGTAAGTGTAGCAATAATTATATTTTAATCCTTGTGTGAAATTAATTAGGATGAGTTTTTATATTAAATAATAATAAAAAAGAAAATAATAATAATTAAACATATATTTTAAAAATAATTTAATATTTATTTGTAATTTTAGTGAATTGAAATGCATGATAAAATTTGAAATATATAACAATCTAATGAAGAGGGATTGATCTTATAATAATAAATAATATTATATATATTGTATCAAATAATCCTGATTTCCAGTTCCAAAAATTCCTTGATATCAAAATGACATAATAATACATTTTCATGACACCCAACTGTGGGGTGAATTCTTTATCAACATTTATAAGAATCCATTAAATCACATCACATAACAGAGATTATTTCCACAAAATAATTTCTATAATACAAACTTACAAACTTCTGACATTGATTCACTTTGTTATAGGGCAAGTAATCGCCAAGAAATTTCTCAAATTTTAGAGCCATTTCTCACAATCACCTGCACAAACCACACACAAATATTCACACCAATTATTAATTTCTTTTGTAAAGATATTCCAGGATTCTTATTGTATTCTGCCATTCAGCTTCTGAAATTCACCAGTCGAACACAGAAAAATTCTGAGGGGATGCAGATCAAGTCCAGAAAACACCTGCCACATTCATTAGTTATTCCAGGGCATTTGAAATTGGATTCCAGGGCTTACCAATGTTTTCCAGAAAAGATCTGCTTGCTGTATCCCCTAAGTCGAAAATGGCATGGAAGACAGCTTCTTTTTCCAGGTTGTTCTTCCTCTAACAATCTCTTCATTTTTTCGGGTTCCTTCCCCTTTGGTCTGCAGGAGATGTGTGTATTTCAATGGATTCTTCTCAAAGGATCCGATGAGGCCACCGCCGTCGACGATTTCGGATGCCAAAGAAGAGTATCCATTGAGTAAACAGATGCTACTGGTATCTTGTTTCACTCCATTTTGGAGAATTCCATCTTCATCTGGTTGGCAAAGTGATTGAACTATATCTGAACTTCTACATTCTCTTCTGTATTCTAGTATTATTCCAGATAGTTGATGAGATTCCAAAATTTGGTCAGGAATTGTCTGTAGAATAAACCAAATCACAGTTAGCTGTCAAAATAAAAATTATAAATGTCAAAATAAATCACGGCACCATGGAGTATATAGGATAGAAGGTATTATATTATAAATGTTTTACCTCAAGCATCCATCTGACATACTTGACATTGTTGACATGGTGATTCATGTCCAAATCACTCCTCTTAGGCTGAAAATAAAATTAAAAAAAATTACCTCAGTAAATATTTGCTTCTTTAGCAGTAAATAGATTGGTTGAAGTTCTGCTGTAATTGTGAATTTACCTTCAAATCAGAGTTTACAAATGTTGCTTTATCGTCTAATTTGTTGATCTTCTCAGGCACATCTTCTTTGATTGCTTGCTTGTCAATAAACCAAGGTGCAATCTCTGCTCTCACCTCCTCTGGCATTTTCGACAGCCTCCTTGTTTGCTCGTTCATCATAACCCATGTGCTGTTTCATGTTCAAAAAGTGCTTTTAAATTGTCAAAAGTGCTTTTCATCCTTTTTCTATAGCGTTTAGTTGAAATCAGACTAAGTACTCCATAAGTGTTTTTCTAAGAAGCGTCTGTTAATTAATTGCTTGACTCTAAAGCTTGAGTTATTAGGTAATCGGAAAACAGCAACTCTTGGGGAAAGTGTTTTTGTTCAAAACCGCTTTATTTAAAAGCACTTCCAAACATACTACTTCTGTTAATTACCTTTTTCACCCTAAAGATCAAGTTGTGAGGCAAATGTTAACAATAATTTCTAAGGTCTAACGGCTTCCAAAACCTTTTATTAAATGTGATCTTACTAAAAAATGCAGCACTTCCAAACATACTTGACAAATATTAAAGCATACCTTGTAGCACTAGCAAAAATGTGGCCTGTGGCTTGACTTCGGATGAGCCAGTCTCTTCGCATTCCATTTTTCCCTGATGCTCCAACCCATGTGTCAATTTCCACAATCTCTCCCCTGCAATTTGTTTTCTTAGCTGGTTAGAAGTGATTCTATTTCAAGTAAAAGGCATGTTAGTAACATGTCAAGCACCCAAATAGTTTCTAGCCCACTCTAGTGTGAGCGAGATTCAAATTCCAGATCACTAGTAACAATTTTACTAGTTGAATCAACTAGTATGGTGTGATGTGAGCGGAATTTGAACTCCAAATCTCTTGTACCAGTTGAATCAACTAGTACAGTGTGAGCAGGATTTGGACTCGAGATCTCTTGTACCAGTTTTTTTTGTAATAAAAATATAGACAAGGGAAAAAATTTACCAGATTGGATAGTGATCAATTTGAACTTGCATTCTGGAGACAACCCAGATGAGATTGTTCTTCCTCATTCCATGAGTTGCTCCGAAACCATTACTGAGAAGTCCCGACATCCACACATGGTTCAAAGCAGTTTCCTACATACTCAGAATCACTTACTCAGAAGCACTTCCAAGAGCACAAACAAAGTGTGTAAAAATATTTTGCTTATTTGCGAGAAATTGAGTTAAGTTTATCACCTGGAAAAGATTAAGAATGCTTTCAAGAGTTGCAGTTTTATCGGGACCGACTTCATAGGAACGAATTGCAACAGTTTGTCTATATCCAACTCCTCCTTCAACGATTAGTCCTTGTCGATAAGGATCGACAAACTGCTTCTTCGTAGGAATATTTTGCCGAATCTGCACTTTGTTCATGTAACAAATTTCCTTCTCTGCAACAGAAGCAACAGAAATGCTTGCGACTCCAGCTTTTTGGCTCAATAAATCAGCCTTATTGCTTCTAGTAGAACTCCCACTATAGCTAACATTGTTCAGCATCTGCTTATTGGGATCATGGTTATTTCCAGAGGAAGAACACCTTATACCATAGAAAACTGTACAGGAAAAAGCAGAAGCCGAAGCCATTAAGCTGTTTTTCTTATTTTTCTGCTATACAAGTGGAAAGTTTGGAACAGAGAAAAGGCAATGGAAATTGTTTTATAAGTCCGAAGAGACGGATTTCTCTATGAAATATTCTGAATCTAGGGAAGTTTCTCGTAGGAATTGTATACAACCAAGAGGATGCTTTGGCTGTTGCAGAAAGTAAACGTTTATATGCAGCAGAATTTATACATCTTAGAATCAATCGTCAGGACTGAATGGCAAAAGGGTTAGTTTCGTTTTAGAATTTTCATTATAGTGTGAATAGTACAAATGGTTGGTAACGGGGTTGTTTTTTCTTATGCTCCTAGATTTTGGCTCATAATTTTCCAATAGGTCAAAATTTTAGTTCTTGTTTTGTAATTGGAAACCAACAAATTTGTGACTCAAGAATGAACACTGTTTCATCTTTAGAGTTCATTAATACAAACATTAAACAACAAAATTGACATAAAATTATGAATCTGATAGAATAGCTACAAGTCTCCCTTTTTTTTTTTTAATTCTTTTGTTACCAAAGATTCTTTCTCTCAACAATTTTGTATGCTTAAGACAACATAGAAAGTAAGAAGATCCCTATAAATTTTCTCCAATAATTGAGAGGAAAAAAAAAATATTTTTCTATTATGTTATGAATTAGAATTTTTTCTAAGTTCGAAATGTCTAATTTTCTAACACCTAATGCAAAATCATTTATTTGTAATCAAATTCTATATTTTGGTTATATTTTTTGTTTTTATTTTATTAAAATAATATTATTTAAAATTTTATAACGATATTTTAGTTTAAATTTACATTTTAAAAGTGTAGATATACACATTAGAGACTAATTATCATATAAAAACTTGTATTAGGAGTGAATTTTGACCCATTTACTAGAATTAGTGGAGAGAGAATCTCAATAAATTCATTGGCAAAGAAGTGAAGTGGTACTCTCTGACTACACAAGGTAGCATTGAATTATTGGAGCATTCTCCTGTGGTCCACCTAAAACTATGGCTATCAAAAGTGAATTTTTAATGAAACTACTGCATGATTTGGTAGTTGTTGGATGATGAACAAATGAATTACTAAGATCGACATTCCATGTTATCCATAGGTCATTCAATAAATTTTTTGCCATATATACACATATATTGAAATTAATTAATTATGTCAATAATAATAATAATAATAATAATAATAATAATAATAATAATAATAATAATAAATTTATAATATATTATATTTTTATTAGACAATTTTATTAAATTCATCTTAAATAATTTTTTTCAATAAATTACAATATTTATTGAGATTATTTTCTTTAATATATACATAATTATAATATAATATGTGACGTAATTGATTAATTTTAATTTCATGTAATAAATATTATATGATCGCGTTATAGATATAAATATATTTAATAAAATTGATAAAATTAATAATAAAAAATAATAATATTTTATTAATATTCCGATCAACAACACAAAAAAATTGTAATCTATAGAAGCAATTTAATATATCGGATTATTTTAAATTATTAACTAGTCAAAAGAAATTGCGGGGAGGTTATATTTTAGCAAGAGTTGACAAGATTAGGAGTCTAGAATAGGGGATTACTAGACAGATTCTCATAGGTTTTATGCTGCTTGAGAGCAAATTTATAAGTATTTTAAATAATTTAGTTAACTTTTTGACTAAAAAAAGGGGGTATTCTTACCTTGGAAGTGACAAATAGGCAAAGTCAAGAAGATGGTTATTTTGGATAATAATAATAATAGCAATTGGAAATAGATACCATACGTTTTGCAAACGCAGAATCAGACAAGAAGTGCTTCTGATGTTTTCTAAAAATAAAAACACTCACTTAGTTTTGGCTGGATGGAAGGGGGATGTTGGCATTTGAAGCTGCTAAGCAATGGTCGATAGTTACTATGCTAACAAGTTTAATTGGAAGCATTGTTTTTCACGTTTTCATACCAGAAAGTGGAATCTTTAATGTATCTTTTCTAGCTCTTTATCATCACCAAATTTTTCAAGCTTCTCTTCTGTAAGAGGACAAAATTTATAATTTTTTTTTTTATCCGACATTACGGGAATACTTTATACTACTTTAAACCGACGGTTTAAATTTAATATCATATTTATTTCAAATTAACTAATTATATAAAAAATTTAACTATTTACACTTGAATAAAGTTATTATATAAACATGTAAAGTTTAGGTATAATATATTTAATTTTTTTTTAATTACAAAAATAAAAATAATAAAAAATACTTAAATTATATTCTCAATATATTCTCAGTATCTTTCAAGTTCGAGAGGTATTTAATATAATGTCTCACCAACTTAAAAGTTGGTATCTTACAAGAAGTACCACCTAAAAATTTAGACGATTAACACAATAACACAAGTGAAATATCCAAATAAATTGTTTGGACCTACTTGTGAAGGCATTTAAGAGCCATTCACCAACCAAATGCACCATAACCAAGCATTTGCATAAAGTACCACCTAAAATTTCAAGCTTCAATGAAAAGGTTTGCACAACAAGTTCAAGAAATCTAGTTATTACCCAGAAAAAAGGCAGAAGCTAGAGCAATCAAATTAAATACTTTTGTCTCCGCCGCAACTTTTCATGACAATTATAGATGACGAAATGTGTTATCAATACTCAGAAAAACAGCAAGGCAAAAACAAGTTTACAACTCGGTTTGGATGTTCTAACATAACCAAAAACTATTAATACATTGTTTGTAAGATATTTGTCCATTATTGGCTACACGTTGATGAATGTAAGAAACTAAAGGGTACTGGATTGGGAATACATTTGTGGTTTCTATCGCTAATACAAAGCATATGTTGATTTATATTATAATAGATGTGGCATTTGATGTGATATTCAATGATTGGTGCATACAAAATTTGTATCCATACTTTATATGTGTAGTGTTTGTAGTAGTATATACCTGGAGAATACTTCAGGTGCAGACTGTGCCTGTTGTATGTGAATTAAAATGACAATTCTTGATAGACAGGGCCATGTTTCTATCCACCAACTAAAAAGAGAAGATAGGAACAAGAAAAATAAAAACAAAATATGAACTACCGCCAGATACAATAATCACAGAAAAGAAAAGGACAGAATAATAATACAAAAATGAAGATACCTACTTCTGGAAACAAACTAGAAAATTTACCAACAGCTTCCTGTATGAATTATATATAAGAAGAAAATTTACACAAGCATTTCATCTCTCTGCCCTGGTATTGGTCAGCAGCAGAAATTCAATTTTGTCAGCATATATCACTTGTGCCAGTATTGAAGTTATACCATTTTGTTTCCACATTGTCTCCCATTGATTGTCTTTTTCCTGTTCTAGGGAAAGATTTCTGAGGAATATAAGAGAAATAAACAGCCTATGGTAGAATTGAAACAAAATGGCTGGTAATGAGAACCTGGTTACAGAGTTATAAGCTGAAAGATTAAAGTCAATTCTTTAAAGCAGTAATATAGTCAATTTCCAGCTGTGACTGGGTTTTCAAGTTCCATACAATACAGGAGCATATTCCAAGGGCAGAACAGAAACTCTATTTGAAATAAATACTTCATCAATATTTTCCCTTTTTCTGTCAAGCACTTCCTAACTACAGCACTAATACCCTATAATGTTACCACATGACCTGAGATCTGAGGTGAAAATTTGGCAATTATCTTACTCAAATTGCCGATATTGAGGTAAAGGGAATGAACCATGATCCATACAATTAAGTGGTAGAGCTAACAAAGAACAATGTTGAAAAGAGATTCACCCAGCTAAATCTATATAACTAGAATGGTTTTGTTAACTAACATGGAAAAAAATTTCAGCAGAATTTGTGCCCTAAGATCTGTTACAGATATGTAAAAATGAAATGAGTCAGCAAATAATGAAAAGAAGGCATGGCATTTGGATTCTGATCAAACAGATAGATATACAGAGTACTTCGAAGGCTACCTGCCCCAACTTGTTTCCCTTTTACAATCCAAGAAGGAAAAGTAAAAATATAGGGAAAAAGAAAACTGAAACAGTTTATATGCTCAAAATGCAACCAAGCAGTTAGAAAGCAACAATTGCAAGTGTAATCTGATTGTTGAATCTTCACTAACAGTTGTAAACAGAAACAGGAGAAGAGTGGAGCATATATTGAAACTTTTACTTGGATTACAAATATCAACTGCTGCATTAGTATAGAACAAAGAAACAATCTCTGCCTTTTTCTTCTTCCTCAAAAGAATTTTAAAGAATAAACAAACACAATAGATATCACAAGTGTATTAAGAAAATTTGATACAGGTTAGAACATCATCTGTAGATCTGTTATTGATTATTTGTAACTGAGGCTTGTCTAAACTATTCCTTGGTAGCATCCAGCTATTAATAAAAAATGAGGAATTGTTGCTTCTCAATCTGGTGAATCCCCAAAGTTTCACCCTGAAATCCATATATAAAATGTATCACACAATATATCAACATCATTCCAATCACCAAGTATAAATAGAAAAATATTTTATGCTTAGTTATTGAAGAAAGCAATTCTTACTTTAGGAATTGTCTAAGGGAATTTATAATGCTGGTCATTGGAGCATCTATACAGTTGGATGAGATGGATCGCCTAAGAAACAAGTATGGCACCCACTCATGCATCGCTGAGAATCCCCAAAATTTTGTCAAAGATGTCTTCAAGTCTTCCCACGAGCTGTTTCTTCAGTACCAAGAATCAAATTCTCCAGGTATTGAACAGCATGAACTTTGTAATCCTTATCTAGTTGCTTCAATAGTGCAGTGTGTGTACAGTAATCTGGCTGAATTTCTCTATCTAGCATTTCTTTATACAATTTCAAAGCCTCTTGCCAATTGCTCATGTTGCAGTTCTCACTTATCAATATAGTGTAAGTATACTTGTTAGCAAGTATTCCCTTTTCTTCCATCTCAGTTAAAAATCTATAAGCCTGATCTATTCTCCTCAGTCTACAAAGACCGTTTATGAGTGCATTGTAGGTGATAACATTTGGCATAATTCCCTTCTCCTGCATCTCTGAGAAGTACATAAATGCGAGTTCTAGCCTTCCCTTAGCCGCATGAGTGTGAATCAAAAAAGTGTAAGTCTCAACGGAAGGAAATAAGCCTTTGCTCAACATCTCATGGAATAACTCTCTGCCTTTCCTTAGATGACCCATTTGCAGGTGAGCATGAATGATGCTGGTATATGTTACCTTATCAGGAATAATACCGTCACAGACCATCTTCTGCAACAACTCACTAGCTTCTTGCAAACTACCAGAGTCACGGAGCCCATGCACAAAAACATTATAGGTGATCAGATCTGGAGGAAACCCCTTAGCTATCATTGCTTCTTCTAATTGGAATGCTTCAGATGTGTCACCAAGTTTCACTTCACCCACTATTCGAGTTGTGTATGCAATGCGGTCCGGCTCCAAGCCCTTGCACAACATCTCATAGAAAAATTCCTTAGCCAGAGATAGATTTCCCATTTTGCAACAGCCATTCACCAGAATCGTGTAAGTAACAACATCGGGGAAAGTTCCTTGATTGCTCATATTTACTTTGAGCTGCTGAGCAACCTCCAAGTCCCCCATTCTACAGAGACCATCAATAAGTGTATTGTAGGTAACAACAGTAGGAACAAGATTTCGACACTTTAACTCATCAAACAAGAGAAAGGCCTCCCCGATGTCTCCCAACCTGCAATAACCATATATCAGTGTGTTGTATGAAATAATATCTGGAATAACATTCTTCCTGAACATGTCAGAAAATTGATGTCGAGCATCGCTCACTTTTCCCCACTTGCAAAGGCCATATAATAATATATTATAAGTTGTCAGTGTAGGTGCAGCTCCTCGACTTACCATCTCCTCCCCAAGGCTTAATGCCTCAACAAGCAGTCCTTTTTCACAATAGCCGCATATTAAAGGGTTATATGAATGTGCTGACACTTTCAACCCTGATGTCAACATCTCCCCAATAAGTGCCTGAGCTTGCTCCAATTTCCCATTTCTAGACAACCCATTAATCAACACATTGTATGTAACATCATTTGGAGAAAACCCTCTCCTCTGCATCTCTAACAAGAGCTCTAACGCTTGTTGCACTTCACCTTGTTTACAATATGAATCCAATATAGTATTGTACGTAATAATAGTAGGCTTGATCCCATACTCGCCCATCATCCTATAAACTTCCCTAACTTTATCTACAAAACCATTATCTCTAAGAACCTTAAGAATCCTATTACAATTCTTAATGTCCGGCAGCGATCCATTCCTCACCATCTTATTAAAAACCAACAAGCATTGCTCAACCATGGACTTCTTACTGTAAACCAACAACAAAAGATCAAGAATCTTAATCAAAACACAAGAATCCACATCCCCACCAATCAAAACATCCAGAATTCTGTGCATATTAACACAAACCATGGTCTCCACAACCCAATAAGCAGATCTCAACAAACCACTCTCAACAAGAATCTCAAGAATCGTACAAAACACAAATTCAGATCTTCTAACACCCGGTTGAGTCTCAACCCATCTAAAAAACCTCAAAGCAATCCTGGGTTTCTCTCTAATCTTATTCAAAACTCTAACAAGCAATTCGGGGTCAGCTACCACAGCCTCAAAGTCATATGAAACCCACCTATTATTACAAAAAGCCCAGGGCTTTTTCTCGATAGTGTTGAAAATCAACTCTTTATAATAACTTTCAGGGCTCAAAACAGAAGCTTTGTTGGCGTTATCAATGATTGATGGATGGTTATGAAAAGAGAAACAAAAGGGAAAGAGAAAACGTCCCTTTCTGAGATAAAAACAGTGATACGAATGTGTATATAACGCTTTCGAAGCTCTTTGACTGAGGGTGATCATTGAGTATGTTAATATACACAAGGTTTATAAAAATATTGAGCAGTTTTTACTTTTAACATTTGTTTTTAGCGATTGGAGAAGAAGAAGAAGAAGATTGAAATTGATTTAAGAAGATGCAGAGAGAAATGGGTTTTAGGTTTTGAAGAGAATCTCATTGCGCCGCGGGTTTTAGGAGGAGCTACCACCCGCAGAGGTTTTTCTCCGAGTAGGCGAACAAAGGTTTTGGGCAACTTTGTCCAAGCAGAGCCTTGGATTTTTAGTCCGACCCGAAAATTAAAGTTTCGCGATCCGGATTTGACAAGCTCGGATCTGGAATTTTTTTTATATTAAAAAAAAAAACTTTATTCAATTTGAGCAAGACTACAAGTATTTTGAACACTACACACATATTTTAATAATATTTATTATTACGAAATTAATTATAAATTATTAAATAAAAATAAAAATTATTAAATAAAACACTATTTCCTTATAATTAAACATTGTTTTTATTGGAAATAACTAAGAGTTTCAGAGAGATTTGTAGCATAAATAAGATATTTTGACTTTTTATAATATGCTATATATTTTTAAATTAATTAAATTTTTAAACACTATCAAACATAGGGAACTGAAAGTTGTTATTTTATTTTATTTTTTTTTTAAAATTGATATTATCAATTAAAAAAAAAAGGAAATTGCTGCTCATTGCTTCAATAATAATAATAATAATAATAATAATAACTTTAAAAATAATTTGCAATTATGGGGAAAAAAATATTGCTATTGCTGTTCGAGAAAAATTACAAGGAGACTAAAGAAAAATTACTAAGCTAAGGGCAAAAAAAATCATCCATATAAAAGGAAGAGCTTAACACGTGGAAATTTTTAGTAAAAATAAAATTAATTATTGATAATTATTAATAAGTTCTATTGTGAAGGTGGGTGTATTAAGTAAAAGAATTATAGTTTAAGGTGTAATGTTTTGAAAAGATATTTTTTAGTGGGTATGTTAAGTAAACCCAGCCCATTCCATTTGAGAGAATTTTAAAAAGAACTTTGTTTTTAATTCCTATATTTTAAAGTTAAATCTATCTTCAACTCTAATGTAATGTAAATTAAATTTAAAATTTAAATATCTTGTATTACCTCAAAATTTTTATTTTTATTAAGTTGACCTATTAACATTTAAATTCTTTTTTCATATTAAATAATTTTTTTAATTTAATATTAATTAATTTTTTTATTTTTTCTACACAATTATTAGGTAGAGAAGCCTATAATAGTTACAGCTAAAATTAATTTAAAGAAGTCCTTAAAAAGCTAATTAATGCTTAATATAAGTAGTTTGAGTTCCTTGAAAACTCCATTTATCAAATTTTAACAAAATTTTATAAATGATTACTGAGAAATCTATTTGTAAAACCTACTAACAGAAGTTCTGTTTATAAAGACTACTTAAAATAAATGAACACAACAAAACCTAAATCAAAATGTAACACACATTTGTAATCCATGCCCAAGTCTGCAAGGCAGCACATGTTTAAAAGAAGTCTCTAGTGCAGAATTTGGCATCTATTTTACTATGTTCAGAAAATCTGAAACTCATAAGGATCACAAGCAGGATCACAAATCTCAATCATAAGACAAGATTATCAACACATTAAACATTCCAGGAAAATGGTTGGACATGAAAATCGAGGACAAAGATATTTCCGGATTATAGGCATAGATGGATATATTGGAATAATAATAACATTAAAGCACCCTAAGAGAGAAACAAATAACAAATGTATAAGGTGGGCATTCCTTGTAAAGAAGGCAATCTTATGGAAAGAAATTCTATTCTCTGGGAAATTGGTTCGAATTGCTCTGAAAGAAAACAGCAGAGGTGAATCCAGATTTCCTGTTTTCATCTGCATTAAGTACCTGCTTGGCTACGAAGGATGATGCTCAGCATATTAGATTTCATCGCTCTGCTAGTTTAAGAAGAATAGCCTGCCAAAACAATCAAAACAATGGCCTGAATCTCCAAGGGTCATAGAAACCAAAAGTTAAGAGAAAGGGCACAGGTATGCTTTTGGCATAGTCTAAAACGATTTTCTGAATCAAACCACAGTTGATGAGTTCATTTGTCAAGAAAAATAAATTACTTGTAATAAGCATGATATAGCATGTGTTTGTGAACAAAGAAACATGTGCTATTCTAGGAATAACTTACAGGACAGGAACGATAAGATTTCAGTCCCTGATGTAGTTCAACAGAAGATATTAGAAGCTTCACCGGACGGAATTCAACAGACTGACTATATCCTCTGTTGTCTGTGAAACTAATTAATTCACATTGTAGAAGGTGTTCAAATGCCTGTGTTAAGTTAGAGCAAGGAACAGTCAAAACATGCTGTTACATAAACTCAGTGGAGAGCAATTTTAAGGTTTAGTACAAGTATTAAATTGTTTAGATTAGATACAAAATCCATTGTAAGGGAAAGCTATACACACCCGTAAGCAGACATTTCGTGAATAATAATCAGATGTCTGGAATGAATCATGTATGCTTTTATACTCTGCAACAGATGTCAGACTAGTAAGAGTTAACAACTTAATAGTGGTAACAGAGAACTAACGCAAAAAATATCTTTGAGGTAACCTTTCATCACTGAATTAAAGTTGTATGAGTTTTGCTCTTTAACTTCCAACCTCTTCATGCATACCAAAATATAGAGTTCCAATATTGAGCAATCTGCTTGAACAAGTTGAATGTGCATTAAATATTATTTTTGTTCAGTATAAATGAAAAAAAAAAAGAAAAACAAAAGGGGTGGGTTTAAGCTTGCATCTGATGTCATGTAAACATCATCCATGTTTTAAGTTTGTTATAAGTTTGCCAAAATACATGTCATACTAGCAAAAGCATTATTTCAAACTTCTACCATTGTGCATACAACTTAGTGTGTCCCACTTTCAACACCTGAGGTGGATTATGCTATACAATATTTTCACACACAATTGAGAAATGGTACTCGAATACTCAGACCTTTTATACATTCCTGCTTTGGCTGTCTCTGAGAATTCGAGAGTGCAGTCTTGAAGTTCTCAATGGACAGGAAGCCAGATTCCATATCCATATAAGAAACAGCACGAAATCTAATGTCAAATGGCAAGTTCATCAGAAGACCAAAATGAAACTATCAACCATTCATTCATACAACATTTTATACTTCCAGATGCAAAAGAGGAACTTACAGAAATCTCAATAAATGTTTGACAGTGGAATCTAAATTCACAAATGTATTAATGATTTCTTTGAATCTCCCATCTGCTAAAATTTTCTGTACACTGTGAAGGAATTCTGACAGGATCAACTCCCTGAGATGCATGAAAATTATCTATTGTCTCATCTATTAGATGCACAAATAGTTTTGACTATTTGATAATATTGAAAATATAGTGGTTTGTGTGAATTGAACCTCTTTAAAAGTAGAGCTTGTACAAAAATCTCGTTAAAAGCTTTCCATGTGTCACAGCATGTCAACTTACAAGTGTTGATAAATATCATGAACCTTGGGAATTATGCAAAATGTATGCAAATGTTGTTTCGGAATTTGAGTTTACAGCAGCAATCCAATAGCATGCGTACATTGGGTTAGATTAAGCATTTTCATCAAAATATATAACTGATGTAATGTCATGTACCTATTATTTGTGCATTATGTATATGTATTTGTATTTGTATTTGTGGGTGCATGTACATCTACACTGGTGAAAAAAATTATGCCTTCTAAATGGCTGTATTGCACTGTACTTATTTAAGAGAATTTTGAAAGAAGGATACTCTCAGCTTTCCATTGAATTCAACAGTGTAGTCACGAGGAATGCTTGAGTCTGTTGGCAAAGATAAAATGTGTTCCAACAATCTGCATGGCAATAATGTAAGGAAAACAAATCAAAATAATAAGTAAACATAAACAGAAGATAGCGTGGCCAAGTCAGTATTTTGGAAAAATACCTTTGCAAATCTTCCTTAGATGGAGGAAGAAACAAAAGCTTTCTATGTGAAAATCGAGATCTTACTCTTTTTTCCAAAAGCTGGTCAGCATCCTGCATGGTGTACAGTCGATTAGCTGGATTCTTCACTAGTAATTAATCATAATTCCACATATGACCCCATCACATATTAGATCCAAACAAACTGGTTGGACATTAATTTCATTATTAACTGACTGCTAATTAGACTCAAAGTAAACACTCAGAGAAGGGCTTCCATTCGCCTTACAATTTATGAATTTAGAATCTATTACATCAACAACTAGAAGATAACAAGAGCATCTGTCTGGTAGGCAACGAAGACAAAATTGAAAGAAACTTTAAATGACCATACCAGTCGGCAACTCACGCCAATGACAACTGCTTGAGATGTTACTGATTGCATTGCATCTAGCAGGCTATAAAGTAATCGTTGTTTTCCCTGCAAAGTAAGAGATTTTGAAAATTGGCAAAGTCAAGATCTGAGATTCCAAAAAAATTAAACTATCAATGCAATCATTTCACATGTTCTAAATGAGCTATTCTTAATAAAAGGCAAGCTTTGTGGTTTACCATCAGTTTAAATCAGAACCAATAACATTGAGTACAAGCATTGTTTCGCACCACCAGGCTTCGATAATTAGAAAGAGATATGGGAAAAGGATCATAGATTCATACCTGAGCAAAGAGGTCAAACTCATCAAGTACAAATATAATTGTTTTATGTGCTAACCCACACTCCCTGACAACCAGAGAACACGAATTCAGTTAAATCCTGAGAAGATTGTATATGAGTTAAGCTACATTTGTGAGGGAAAAAGGAATATATCAAGCAAATTAAATATACTCACCGTAACATCTCTATCATAAACTGAGAGTTATCATCAAATGATGCCTACAAAAACCATCTCAATACATCAAGAAATCTGAGAGTTTTAGTCACAGAAGCATCACAAAGACATCAATTTTTTTTATGTTACCATTTTAGAGAACAACAATTGATGCTCCACGCATAATTGTCTAGCAATTTCCTGAATGATCAATAGCCATGAAACAAGGTATTAGATTAACCATAATTGAAAAAAAAAAAACCTAGGGGAAACAGATGCATACAGACATGTCTTTGCATACGTGTAGCTAAGTTTGTTGCGTGGTCCATAAATCTGCATCAATATATAGCTATCACCCAAAATCTCAAATGCCTAAAGGTCATTTATTAGGCTATTAGAACTATCGATTTTGAATAAAACTGAAGTTCAGTGTTACTAGGATTTGTTATAGCTGATGAAAGCCCATAAATCATAGGGATACATGGCCATCACATGATTGCCTTAAAAGGTAATTCATGGATGTAAGATATATGAAAAAAATCATCTTTGCAAAAATTTCTCCAAATAACCAACTTTGCTTTAATTTCCAGGATACAACTTTAAGATCTATAGTGCACATTCATCTAAATTATTTTTTGAACCACATGAAAATTTCTTTTGGGTCACTCCAACAAAACTTATGCATAACCACAAATTTCAACACCAGATAGTACCTTTCTAATTTTTCTTGTCAATCATTAGAATAAAACCACAGCGCAAAGAGACATAACTTCTTTTTAAATCATTCCACCTTATACTGAAACACATAACTGGTTCATACAATCGTGATTCAAGCACACTGAATTGAGCCAAAATACTGTTTCTACCTTATCCAGCCACTTAGAATTTTGCAAGACTCTTAATACATTTTCTACGTAGTAGTATAGTAAGCAGTACATAAACAACAAATTTAAGAAATTAAAAATATCTAACCTTAAATGCACAATAGTCATCATTGTGCAAAAGCCCATTCAATTTGATCTGCAACATCATGAACACAAAAAGCAAGATTAAAAGCATGATTTCCAAGAATCAATAAGTATACTGCTTCCATATGGTACTCTTACAACTAAAGATAACCCATACCACAGATATCGTATCAGGATATTCTAACAATAAATCACTAAGAACGAGCTCCAAAACCTACAAACAGAAGGGATGCAGTATTAAATATATAAAAAATGAAAAATAATCCCTATAAACTACATACAAATTCACAATTAAGCTTAAATGAATAAATGAAAATTTGCATCACCGCAATCTTTCCAGAACCACGAGGACCAAGAAGCAAAATCGAGTTGTTGCACGCCTCAGTAACCGAGCTCGATATTAAATACTTCAACTTACTGCAAATTTTTAAGAAAATCCTGGAAGGTTATTTCCATTACTCTTCTCGTAAATCCAATTATACAAAAAAAAAAAAAGAAAAAAGAAAAAAAGAACCAAATATTGAGTATAAAATTGTAAATATTTGCCTTTCCTAGATTTCCTTTTAACTCTCGAAAGACAAAACAGAAATCGGACCTGTAATTACTATCGGGAGAGTCGGAGAGAGGTTTAAAAATGAAATTAGGGTTACAGAGCCTGCTTCGTAGGAGATTTAATGCTTCTTCTGCCGCTGGATTTTGTCGTCCCATTTTGATTTCGCGAGCTCGTGTTTGTGTCTTCTGCTCGGCGTAGAGAAATGGCGGGAAAAAGAAGTAGCAGGGAGGTAGGGCTTAAATAGTGGACCGTGAATTTCTTTTTTCTTTTGTCAAAAATAAATATTATTTTGTTATTTAATAAAATAATTGAAATTTTGAAAGAAAGGCATCTTAAAGTTTTAACCTTTTAAGGGTAGTTTGCAAATTTCAAAAAAATATTTCTAATATTACAATTAATAGGAATATAATTAAAATTTTTTTACATAATATTTAATAAATTAATTTTCAATTAAAATTTTAAACCCTCAACTTTATTGCAAGATTTGTATTCATAGTTGTGTACTTTTAGTAATGTCATTGTTTTTCAAGTCAATTTTTTTAAAAATATTTTTTAAAAATTTTATTTCTTTTTAATTCTAACATCAATTAATTTAATATTAAAATTTAATTCAATTTAATTTAATTTAAATATATATATAATAATTTGATATAAAAAATTTTATATTCGTAATTTTATTTTTATTGTAATTTAATTAAAAAAATTTGATAAACTTAATCAATCCAATCTAAAGTTTGGTTTTTATATTTTGTTTTAATGAAAATAAAAATAAAAATGTTAATTTTAATAGATTATTTTATTTTATTTTAAATTAAAATTATTTTTAAATGCTATTTAATAGTTTAAAAAATCAATTTAAAAGAGTATTTAAATTTAAAAAAAAGAAATTATTTAATGCACTTAAAAAAATCAAATGCCCCAGCGGCAGCCAATAAACATGCGCCACGTATACTAGTATTCCAAACATCGGAGACATGTAATAACAACCAACCGTTCGTTCAGTGATACGCCGGTTTAGATTTTTCTTCTAAGGAAGCAAATTCAAAAAAAAAAAAAAAAAAATACACGAGAAAATGGGAAGCACGAGCATGGCACTGACGGCGCACTTGCGGCTGAGCTATGGCGGCTTCTCTAACGGACATGAGCTGATTAGAAACCAAAGGAGTACTGTAAAACTCGGGAGTAGAAGTAGTTCGAGGCTGAGATTCGGTGTTTCGCGGAACCGGAGGAGTTTCGATGCACTCGTTTGTTTCGCGGTTTTTGATGGTGATGATTTGAGGGAGAAACAGCCGGAGTTAGGTACTAGTGGCGGTGTTGGCTCTGCCGTTGAAGATAGAACTGGTAATACTAGAAACTAAAATTAAAAAAAAATTCCTTCTTTGTTAGCCATACGATTTTTAATTACAGTTCCATCAACGACAGAATGGGAAATATATAGCTGTTTTAAGTAAGCTTGGCGCTTTTTTTTTTTTGCACCTTAGAAATTTGGGTTTTAACTTGTTGTTGACTCGGGGAACATTAATTTACATTCATAGGAGAAGCTCAAAGAGCATCTTGTAATGAAGATGCTAAATAAATAATAATAATAAAAAATTGTGGAAAGACGGGACAGCTTTTGGTTATAGCTCCACTCGCAAAAGCTCTACTAAAAGAAACTCAAATTGCATTTAACAGTTGAGCAAACGGTGAGTTATTCATGATTCTACTTGCAGGTGCCATTGGAATTTAGGTGGTCAGGTTCTTGACAAATATTGAGTACATGTCTTACAAAAGACATGAAATGGCGACATTATTTGTTGCTTGTTAGAACATGACTGATGAAGTCTGGTCAGAGAGGAAAATTGACCTTTTGTGGTGTGTTGATCATGCATTTTGTACTTGGCTGCTTGCTTTTAAAAGATTAGTAATTAGGTCGAGTGGGGAATTAGCACATTAGTTGGATGTGTGATCATCTATTGAGAAAGAAAAATCAAGTGGAAACTACAATTCTGGCAAACTTTGGACATTGAATAGCATTGATAAATAAGAGTTCTCGCGTGACATTGGCAGAGTTTGTGAGTGATCTGGCTTTGTGCAAGGAAGAATGTGGGAGCAAGATTAAGGGCATGCTTTGGTTGGGCAGTTATAAGAGTTCATCTTTCTTATAAAACTAACCACAAAGGTGGTTAGTGCACCCAGCCTCTGTAATGGGGTGAAGAATTCTGTCACATTCTACTCCACTTAGATGACAAATCTCAGCAGAAGCATATCTATTCCTTTACACTTGTTTTAGAGCTGTGTGAGTTGTTGCCTTTTTTTTTTATGATGGACGACATACTATTTGTATCTGTTTTGAAAATAGTTATATTCATAATTACCAGATATGCAGTCTCATGTATAATATAATGTTGGTTGGCATACAGTTAGGATAATATGAAGTATAGGTGGCAACAAAAGTGTGGAAACAAGTTGGGATTGGGTCATTTACTACTATTAATGCCTTCATCTTGCTTATGACTCTTTGAAAGTGTTTGATTATAGGATGGCTGGAAACAAATTAGGGAAGCAAAATAATTTAGAATATGTATCAAGCACTTTCCTTTCTTATGTTTACAGGCAGTACTAGAGTTAGATATACAAATAGTGTGCTGCAAGCCTATATTATAGAAATCACTTTGCTATCTTTGAGATGGCTCTCAATCTTGGTCAGTCATACGTATATCTATTCGCATCATCTTGGAAAGTACTTGAAAAGTAATGTTTTTTGAACATGAGACCTTTTGGAGTTTTTTGAGCTAATTGTATAGACAGGATCAACTACAGCAACTAACTTCCAACTTCTTGGAACTTCTTAATATGTGACCCACATCATGTAGCAGTCATGCAAACGTGAGAGCAGCGGGAGTTCTAGATCTCTTCTTTTTCTGGAATTGAATATCCTGTGATTGTTTATGATCTGTGATTATCCATGATGTCAATATTTTGTCTTAAAAAGTTACTGTCAATACTGAATTATGTTGGATGTTTTGCCAAGTTGCAATTGTACATATGGAAACACTGTATTCTTTCATGCATTTTAGAGTAAAATCTGAATTTCTAATTATATTACTTGACATGCAAGTAATTTTCATTTGTAGTTTTCATTATTCTATTTCAGGAATAGAGTGCTATGAGATTTTGTTCAGAATCTGACATCACTTTTATGTAATCACAACTTAGATGTGGCTGAAATTTCAAGAGATGAAACATTAGCAAATCTCAGCCAAGATGATAGGGAAAGTCCTCTTTATAATTTTCTGTATCCTGATAAAGAGCTCCTTCCTGATGATAAAGAAATGAGTATATTTGATCACCTTGAAGAGCTGCGCCAGAGAATATTCATGTCAGTGTTGGCAGTTGGAGCTGCTATTACGGGATGCTTTGTATTTTCCAAGGAGCTGATCATGGTTCTTGAAGCTCCTGTTAAATCGCAGGGTGTACGATTTTTGCAACTATCTCCTGGAGAATTTTTCTTTACAACTTTAAAGGTAAATATTGTGTATCATCTGCCTATGTAGTCAACATAACATAATTATTTTAGTACATAATATTGTGTGTGTATCTTAAACTATTTGACTTCATTTGGATACAAATTAATCAGACTGTTAATAACAATACTTTATGGTATACTGCAGGTTTCAGGGTATTGTGGCCTTCTCTTGGGAAGCCCAATAATTCTCTACGAGATAATAGCCTTTGTTCTTCCTGGTCTAACAAGAGCAGAGAGAAGGTTCTTGGGGCCGATAGTTTTGGGTTCCTCAGTACTTTTCTATGCTGGTATTACCTTCTCCTACTGGGTCCTGACTCCGGCAGCTTTAAACTTCTTTGTTAGTTATGCTGAAGGGGTTGTGGAATCTTTGTGGTCCATTGATCAATACTTCGAGTTTGTACTCGTGCTCATGTTCAGCACAGGCTTGTCTTTCCAGGTACTCCTTGCAAACTTACTTCTTCTTTAAGGAGTGACACTAATAGTAAGTAATTAGCAATTATGAATTCATATTTACATACTAAGATACCAGTCGGATTATTATCTCGGTATCTTAGAGTACGTTTAGGATTGAGGTATTGTGACTTTGAAGCAACTGCAGTAGGATATAATCACTAGATGTCAACTGTAAATGAAAAAATGAGTAGTTCCTGTTCAAAAGTTGGTGTTTACCGACCATTTTAACAGCTTTGTTTCAGAGTTAAGAGAAACAAAGCAGTACCAAACATATCCTTAGTGTATCCTCTTGAAATCTCCTCAACAAGTTATACTAGGTTTGCTCTGGGAGTTGAAGTACTTATTTCTTTATTTGTGAGCCACTGTAGATCAAATGCTACAGGTTCCAGAGTTAACATATCGTTTCGTACTACAGGTTCCAGTTATACAACTTCTGTTGGGACAAGTTGGACTAGTGACCGGTGACCAAATGCTATCAATCTGGCGATACGTTGTGGTTGGTGCAGTTGTTGCAGCTGCTGTACTTACACCGTCAACTGATCCTCTTACTCAGGTACTTCTTGCAGCACCCCTTCTCGGTCTTTACTTGGGTGGTGCATGGATGGTTAAGCTTACAGGACGTTGACTGTTTTTGCCCACCGGTTAGATTCAACTGATTTGTTTTCTCAGTGGCCTAGAAAAGTAATACATGCTTGGTTCCTGTATACTATCAGAAGGATGTAATATAGAAGTGACATGATACAATAGGAAAGAAGTATTGTTCATATTGATAACCTATTTGATTTGTTTCATCATTGTATGTGAGCTTCTTTCATAGTGCAATGACAGCGATAGGATTAAAATTGATTGTTCAGTATACCAATTGAGTCTGTCCTAAAATAAAGAGGATAGATGAATGTGGATTGTCAAAGCATTCAATACACAGGTGTCAAATGAGCATGTTGTTCGGTACGAGCTCCACACAAAAAATAGTAGACTACACAGCACGTGAGTTCGAATGAGTTCATTTTCAAGCACGAAAAATTCAATGGGTGAAAACTTGGGCTGACATAAAAGCATAAATAAGTAATTAAAATGTTTAAAAATAATTAAAAAATAAACAATATTAAATAATATTCATAATAATAACAGTACTGATAGAGTGATATTTTGATATTTTAATTAATTAAATGAATTCAAGAATTAAAAATGAGAAAACAAATTTCACTACACAAATCCAACAAGATTTCGTGTGTCAAAATCCAACAAGTAATGCCAAACCAAAACTCAACACCAGATGATTACAGATTACAAACTACCATTGTTTCTCTCTCTCTCTCTCTCTCTCTAATTGCTCACGGCAACATTCTGCAGTTTGGCCTCTAAATCAGCTGTACTTAAGCAATCTAGTTCAGAGTCCATTTGACTCAGAGAATTCCTCAAACCATTACATGCCTGAATGAATGCTTCTGAAGAGCAGTGAAAACTTTCCACCTCTCTCTGCAGCTCATCAGTAATGCTTAATATTTTCTCGGATGCTGCCTTAATTGCAGTAACCTCCTGTGGAGGGTAAAGAGAGGCTCCGAGTTCATCCATCAGTACTCCAAATCCTTGACACGACTCCAATAATCTTTCTAAAGAATCCACAAATTTGCTGCTATCTTCTGGATTTTCAAGCTTAAGCAAACCCGTGATGGTGCGGATTAGTTCTTTTATGACTGTAAGTGTATTGGCCACAATCCCAATTGCCAATCGAGCAACTTTCATCTCTTCGGCTGATAAGTCATTGCCTAGATCACTGAAACTGGAATTATTATCCTCTTGGTGCTCATCGTCAGCTTTAGAAGGAGTATTGTCAGGTGCTTCATCGGTTATGTCAGAGGAACCAGGCTTGAGCTCCTTCATCTCACGAAGAACATCCTTCATGGAAACTGCAACCTGTGTCATAGCCCGACCAATTGCTGTGATATTTGTGACAGGAGTCTTCTTAAGGGCAGAACACGCTTCCCATATTGCACCAACTAACCGTGGCATCGAATGTTCTTGATCTTTATTGCAAGATCCTGCTAATGTTTAATTTGTATATGAAGTTAAGTCATGCTAGTTTTTATGGAAGAATAAATAAATAAATAAAATGAAACTAGTTATCTTGATTTAACTAGATTTGGTTGTGTCAAATTGAACATGTAATACCAAAACTCAAATACCAGGTGATTACAGATTACTGAAGACAATTGTTTCTCTCTATCCATTTTCAAAGAAAGTTATGCAGTTCCAAGACCAATTGAAATATATAGCTGGGATGATCAAAATCATACATCCTCAAATACCTTATGGATTAGTACATACTAGCAGGGACAACTAGCATGGGTTATGATGGAATGGAATACTAATTCTCTTTAATCCGTACCAACCACAAAGGTAACTAAAATTTTACAACCCAATTCACTGAAATTTAACCCAGATGCAGGACACTCGTCCTTTTTGCTATGTTAGCACAGCAATGCCTGATACTGAACCCACTTTCTATTTGACATGTAGGTTAGTCATTTCCTAGATCTTTCCACAATCACACAGCTTGTTTAGAAATGCAATACTTTTTCACCTTTTCGAACTTACAAATTTCATTACCACTGCTACTACTATTTGTAGGGTGAAGGTTAGATTAATAAGCAAACATCCTTCTTAATTTATTTCTGTGGCAAAGTATCAGTCAGGATAAAAAACTCAGATATCACTTGTAATTACCACAAGCCACAAGAAGCTTTTGATATGTGGCCCCTCTTATCAAATTGTCTATCTTATAAATGCATCGTGACTCATTTTGAAGAAATAAACACATTGTGACATTTCTAAGAGATGCCTTGAGGCAGACTCATCCAAGTATCAAAACATCATAACATCAGCTATGGGTACCTGTTTAAAGTCTGATGAAGTAAAAAATTGTCACTTAATCTGCAAATATTGATTAATACAAAGAAAGGGTGGGGGTTACCATATAAAGTGACAGATTCTATCATCAACTTAAAACTGGAATCAACTACTTGCTTCACAGATGCATGGATGCTAGACAAAAGAGTAGGTCCAGCACCCACTGTGCTTCCATGGGAAAGCAAAATGAAGCCCTGCAGGACATTGAAGTACGCTGTCAGATTCTCCTCAATTGTTTTAGCTTCTGGTTTTTCTCCACTCCAAAGCATCCCAACTACATCCATTAACAACTGAAACAATCAATCACTTGAACCCTTAATATCAACGCACTCAAACCAAAAATCAAAGAAAATAAGATAAATATACCAGAACAAAAAAATCTAATTCCATAAACACCAAAAAAAGAAAAGAAAAGAAATAATAAGTTCCATATGATCCAAAAGCTATTAGTGAAAAAATATGTACTCATACATAATAACAAAAATCAGGTTAAGCTCCCCAAAGCCAAAAATTTGAGTTTCTCCCAGTAGCAGTAATATTTTTGTTAATTCTTCATAACCTCTTCTTTGGGGCAACCAAACAATGCAAAAAAATAGAAAAGAACTTTTAACATTAGAAAAGCTCTTTTAACATTAGAGAAGCTATACCAAACCAGCACTAAATCAGTTGCTTAAAACTAAATTATATGTCTTAATCTGTTGCAGACACTGGCACGTTATAAAATCTGAAAATTTGAATTTGATGCGAAACAGTACCTGCTAAACAATGCTGTACAGACTAGATAAGTGTATACCAGAAAAATTGAAGCATTGAATTGTCAAGGGTCCTTACAGGCACAACAAAATACTCAACCTGAACAAAGCTAAATTTTTTCTACTTTCAGAAGCGCGCGCACACAAAATTTTTGAAAGTAAAAAAGACATGGGCATAGCACAAAATAGAATTTTTATTAAAAAAATCAATAATCTAAAAAAACCCATATAAACTAAATATTCAATTGGGTGTCCAAAAGTAAATACTAAGAGTGATAAGAATCGCAGAATACCAACAGTCGCTTGCTTAGAGACTTGTTCGCCCATCTGTATAACATCATTCCAGCTCACTTTTTCAAGAGATGTGGCTGCATTTTGATTTAAAGCCTGCATATATAGATGAATGCCGCACCCACACACACACAACCTCACGTTTAAATACAAAAATGAAAAAAGATTGTATAAAATTAAACAAGTAAGTTTATAAAAGGAAAAACCTGTAAGGTTTCATGAATGTCGTTAAGGTGATTATTCAGAGTCTGTCTCAATCGCTCTGTTTCTTTCTCTCTCCTTCCCATCTCTGTCTCTCTGTCAAACCAATTGGTGGCTTTGCTGCGCAGGCTAATTCGACTATATAAAACAAGCATAGTGCGAATTAGGAAATTTAATACATAATGTTAAAGACAATTCGACTTTTTGACACAATTTATAGATGCAAAGACATAAATGCCCTTAACTTGTGAAAGCAAGTTGTCTCCACGAAAACTCCTGACAGGAAAAACAGAGAAGATATTATTCAACTACAGATGATATGAAACCTGAGAGAAAAGTAACAAAGAAGACTTGCAGCAAGACTGAACCAGTGACAGCCAAGAAAGAGACAGCAATGGCGGTACTAGAAAGGTAGAGCTCGCTGCTGCCGTCCCGCTCGCGGAGGTGACCAACCATCATCACTGATGTTATTTGCAGGAAATATTGTGAAAAATTAACAGCAACAGGTCCTGAAATGCAACTAGCTGTCCTAATCTCTTGAACATACAATTTAATACCAATTAAACTCTTTTGATTTCTTCCTACTTCTCCATCCAACAAACATTTCTCCATTTCCCCTATATAGTCCGTACCGAACCAGACAACAAGAGCTGTAAGAAGTAAGAATGTCCGTGTAATCCCATGAACACGAGGGTTTTGTTTTAGTCAATATAAGAGTTTGTATCTCAATTCTTACTGTTGTAAGAATATCATTCAAGTATTTCTTTGAAAGAATAAATATTGTTAGAAGAAAAAATGCTTGAAATGTTTCCTAAGTAAGTATCCTAAACAGGTATAGAATAGCAGGTGTCCTATTAGAACTGTCTTTTTCCTGGGTACTTGAGCAAAATTGCTTTTACTTGGAAGCAGTTTCTACAAAGCACTTTCAAGTTAATTAGCACAATTGTTTTTATCACTGTTAATCTTTCATTGAATATCAAACATTCTCAAATACAGTAAGAGGATGTCTCATTGATCTTCACAGATAAGAGAAAAAAAAAATAAAATGATAATTTATATGGTTATGAATACTCATTTGCAGCAGAAGCAGAGACATGGATTTAACACATTGACAGACATGCATTTGACTGCAATTTTAGTGTTATTACTCAAAAAATTTGCTGCTACAGCCATTACAGGGAATTAGTTCATTGAAATTCCCTATTCATTCAAATTTTGTCTATTGTGGACTGATTCTGAAGATGATCTTCCCTCAAATACTCTGTTTCTTGCTTTACTTGCCTGCAACATCAAAAACCAAAAACAAACAGTCCTCTTAAATGGAAAGATTACCTGTAAATGGTAATGGTTAGTGGGTCCTCCATTGCGGACGTACGTATTTTACAAAATGCAGATTTATATTAAAACAGTGTTGGATTGTTGTTTTACAACATATGATGTTGTATTACTCTAAACAGCACTGCTTTAGTGTTAATCCACATTTTATAAAGTGGGAACTTTCACACTTGCGAATTTTCACGAGTTTTCAAAAGGTTAATAACCAAAATCCCAGATGAAATTAGCCTATAAAGAAATTTGAATTGACGGCAGACCTGTTTTTCCCAATTTTGACAGCTTGTTATGATAGAAAGTAGAACAATTTGCACAAATGCACCAACTTGTATTCCAATCCAAAGCCCTTTTCCTTTCATTTTTAACCGAAATCCCAGAATTGCAGCAACTGGGATCCCACAGAGGTAATATGCTGTGAGGTTGACATAAGCACCCAAATCCTGCCACCCACATCCCCTTGCAATGCCTGGTTTGAAGAAAAATCATTAAAATTGTTCAGAATCTACATCCCGAAACATTATTAGTATGTTTTTGCAGCAGGAGAAGGGAAAGAACTGACCAGAAAGAACTGCTTGCAAGCCATTTAATGTAACACAGAGGCAAATCAAAGGAGCCATGGCGGTGACATAATCCACAACTTCTTTCTCATTACTGAAACCATAGCCGAAAACATTCCGACTAGCATACAGGAGAGAGCTTACTAAAACTGTCTCTAAGACAGTAAGAAACATCACGGCGCGGACAGATAGTTGAGCTGCTTCTGGGTTCCCAGCTCCTAATGCATTTGAAACTCTAGTGCTATAGTATACAATTACATGAATTGACTTGCGATAAGGGGCTTGAAGAGATAAAAAACACAAAAAGTACTTTATGCACTGTGTTTTTGGGGCAAAGTACAGACCTTGCTGCAGTAGCTAGACCATCTGGGATTGAAAAGAGTGTTGTAGTAGTTGATAAACTGTTTAATAAAAATAAAAGAAATTTAAAAGATCATAAAAAGTACACAATATTTTCATTATTTTTTTCACAATCCAAAACAGGAATAGATAACATACCAAACTGACAGGACTGAAGTTTCAAGCTTTGGGTTTGGTAGAATTCCAGACAGCAAGGTAAGAAACTCAAAAGACCACCATTCAAGGCTGCACTCATCATAAACATGAAAATAAGTTTCAAACAAGAAGATTTCCCAGAAAATAATTACTATGGAAAATAGTACTAAAAATAAGAAAGGGAAAAGAAATTACCAAACCATGAGAGCAGAAGGAACAGCAAGGCAGAAGAACTCTCTGATTCCTTGGAAAAGCTCCATAGATACTGGAACCCGGGTGTTAACACAGGAAGAAGAAAATTTCATGCATAATCCAAGCAATAAAACATTCAACCAGTATGACAAGCCAATTGCTAAAGCTGCTCCAATGTTATTTAGCTTAAACTTCAAAACCAAAGCCCAACAGATAAATATGTGGAAGAAAACTGTGACAAAAGAGCTTATGAGCATGGGAATGATCGAGCTTTGCACTTGAAAATATTTAACAAGAGGCTGAAGAGTTGCATAGCCAAAGAGTGCAGGAAGAAGCCAGACTGTAAATTTACCAGCTTCAGTTGAAATTACAGGATCTCGTCCCATGAAAATGAGTAGTTTTCCCATGTTTACCCACAAGAGAGACACAGGGAAACAGACAAGAATGAGACAAAATATTGCTGTGTGAGTTTGGGTTCCAAGTTTTCTATATTGTTGAGCTCCAAACGCTTGGCCACATAGAGTTTCCATTGCAGTTGACATTCCACACTGTTTGTCACATACGCATATCACAGAATTTAATCAGATGTTGCAGAAGAATGCTCCATTCTTGAACTCATAATTTCCAACACTATTAGCTCGTGGCTTCACATTGGTTCTATATTTTCTACAGGCTTGGAGTAAAGGGTGCAACAGCCTTAAGTATTAGTTCTTCTCTATTGCAGACTAACTCATTTTTAAAATGAGCGAATTTGTACTAAAACAGTTACGCTTTGCATAACTCTAAATAGTATTAAACTGCAATAAATTTGAATTTTATAAAGTCCCAACATGTGCACCTGAGAATTCTATCTAAGGCATTATTACAATACAGCACAAACACAAACACTTACATGAAGACTGAAGCCAGTGACAGCACAGAAAGAGATAGCTATGGCCGTGCTTGAGAGAAACAATTCACCAAGGTGACCAGCCATCATCACTGATATAACTTGCAAGAAATACTGTGAAAAATTCACAGCCACCATTGGTCCTGCTATGCAACCAAGCTTCTTCATTTCTTCACCATACACACTAAATTTATTTTCTTCTTCTTTAACCAAGAAGCCCTTCTCCATTTCTTCTGTATCTTTCATTGAAGCCAGATTTTCACTGAATCAAAATTTGGGATATGTAGAAGGGAAAGTGAGAATTATTTGTTTGCTGAAATGATTTATACTTGGATAACGGATATTAACAAAAAACTCTGGCTGCAACACGTAAGCTTGTTTGTTTGTTCATAATTTATTTGAAGCATATACTTGTGCTGGAAGCTTCCCACTTTCTCTCTCTCCAGTGACAGATTGTTTTAAAGCATTATTTCTTTTTTGAATGATTGTTGTGTTATTGATAAGGCGTTTACTAGATGACAAACTAATCAGTAGTCATCCACAAACATAACTGTGATCTCCTCATTGGCTCTGTATAAAAGAGATCCCTCGACTATCAAGAAACTATTGGATGCCTCTGTATAAAACAGGATAACATTATATAAATAACAAAACATGTTTCAATATTAACATTCAAACGTTTTCTTTGGTTCAGAAATTTTTTTCCCCTCTCGCTTATTAACTGTATTTGCTTCCACTTCATGCATCATCAGATTTCAAGATTCTCTCTTACTTGAAAATGCTGAAATCAACAGTTTGTGGTATAAAATTTTATTGTCCGTATAAAATTTGGCTCATTAATTTGACTCTGCTCCCTCAGATGAATGCTCCATTATCTGCGGTTGATCTTCCTTCAAATATTCTTTCCCTTGCTTTACTTGCCTGCAATATTGAGCCAATGTCAGAAAAAAAAAAAATTGAAAATTCACAAGAAGGCAGAAAATGGTTATATAATTCAATGACAGTAATCTAATCCTTTTTTTAAGTTTTGCTCATTTGCAAGAATGATAACCATTTTCTGCCTTGTTACGAATTTTATTTTATTTTTTTCCTCATGAATTAATCCATTTTTGGGTAGCATGATATCAGTTCTTTTCTCCTACAAACATTCACATTTTTAAAATACTAATTTTGTGCACTAAAAAGATAACATTTATATATATATAGTTTAATAATTTTTTTTTTTTAACTAAAAATTGTGGCGATCTCTAAAGATAGTAGACGCAGACAACAGATAACTAATTAGACTCTCAAATTTTAACATAAAATTAAAGTTTAGATTGAATATTATTATTTATTTTTTATTTTAATAAATTTAATATTAAACTCAATAAGAAGCCATAATTTATAAACATACCTAAGATTTTTAAAACTCAAAGGCACCGGCTATGTAACTTGTTATTAGCATCTTATTTTGTCTAATCCATTTTAATCTCAGTCCTCAAATTCTATGATCTCCTTAAATCTTTGTACAATAGAATAATTACTAATTCTTAGATCCTAAGTTATGATTTGAAGAAGCTAGCTGCTTTTCAAGGCATTAGAGAAAAATATATTACAGACCTGTTTTTCCCAATTTGTGCAACTTGTTACTATAAAAAGCAGAATTGTTTGTGTAAAAGCACCAGCTTGTATCCCAATCCATAATCCAATTGCTCTAAACTTCAACCAGAAACCCAAAACTGCAGCAGTTGGAAGTCCACACAGATAGAATGCCCCAAGATTCACAAGTGCCCCAATATGCTGCCAACCACATCCTCTCGCAACACCTAAAAATAAATAGATAAAAACAAGAGGCAAATTCATATCTGGCATAATAACACTATTTATAGATAGTATGGACTAAGTTCAATTCTTCAACCTCTCTGAAAATTCTTGTACTAAAATACTTTAGCCCATGATATTCCTAGCCATTTATGAAAATAGAATCAAATATGACCTTGTTCTCCCTGACTTATATGGGCGGGCCTGCGAAAAAATTTGTCATACCTGTTAATCTCATTGAAATGAAAAATTATATGTACCTGTAAGGGCTCCTTGTAAGCTGTCCAGAATAACAGACAAACAAACAAGCGGAGACATGGTTGTGACATAATCAACGACTTCTTTCTCGTTGCTGAAAACGTAGCCAAAAACGTGTCTGCTAGCATACAGTGTCGAGCTTACAATAATTGTCTCCAGGACTGCCATGAATATCACAGCATAGACTGCTAGACGAGCTGCTTGTGGATTCCCAGCTCCTAGTTCATTAGAAACTCTTGTACTGTAAGAAGAAAACTTGATGGTTAATTGCTAAAAGAAGTAGATAATAAGAGAATTTGATAGATATGATTGATTGCTCAGAACCAACCTCACTGCTGCACCAAATCCATATGGGATTGAATAGAGTGTTGAAATTGTGTCGAGACTGCTCACAGAAGTTGACAAAATCAGCAGTTAGACATTTACATTAGTTGTTATGGTGTGATCGGATTCGAATAACAAACTTTGGAATATTAATTTTCATGTCTTCTAACAATGGATTAAGGTGTGTTTGGGACTGCATCTGATACTGTTTGAAAGCCAGTTGGCAGAATCTTTTTTGGAACCAAACACACCCACCAGTGTAAATGTAAACAACAGTGTATTAATTTTTGATACAAATTTTTAATTTGCAAAAGTGCGAGCATCTTCACTTGAGAATTTTCATTTAAAAAACATACCATACAGATAGGACTGAAGTTTCAAGCTGTGGGTTTGTTAGAAGGCCTGACATTAAGACGAGAAGTTCAAATGACCACCATTCCAGGCTGCAATTATAAATATAGAAAACAATTAGCATCAATTTTTCTGATGTGTATTTATAATATCTTTGAAAGGTAAAAAAAATGAAACTTCTTGAAAATAGTAATCAATATACCAAACCATCACTGCAGAAGGGATAGCAAACTGGAAGAACTCTCGAATTCCCCGGAACAATTCCATGGAAATTGCACCCTTAGATTTTGCACAAGCAGAAGAAAAGTTCCTGTAAACTACCAGGAAAACCACATTCAACCAATTAGATATGCTGATTGCCAATGCTCCTCCTAGGTTTCCTAATCCGGACTTGAACACCAAAGCCCAGCAAAGAGGAATATGCAAAACAAGAGTGATACAGGAGCTCAAGAATATAGGAGTGATCAAACTTTGTGTCTGAAAATATCGGTTCAGCGGCTGCAAAACTGCAAAAGCAAAGAGACCCGGAACAAGCCAGATTGCAAATTTGCCAGCTTCATAAGAAATCTGGGGATCTTGGCCAATGAAGACTAGAAGTTTTCCCAGGTAAATCCATAGAATAGAAAGAGGTAGACAAACTAAGAGCAGACAGAAAATTGCAGTGTAAGTTTGAGTTCCCATCCTTTGATATTGCTGAGCACCATAAGCTTGCCCACTTAAAGTTTCCAGGGCACTGGCCATTCCCAACTGTTGGTTTGCATGTAAACATTACATCATTTAAAAGTTAGATCCGGTGAAGAAAAACAATTTTCAGAATTTGTATTCTGTTTTCTGGAATCTCAACAGAACAAAAAAAAAAAAATAAAAATCACAGCTTCAAATGCATTTTCACATTTTTTTAATTATTTTTAAATAAAAAAATTTTATTTTATTTATTTATTTTACACATCAGATTTAAAAAATTCTATATGTATCCTTAAATAATTATTTTGAATTCTAATTTATTAATTCATAACCAGTACGATGAACATAAAATTTAATTTAATATTATAATTAATATAAATATTTTATGAGAAAAAATTTTAGGTAAAATAATATTATCATGTAAGTATTAATGATGTAATAAAATCATTCAAGTAAGAAAAATGTATTTATTAGTAATGAGTGAAAAAAAAAAATTTATAAATTTATTTTATTGTATTAATTAAATATTTAAAATTTTTTATTAATTTTTTTTAATTTATTATTAATAAATATATTTTTATATTTTATTAATTAAATAATTTTATTATATTATTAATAATGATATAATAAAATCATGTAGTATATTGTTTTTATCTTACAATCATGACATGTTTTCAAAATTTGTGGTGGGTGCAATGTGTATGGCAGCAAAGCAAATGCACAACAAAGAAAGTGCAAATTTCCGAAGCTATTGCAGCTAAAAGTCCAAAGTAAACAGGACTTTTAATATAATGACAATTGGACCACAAATTGAGTGCACATCCCCAACAACAAAAACGTCCTCTTCAGTGCATTGCAAATGTCAATAAATAAATACATAAATACACACATGATTGGGTCCAACTCAGATTCCACAAGAGTAACAATCCCATTTGAATTCTACTACTAACAATATAGAATATAGAATAGGTATAAATATGTTTCATGATATACAATGTAAGGGTTAAATTTAACCTGATACGAAATTTATAAATTTAAATTAATATAAAATATTATAATTTTTAAATAAATAATATGATATAATTAATAATTAATTAACATCATATATCAATCTATACTGTATGAATGTATGTATGTATATGTGTGTATATTACACACATGTTTATGAATATGTAGGTATAATTATGAACTTACAAGAACGCTGAAGCCGGTGACAGTAGTGAAAGAAATGGCCATGGCGGTGCTAGAGAGAAAAAGTTCACCCAGATGACCAACCATCATCACTGAAATAATTTGCAGCAAATACTGAGATAAAGTTACAGCCACCATTGGAGCTGCTATGCAACCCAGCCTCTTCACTTCCGCACAGAAAGCGTCCCATGTTACAGGCGACGTCGTCAGCGGCGATAACAAAATGACTTCTGCCTTCTCTTCTCTGTTTGCTTTTGGTAGTAACAATCTCTCTTCCATGTGATTCTTCTTCTCTGCGTTACCATCTTGCATGGCGACCCCCGAGAACAGTGTGAAAATTTGCAGAGAATTAGAGGGTGAGAATGAGAGAGGCGGATGGAGGAGGAAAGAAAAGGAGATGTCGTAATATGTATTAATCCTTCGTCAATGGAATTAACAAGAAATATCATGGATATTTTCACATACAGTCCTGAAATTTAACAAAATTACACATAAATATAAATATTTTCAAAACAAACAGATAATATTCATTAATAGTAATACCGTCCCTTTTAATACTAATATGACTGTTAATTAATTAATTAATTAATAAAATAACTCAAACAAACCTATGCATATAAATAATTATATATTAATTATATTTTTAATACGCCTCTTTTCAGATTTAAAAAATTAATAAAAAATATTTTTAAAAATTATTTTTTACATTTTAACATCTAATTTAATTTGACAAATATTTAAAAATTATATGTTAATTTTGATAAGATAATTTTATAAATTACTTATTTATATAAAATTATAAATTATTTAATTTAATAAATATATATAAATATTTATAATATAAATATATACAAATTAGTATTGTGAACAAGAAAATAACGAATAAATTTTTAATTTTTATTAAAATAATAACTAAGAATATATTTTAATTATTTGTAAAGAAAATTAATTATTATTTTATTATAAACAATTTCTTTGGAAGAATTTATTCATTAAAAATTATTAAAATATATTTTTTATACAAAATCATAAAATTAGTTATGATTTTGTATAAAAAATATACTTCATGAATAAAATTAGGTATGGAATTAATTCATGACCCAAAATCATAAAATTGGGATGCAGATGCTCCCTTTAAATTAGTTTAGTGGTTGGGCAATGGGATATTAATGGATAGGTCCCTGAATTTTATTAAAATAAAAAATAAAGACATACTTTAATCATTTCTAACGAATAAATTTTCAAGGTTTGTCTTTCTCCATCCTCTCACCCACAGCCTCCATCATTGACTCTCTGCAATTTGTGTATATAGTCATGGAGTAATAACTATGAAGCTGACAAATTTGTGGGAACCACTTTTTCACTAAATTATTTTATCTAATATTGTGACATTTTGTCTTTTTATCAATTAAAATAATTATAATATTAAAATTTAATCATACTGCTTAAGTATTAATTTATTAATTTAAAATTTTGAATTAAGTGATTATTGAACATGAACCGTCTCTACAAAGAGATCATATTTTTTTTAGTATTAGTCTTTTACATAAAAAAATTGTTAAAACTTAATACTATAATATTTGAGTTCTTAATAATTAATTTAAGTTTTTAGATAGTAATCGTCTTGAAATATCGAATACGGATTATTGGTTTTATTTTCAATATTTGGTCTAAAATTAGAGTCCAAATTTAAACTTAGTTATACGATATTGTTTTAGTTCAACATTAGGTCTTGCTATTGATTTAATTGTTTTAATGTATATAATAAGAGCTAATATTATTATATACCCAGATTTTAAATGACAAAATGAAAGGATACATGGAAGGGACATAACATTTTTTATGTGGTGGAGATAGTCTTTGCTTTGCGTCATGGCCAAATCAAGTATGCAATCTCCTCTTATTCTTACCAATGAAAGGCATCATGAATTCGATGGGGAAAGATCTCAACAAAATGATCTTTCTTGCATCAGAGAAAATATTTTTGAAGAAGCAAAGAAGCAACTATCGCTGGCAGGACCACTTATTGCAGTAAGTTTGCTTCAGTATTGCTTACAGGTGATATCAATTATGTTTGTTGGTCATCTGGGTGAATTGGCTTTGTCAAGTGCTTCCATGGCTTCTTCTTTTGCTTCAGTTACTGGTTTCAGTGTTTTGGTAAGTGTGATTTTCTTATTTTTCTTTAGAAGTGCTTTTATAGAAGTATTTTTGGGTTGCATGTTTGAAGTGCTTATATAAGATTGGTTTCTGTTCGGTTATGCATCCTTAAATATGAAAGTATTTGGTATGCAGCAAGAGTTCCTATAGAAGTACTTAACAATTGATTATCTAATTCTACAGCAAAAGATGCACCGGAAAAAAAAAATCTGAAAACACTTTTTTAACAACATCAAAACAGTCTCAAACACACATACAAATACAATTTTGGTTTCAATAATTCCACATGAATCTCCATATTTGCCGCAGAACTTTGTAATTTACAACACTTCCTCTTCACTGAAATCACCTCACCAAGAGGAGCTTCTAAACTAACCCTTTGCTTGAAACTATTTCATCATATAGTTGGGAATGGGAAGTGCTTTGGAGACACTATGTGGACAAGCTTATGGAGCAAAGCAGTACAATATGCTTGGTATATACGCTCAGAGAGCAATGCTAACACTTCTGGCAGTAAGCATTCCTCTTGCAATAGTCTGGTTCTATACCAGCCAAATTCTCATAGCTTTAGGCCAAGATCATGAAATATCTACTGAAGCGGGAATTTTCAACAGTTGGATGAGTCCTAGTCTTTTCGCCTACGGCATTCTTCAATGTCTGAACCGATTTCTACAAACCCAGAACAACGTTTTTCCCATGATGATCAGCTCTGGAATCACAGCTTTTCTGCACATTTTTGTTTGCTGGGTTCTGGTTTTCAAGTCCGGCCTGGAGAGCAAAGGAGCTGCTTTAGCAATTACCATTTCGAATTGGATTAATGTGTTTTTGTTGGGAATTTACATAAATTTCTCTCAATCTTGCAAGAAAACATGGACAGGATTTTCAACAGAAGCACTGCATGATATTATAAGCTTTGTAAAGCTTGCTCTTTCTTCTGCAATTATGATCTGGTAACTGTAGTTTCTCCCCATTTCTTTTTCCAATTCTATAATTGTCTGCCATTTCAGCCAGTTTTGGTAACTCTGCATGTTTTGAAAAGCAGCTTGGAATATTGGTCATTTGAGATGGTTGTTCTTCTTTCTGGTCTTCTTCCAAATCCAAAGCTAGAGACATCTGTGTTATCAATAAGGTAATCCATTTCATTGTCAGATTCATTAGCAGAAAAAAAGAAAAACAGATTTATCTGTGTGAAATTTCTCATTAATATTATTATTCATGTTTTATTTTCATAGCCTTAACACATGCTGGATGGTCTATATGATCTCTGTTGGTCTTGGTGGTGCCATAAGGTCAGTTTAGCAAAATTTTTATCCTTTTTAAATCAACAAAAATTCTCTCCTGATCTGTTCTTTTATCTAATCCTGAAAAGCTCGGGTAAGCTCACATCAAAAGCATATCCTTATGGCTTCGATTAACCATCTTTTTTCTTCCAGTACGAGAGTATCAAATGAATTGGGTGCCGGGAACTCACAAGGTGCACGGTTGGCACTCCGTGTAATGATAATGATAGCCATCACAGAAGGCGCTATAGTGGGGATTACAACCATTTTGGTAAGTCATGTTTGGGGAAAACTCTACAGCAATGAAGAAGAAGTGATCAAATATGTCGCAAAAATGATGCCACTACTTGCATTGTCTGACTTCTTGGATGGATTTCAGTGTGTCCTTTCAGGTCCTAATCCATCAGACTAAATTGAATTCTGCCCTGAATGTTCAATGCAACTCTTATCCAAATCGATTTATGTCTTATCCAGGAGCTGCAAGAGGATGTGGATGGCAAAATCTCTGTGCCTATATCAATCTTGGAGCTTATTATGTTGTGGGAATTCCTTCTGCAGTGCTTTTTGCCTTTTTCTTGCATACTGGAGGCATGGTGAGTATGTTTTTCCTTCACCAAGACAGAACAAAAACACTTTGCATGCTGCAAAATTTTAAATTTTGCACCATTTCAAAAACAGGGGCTTTGGATGGGAATAATATGTGGACTTTCTGTACAAATTATTGCACTTGTTACAATAAACGCATACACCAACTGGGATCATGAGGTATGTCAATTTTCTTTTAACAAACATAAGAGTAAAGAACATGTCAATTTCGATAGTAAACAGTTCTGTTAAAACTCATTTCGGTTCAATGTTTTATTTCTTCTCACTTTACAGGCAACAAAGGCAATGCATAGAGCTCAAGAAACGGGAATTCCTGTCAACACAGCAACGAAAGAGTAGCATTTTGCAGCAAATTATATATACATATGGAGAAAGGTTTATTTCCATGGGAGAAAAATATTGTTCTGTTCTGCCTATCATATCATCTAGCAACTTATAAGTAAAAACTCCTGATTCAGAAGACAGGCAGACATTTTCCTTTGAGAAATTGCATTTAGAAGGAAAGTTTATGAACTAAACCCTAAACACACAAATCAGATGAGTACAAAAAAATTTCTACTTTTGCATTAGCAGTTTGTCTGTCCAAACCATAATATGTTACAACACAATTCAATTGAGACTTTACAGTAATTTCTGTCAAAATCATGATTCTCCGATGGCACGGATGAATTCTCAAGGAAGGACCGCCATATGAAAAGTCACAACACGTGAAATCTGTTGCAGAACTCAAGCCATGCAAACTACTGCCCATCAGAAGGATGAACAGGTGACATGAGTCTTTCTTCTCCACCCTCATTTGTCTCAACACCGTGAACATGATCAGGTGGAGGAGGACTCCTTTCTCTGTGCTCATTGTTTTCAGGATGAAAATTGATAGGAAACTTTGTTACTCTAGGCTTGTCAGCTAATATGTTTCTTTGAACTCTATCAATCAAAACCTTTGGCGGAGGTTCCTCTCTTAGCTGCTCTTCGTCATAATCATTATTCACGTAGTATCCCACACGGATAAATTCCTGTCCCATGTAAGAACATGTTAAAAGCAGTACTGTAACACCGATTATATCCTCTTCACGGATTTTTGATGGGTCTGGAGGGTCTGCCTGTCAAGAGGCCAACCAGAAATAAGTTAATGTAATTTCATATGTAGATTAATGATGAAAGACTAATGTAAGGAAAATTAATAGGAACTGAACCAAAGAATTACCTGTAAGACGAAACGGTAGTTACCAACATTAACAGGCCCGACAAGAACACTTTCTAGGAGCTGGTCATAAGTCTCATCCTCAGCAGATCCCACATAAATGAGTTTCCATTCCAAGTCTGAAAGTAAGCATTAAGAATATATAATGAATATAAAGGCAGTGTTGTAGCAAACAAAATTGACTTCATGGATGTTTTAAGTTGAGTAACAAATATATCAAGATAGCTTAAAGAATCGAGAATGAATGTTCGCAGTCTGGAAAATGAGATTTCCCAACCTTGATAGATTTTTAATTGTAACAATATTTCCACACAAAAGGTAAAATTCAGAACATACGATTTTTTTAAATAGATGGATGACATATTCTTCAATCCTATTAAGGCAAGCAGTTGGTATCAAAAATTCAAGAAAAACATCAGAAGGCATATTGCCATGATACAAAATTACCATGGAGAAGAAACGGTTATTAACACAAATTATTACCCCCAAAGGCAGTCATCATCTTATCTCAAAGTATATTTTATGAAATGGACGGTGATTTGTTGCCAGTTTATCCGTTACAAGAAGAGTTGCCATACTCGGTTAATTTTATCAAAGACTAACTTTTCCTAACTTCCCATTGAACAACTTCCGACAAATTTCTTGTCACCATCAAAAACAAAAATTTTAATCTAGTACGAAAGGTTCACAAATCCAAATATTTTATGGTTTTGGTCATGAGATGACATTTTATCCACAATCACAAACCTTTACAGTAGACAATCCACAGCGGTGGCAGGTCAAAAGCACAGACCTTTCCTTACATTTTTTGATTGCAGCAGGATATAAATCAAAGTATACTAATCAGTTTAGGTGCATGCATATTGTATAAAAAAAAACATGGAACACCACAAACTCAAGGAAAATAAAGATAACAAAAACCGTAGTTTTAGAAAAATTGACCAAATACCAGGACTTCACACTAATGCTTGAGCTACACTACCATCATCTACCATATTTAGAGACTAACTTAAACAAAACAATACATCTAAAGAACTAAGTATAACAATCGGCAATGACAAATGAGTAATAGAACCATAATCATGAGTTGAGTTCCATTCATGTTAAACACATGTTTCAAGCTGATGTGGACAAGTGAACAATTATAATCCTTTTCTGTATCAAAACTAGTTGACCAAGTGGTCTCATGTTCAAATCCCCCCATGAGTTTAACATTTGTATTTCTTTCTATCTCTTCTGCTTCTTTCTCTCTTCTGCATTTATTTGACTTAGTTCACGTGACAAGCCCATTTGGTATCAATTTTGTTCACGAGCAACGGTGTTAGAGCTTAATACCATTGTTTGGGCCCTCGCCTACTAGCTTAAGTTTTTAAATTAAGTGGTAACTTAACAAAATGAAACCAATGAATGCTAAATTCCAGAAATTTATTTTATATTACATTAAATTGAAAAAATTTTAGATTTGAATTCACAATCAAAAGCATCTCTGGCTCTCAGGTGAAACTGTATGTATTCTCTGAAAATACATGTCAAATACAAATCCCTTCCAGGTTATGTGTGATTTCAAAAAAACTATCTCATCAACAATTTGTAAGAAATATAAAACCAGCCAATTCAATTAGAATAAACATAAACAATTAACTCACCTTCAAATTAATTTGTAGTTCACAAAAATTCAATCATGCTTTCTCCAATCTAGTGGATGTCACTCAAAAACTAACTCATCCCAGATTATAAATTCATCCATAAGTGCTTTAAATGAATGTATGATAACATAAATTAACACAATCATAAAACCCTAAATCAAGCTAAAAGCACAAAAATTCCAATAAATTACGAAATAATAAAAAAAATGGGATTTGATAAATTTACCGTCTTTAAGAGGAGTCAAGCACTCGTACGAGATTTCGAACTGAAACGGATTGAGGAACGCGGCAGGGTTGTCCAAAACGGCGACGTTTGTGATGTTAACGGCGCTCATAGTCTTCGGATACAACAAGATTCTACTGATTTCAATAATTGATTAGCTCTATCCCCGGACTGGATATCCTTCATCGAAGAATTGAAAATCCCTAGAGCAAGGCTTTGAGGAGGAAACCGTTACTGGGTAATGGTGGTGAAAAGAACGGTGAATTGTAGAAGAAGAGTTGGGCTGAGTTTTATACTAGAAAGTTTACCCGTAGTAGCCCGTGGCCGGTATGGAGGGAAAGAAAATTGGAAGTTGGCGGGAGAGTTTACTTTTGATGAACGAAAGATTGATAGATGCTCGCCCCATAACTGCATCTACAAACCATGCCAATCTGTCGCCATTACCATTAGAGGACTAGTTGTCTTTTACAAATGAACCGCTTTGAAACAAAAATGAAGTCGTGAGTTTGTGGGCCTCGCCAAATGGGTTCATGGGCTTTTCATGGGCCGAACAAATTGGAAATATGGGCTTTTATGGGCCTAGTTTCATTGAAATGTTGTTCACAATTGTACCATGGGCATTCTGTTCGTAAGTGCGCTTGACTTTTCAAACAACACTAATTTGGGCTGGGCTTTTCACTGATTGTTAGTCTTTTACAATTTTACCCTCAATGTAGCAGCGTATAATCATTCAAATCACGGTTGGCTTCTGAACTTTCGTCGACTTCAGTGGAACCACGACCTGAGAGGGCATTAATGTCATTTGGCGTCGACCAAACGAAAAACCAACACAACGGCACCGTTTTTGGAAATGAAATCGAAAATGAAAGAATATTCTCTATATTATACTACGTAAAAATGAAAATAAAAATTAAAAAAAAAGGAAAAATTTGTCGAGCTTGCAGTTCATAAAGTGAGCTAGACATTCAGATCAAACCCTAACTCACTATTCTGCATTTCTCTCATTTGAAGCCCGAATCAATGGCTTCACGCAGACTCTTATCCTCTCTCCTCCGCTCCTCCGTCCGACGATCTCCGTCGAAATCTACTTTATCTAACTCGAATCTGTTCTCACCTTCCTCCACGCGCCGCGCCTCTCCCTATGGCTACCTTCTCTCGCGCGTGTCTGAGTACGCCACCTCAGCTGCAGCCGCCGCCCCGCCGTCTCCTCCTCCGGCGAAATCGGATCCCAAGAAGGGAGGGAAGATAACCGATGAGTTTACAGGAAAAGGTGCGATCGGTCAAGTGTGTCAGGTGATCGGTGCTGTCGTCGATGTTAGGTTCGATGAGGGACTTCCGCCGATTTTGACGGCGCTTGAAGTGATGGATCACTCGATTCGTTTGGTGCTGGAGGTGGCTCAGCACATGGGTGAGAACATCGTTAGGACTATTGCTATGGATGGTACTGAAGGTGTGGTTAGAGGCCAGCGCGTGCTCAACACTGGTTCTCCTATCACTGTATGTAATCTTCGAATTTTACTCGTTAAAATAGGATTTTTATTTGTGTATTGGGAAATGCTGGTGTCTATGACTGTCTAGTTGTAGATCTGAGTTCTGTTAGATTTTGGTTTATTGGATTGGTTTTCGGGGCAATGTGATTCCGAATATATTAGGATTTTAGAAAGTGAAACTAGTTTTTTTTTTTTTTTTTGTGTTTTGTTGAGCCTGAATGTTGGAAGTGGAAAACCCCTCAAAGTGAATTTTTTAATATTATTTTACGTGTTTTATTTGTAACAAAAAATATAGGGTTGGTGACATCATTTCCGAAAATCGTGGGTTTGCTTTGACTTGGGATCTAATATGTTTTAAATGGAAGTAATAGTGTTTATGTTCATGTCTTGTTGAGGTAGTAAGTAATTTCGTTGGTATTGAATTTTGCTAAGACAATGAGTGTATAACGCATAGTTTTAATATTTTGTACATCTATTTGTTGTAAAAATTGTTTCCTAAATTTTGTACTGAATAGTTTGTTCCTAATTGGCTTTGCATATGTCGCATAGGTACCTGTGGGGAGGGCTACGCTTGGTCGTATTATCAATGTCATTGGAGAGCCTATTGATGAGAAAGGAGACATCAGTAAGATTCTTGAAATCCTGAAAGCACTGGATCAGTTTTATTGTTTTTTGTACTAGTAGTGTGATGAAATTTTCTGACATTTTTCTTGAATGTCCAACAGAAACAGAGCACTTCTTGCCCATCCACAGAGAAGCTCCAGCATTCGTTGAACAAGCCACCGAACAACAGATTCTTGTCACTGGTATCAAGGTACTTAATTTATTTCAATTTCACATAGTGAATTCATTTGGATGTTCCATTGCATTCCCTCAGTAGCTAACTAGTAAAGGAAGAAGGTTGCACTTTAATTGGAATGTTTCAGTTGGTGCCAAATATAGGAAGATTGTGATATTGGACTCTAATTTACTTGTCTTGCCTTTTCCTACAGGTTGTAGATCTCCTTGCTCCATACCAACGAGGAGGAAAGATTGGGCTTTTTGGTGGTGCTGGTGTAGGGAAGACTGTGCTTATTATGGAACTTATCAACAATGTTGCTAAGGCTCATGGTTCGTTTTAAAGAAATGTGGATGGTGCTTTGCATTTGGATGAGTTCCTCTCTGTGTTTTGTTGAACATAAATTGTTTTTCTTTTTATCAGGTGGTTTCTCAGTGTTTGCTGGTGTTGGAGAGCGTACCCGAGAGGGTAACGACTTGTACAGGGAAATGATTGAGAGTGGTGTCATTAAGCTAGGGGACAAGCAGGTCAACTGTGTGCTGTTCATGGTTTAATTTTCCATTTTCATATTAGTTCATAACTGTTAAGTACTAAAGTTATATGCCCTTTTTTTGTGTTATATTAGGCTGAAAGCAAATGCGCTCTTGTCTACGGTCAAATGAATGAGCCCCCTGGTGCTCGTGCTCGTGTTGGTCTCACTGGGCTGACTGTTGCTGAGCACTTCCGGGATGCTGAGGGGCAAGATGTGCTTCTTTTCATTGACAATATTTTCCGCTTCACACAAGTAAGCCTGTTTGTTAGTGGAGTTGTGGAAGTTCCTTTATCATGCATTGCCTGGTGCTGATGTTGTAAATGTTTTGTGGTCTGTTGTTGTCCACCTGCAGGCTAATTCAGAGGTGTCTGCTCTGCTTGGTCGTATCCCATCTGCTGTGGGTTACCAACCAACTTTGGCTACGGATCTTGGAGGTCTTCAGGAGCGTATTACAACCACCAAGAAAGGTTCCATCACTTCTGTCCAAGCTATTTATGTGCCTGCTGATGACTTGACAGATCCAGCTCCCGCTACCACCTTTGCTCACCTGGATGCCACCACCGTGTTGTCACGTCAGGTAAGGTTGCACATTTATGAATTTGTACTGGAAAGAATGTTGCCAATGTCATCCCTCAACTAATTTAGTGCCTCTTTGTGGCAGATCTCTGAGCTTGGTATCTACCCTGCTGTCGATCCTCTAGATTCTACATCTCGTATGCTTTCCCCTCACATTTTGGGTGATGAACACTACAACACCGCTCGTGGTGTGCAAAAGGTTCTTCAGAACTACAAGAATCTGCAAGATATCATTGCCATTTTGGGTATGGATGAGCTCAGTGAAGATGACAAATTGACTGTTGCTCGTGCTCGTAAGATTCAAAGGTTCTTGAGCCAGCCTTTCCATGTAGCAGAAGTGTTCACCGGTGCCCCTGGCAAGTATGTGGAGTTGAAGGAGAGTATTACCAGCTTCCAGGTACCTCTTTTTACTCTTTTATCTTCTGAACTCGCATGCATGTCCCAAGTCACAAACATGCAATTGTACAATTGTACACAGAAAAATTGATATTGCGTCATCATTGCAATTTGCATAGTCCTACCCCCTCAAATATATACCTGGTCAAATAGTTCAGTTAGAGGTATAGTTATGCACCAATGATTTGAATGTAGAATTTGACAAAGCATAATCTCTTTCCATCTAGCTTGAGATTATATTATACTCTCTGTAATATATGTTGGTGAAACAAGTGGCCAGGCATAAATGTTTTAACTCATTAAAACATTAGTGACTGACACTATACTGTTGTATGTATCAACCTTCTGTTAAACATTCTGTGGTGATTTGAACCAATGGTTTGTGGTAACTCTTTAATCCTTATTATTAGTATTTATGGAGGATTCACATTTTACAACTGTTATGAACCTTCTTTCCATTCTATAGTTGCAAGGGTCCATAAGTAGAGTCAAATGTTGTAGAACCTTTTTTTATTTGGTCAATTTATCAATATGTCAAGACAGATTATTGAGTTGCCACACCATCCCGTTTAATTGCTATGTTGATTGTATAAATACCACTCAGCAATAAAACTTCGCGGGGTTTGACTTCCTTGTTTAGTTGAGCACAACTCATGCATGCCACTAGAATCAGTATTCAAATTTGGTGCATGGCTTTTATCTCAACTTATGTAATCTTGATTGAACTTTATATTGTTGCTTTCAACAGGGAGTGTTGGACGGAAAGTACGATGACCTTCCAGAACAGTCATTTTACATGGTTGGAGGTATCGAGGAGGTCATTGCCAAGGCCGAAAAGATTGCCAAGGAATCAGCTGCTTAAGTCAAATCCTCCCATACTCAACCCACACTCTTCCCTCTTCTTTCCCAGTTCCCTTGTCTTGATTACTGCAAAAATCAAATAATTTAGGCCGTGTTGGCCAGGCCGGCAACAGGATGATGTTCATTTTTTGAGACCAAAATGTGCTAGGAGCTTCTATTTCTGTTTTTCTAATGTTGTTGCAGAAAGTGTCAAGAAAGGAACAGAGCTGAGTCCTGTCCTGCTAAAAGCCCGCTTTTTTCTTGTTTAATAAGAGAAAAGAAAGGCGGACGTGTATATTTCCTTTTTTTTTTTTTTGGATATTTTCAGAAAATCGGAGCTTTTGATTTTGAATGAGCACGAGTTTTTGCTTCTTCTACCGGTCTCATCAATTGTCTACGCATGTGCTATTCTCGATGTTGCGCTGTTGTTCAATTTATAAATACAATTGCCTGATAAGTCTGAGATCTCTTCAATTTTAGGAAACGTTTTAGAGAGGCTCATGAAACCTTCAAGTCAATCAAAAATATGTTTGAAAAATTGATTCATAAATTTTTAATTTAAATGATTATCGGCATTAAACAGGTGAAAAGGTAAAATTTCCAGCGGCCACGATCAACCTATAAACTGTAGCCTGCGGCAGGTCAGTCCGCAAAACCTTTACGGGCTTATTAATGTCAGACGCTATGTGACACGTGGATATTTGACAACCGTCCCTGAATATTACAATCGACGACTTTGATCAACCGCCACCTCATCACCAGCCCGACCACTTTCGCGCCCCGGCTGTCTCCTATCCGCGGCACCGAACTCTCACTAATATCCGGTCATATACTCTAACATGGCTCTTTCTCTTTCTGCGACACCCTCCCTCCCTCCACCATGCGTACGTTAGTCAATCCCTCCCTCCCATGTCTATCCTACGCTGTCCCCCAACACTCCGTCTAAAACCTCACAAAAGCCGCCTCGCCTCCCTCGCAGCCGCCGCCGCGATACGCCAAGACACCACAGTCTGGACTCCAGCTCCACTTGCCGAAATCTTTCCCGCCGCCGAGTCGCTCTTCCACGTATCCATCGACGTTTCCGACGCTCCGGACCTTGCTTCTTCCCATTCGAGCCCCGGACAATAACTTCAGCTCCGCGTTGCTGACGTGGCCGAGCCTACGTTTCTTGCTATTGCTTCTCCTTCTTCGTTCGCTGCGGCGAGTGGCGCGTTTGAGTTCTTGGTGAAGAGTGTGGCCGGCTCGACGGCGGAGGTTCTTTGTGGATTGAAGAAAGGTGATGTTGTTGAGATAAGTCAAGTTATGGGCAGAGGATTCGATGCCGATCAAATCCAGCCGCCGGATGAATTTCCTACGGTTCTGATTTTCGCGACAGGACCGGAATCAGTTAAGATTTTATAATTCAAGATAATTGCTGTTATTACTACATATGTTTTCCTTGAGGGTGAATTTAAAAAATGCTTTTGGTTCTTCTTACGAAAAGCACTTGACTGAGCTTCTGGAGGTAGCACCTACAAGTGTTTCTCCAGGAAGTGCTTCTTTGCTTTCAACGAAACACTTTTATAGGAAAAGTAACAGTCCTTGGATGTTGGCAACTTTCTGCTGCAGACGATGGAACTGGTCTTTGGAGATTATAAAAGTCGTTGGATTTTTTTTTTCTTTTTGAAGATGCACTTGATAGGTGCCGTTTTAGAAAGCAGTTTTTATCAGAGAAACAACTGAAGTGCTTTTGGTCAAAGCGCTTGATATTTGTTTCTCTAAAATGGACTTTTTGATGCTTTGCACTAAATAAGTTTACACAAAAGCACTTTTTTACATTAGCATTAGTGAAACCGTCCTTTATATGGTTATTTCTGTTTTGTTTGGTCCAATCGGCTCGCTTATAGAGTCAGGATTCAGGGCAAAAGAGAGATCCGATGTGAGACTCTATTATGGAGCCAGAAACCTTACGAGAATGGCTTATCAGGTTTGTTAATCGTTTACGTTAGAACTTAAGAATTGTTTCAGTTTTTGCAAAACAACAAGAAATTATATCATTTTGGTTGAAGTTGAGTTTGCATTTGTTTATCTTATAGGACAGGTTTAAAGTTTGGGAATCTTCTGGTGTAAAGAATATGCCTGTGTTAGCACAACCAAATGGTAGCTGGTCTGGCGAAACTGGCCATGTACAGGTTCACTCTTATGTTTTGCTTCTGTATACTTTACACGGGTTGTGATACTCGCCGATGAAAATTATCTGCTCCTAAAACCATGGTTTTGCAGGCTGCTTTTGCTAGGGCCAAGCAGATTCTTAGCCCTAAAGGCACTGGTGCTGTGCTCTGTTGGCAAAAGCAGATGGCTGAGGTATGACTGTGTTCAGCAATATATTTTCAGCATTTTATAAGTTAATTCTTGATGATACTTGTTTTCTGGTGTATGTTAAATTTGGTATGAAGTTGTACTTGATAAATTGTGTAAATTATGTACTGCTAGTTATTTTTGTTGAGTAGTTTGTTACAATGCATAACTACTGATTGACTTTAAACATTTAGATGATTTATGTGTAAGCTTGCGGGTCAAATGACAATGCTCATTGATGAGGTTTTATCTGGAGGTGATGGCTGTAGATATAGTTTACATGAGCTTAAGACACTAATAGCTGTCTACCTGAAAAAATGGAAGACAGTGTTTGAAAAAAAACAATATATTCAATAAAAGATTACATACTAGCTGGGTCAGCTACTTGATTTCTTTTCTCTTCTTAGCTCTGTCTAGAACAAGAAATTCTGATTGGTAATATTACCATATGCTTTTATGGTCTCAACCAACATTCTTTCAGGCATTTGTCTTTTATGTCGAGGATGTACTTCTGTCTTTGCCACTATGATTAAGGTGGTTTTATGTTTTACTAAAGAATTGCATGTGTAATGTGCATATACTAGCAATTGCAAAAGCAGCTCTTGAAAGTTTATTTCAGAGACATCAACAATGCCAGTTCCCAATTTAGGCCTGTTCTGTGCACAGAATTATACCCGACTTGTATTTTTGGGTACAAATTAGACCTGACTTTGGTTGGGATAGGATTGGAAGGGGAAGGAAAGAATTGGAAATTGATCCCAACTTTTTGATGGCCTAGTTTTGTCTCCCTTGTACAGTAGAGAAAATTAGTCCAAGGAAATCATAATATTTTGGTACATTCCCAGTGGGCTAAAAGTCGATGCTGCATTTTGAATTAAACCTCAGATGAACCAACATAGTCTAAGGCAATCATACTGTTTTTGCAAATCCTCAGAGGGCTAAAAGCCCATGCTAAATTTTGAATTAACCATGCAACCATATTTCTACAAATGATTTCATCCTCCTACAAATAAGCATCAGGATTATGAAAACTGAAAAATAACATCTGAGCTGTGTATTTATTTGCAGGAAGTATCTTCAATTCTAACAACGGAAGGAGTCTCGGCTGAGAAGATACTGAAGAACTTCTGACAAAATTCATATGGGATTCCTGTATTGCTATATTCTTGTTGAGCACAGTTGACAGTGATTCTTTCAACCCACCACCGAGGATCAAATTTCCTCAGTGAATAAAACCAGTTCTGGAGATTTTGATTATCATCGTATTTGGAACAAACTAAATTATAGGATTTCATGTCAACGGTGTTGGTTAGTCTACCTTTCCATGTATTAAATGATTCTATGAAGTATCATTGAGTGCAAAATTCAGACCCATGTAGACAAGGGCACTTAGATTTATTCTCATTGTACTTCAAAATTCCAGCTCTCTGTCTGTTTCCATTCCCTTTTTAACTGATTGATACTTGAAATGTTTGTATCTGAAATTCTGGAAACAAAATGACCAACATTCGTTATAGATTGTTTCATAGATTATTAGATTTACTAAATGAAAAGCCTATCTCTACTTAGTTCAATCACTTTGTTTCCAAAATTTTGTATGTAATCTTTGATATTATGAAATTGTAATACACTTTTATTTGCTGTCTAGAAGTTTAAACTAAACAGGGAAATATGCAGTATAATACAAATGAAAAACTTGGTAAGTCTATAAAAGAAGTTTCAGAAACAATCACAAATACCAGTCCAGATCAAGGTTTTAAAATACCCCACAATCACAAATAATGAACCCAAAGCAAAGTGAATAAGTCCAACAATTCGATCAATATCGAGTACTATAGTTCCCTACACATTCTGATATTCTTAACCATCATTACTGTTCTCAATTCCATTTCTGTCCGCGTGCTCGTTTTGATGCTTCCCATTGGGTTCTGTAGAGTTTTGAAGCAACTTACTCCTCTCCCTGTGTTCGATTCTTTCCTCATCTGAATGATGGTGCTGATGTTTGTGATGATGATGGTGCCGGTGGTTGCTTTTGTGCTTAGACCTTTTACCTGAATCTTCATAATTATCATCAGACGACTTCCTGCCATCAGAATCATCAGATTGGGTGTACTTGCTGTGTGATCTCTGGTGACGTTTATGGTGCTTTTTATGATTTTTCCTTCTCATTGCACCAGCTTCATCATCAGTTGAAGAATCTGAGGCACTACACCATGACCGGTGATGGTGTTTGTGTTGCCTTGCATGACTTCTCCTCCAGATTCTACCATTGTCTTCTTCACCGGAGGACTCCAAAGTGATTGACTCTGATCGTTGATTGCGCTTGTGATGCTTTGCATGGCTTCTTTTGACTCCATCATCACCATCACGTGAAGAATCAGAAGCATCAGAATCGGACCATGAATCATAATGTCTGTGTCTTCTGCAGCTTCGTCTCTTCCTCCTCCTGTCTTCTTCAGATCCACTCTCATATTTGTTGCTAGAATCATCACTTGAGCTCGAGGATCGTCTCTTTGGCTTTCTTTTCAATTTCTTTTCCTTCCTCTTCTCATTGTCACCTGAATCAGAGTGGGCATGCTTCCTGTGCTTCTTTTGGCATCTTCTCCTTTTCCTTTTACCTCCATCACTGCTATCACTATCACTGTCAGAGTCCAAATCTGACACAGATCTTCGTTTATACTTGTCGGCCTTCAACTTCCTTTCCTTGGCTTCAGCATCAGCCTTTGCCTTTGCAGCTGCTTCTAGCTTCTGCTCCCATTTCAAAGGAGCTTCTTTCCTCTCCAAAGCTCTCTTCTTTTTTTCCTCAACCAATTGGATGAACTTCTTGCAGTCCATTTATATATAAAAACCAGTTCAATACCTGCATTTTGGTATGATGATGACCGAATGGACATCTCACAGAAGAGAAAAAACAATGTTAGTTCTTCTAACATCAAACCAGAGCTTCATTGCAGGTCTTCACATACAAGCTTGAGAACATTATTAGCTAATAAAACAAAAACGACCTTAACAAGCATGAAGCTATAGAAAAATAAAAAAAAAATAAAAGTTTTAAGTGCATATATAAGCACAAATAATGTCAGGCAGAAGGGATTTAGAATTTGTATCCACGTACAATAAAGCCAAAAAGCCAGTCATCAAACAGCTAGAGGATCTTCGAAATCAGAATAGAGGAAGTGGACTTCATTTAATTTCTCATAACATTACTCTGTCCTCACTATCCTTCTAACATACCAAGCACCATTGCTTCAATATAAATCACTTATTAAATCCAGCCAAGAGTTAAAATCCTCACCCTTCCTTATGAACTACTCATTGTAATTTTAAAGCAATCCAGTCCATTGATAAAATATAACTAAGGTTCTCCAAGGACTAATTTGAATCATATATATCTGCAAGGAATAAAGCATAAAAGCAAACATATTGCAAAATAAAGCAAAATATATATTCTTTAAGCCAAAAAGGAAGCAAGTGTCCCAGGTAAAATAATAACCTCAAAAATATCAATTGTTTCATCTAATTTGATTTACATCTATCACAAACTTCAATGATGTTTATAGAATTAGTTTGCTAAGATACCAAAAAACAAGAACAGATGATAAGGGTACATAACCAGAAAAAAATTTGATTAAACTTTCTTACCTTGTATGCAAAAGTGGCACAATAACCAGAACAAAGACTTCCTCAAAGCTCAAACCTCGATTCTGCCTCACACCAAACTACACAGATCTATAAACAAGAAAAAAAAATCTATTGGTCAGGGATTGGAATATTGTACCTATCTAGGCCACAACAATCAAGCACCTTAAGTCCAGAATAAACTCGAAGAGGAACAGATTTGATAAAGAGGATATTAAGGTAGGCAATTAAATTTGTAACCTAAAACATAGCATCCACCACAACCCGTAAACACAAAGGGAAACTTCTTGAACTTAATATCCTTATTTTACAATACAAAGCAAACAAAAATAATCCTTTACAAGCAAAACAACTACGATCAAAGCCCTCTAAATTAAAATAACAAGTCACAGCACAAAATAACATACATGACAAACTAAAGCAAAAGTTTCTGTAAAAAACACACAAAGGAGAAACTAAACACTGAATCTAATAATCAACAATCCATCAATAAATAAGATCTGACAACATAAATCAAATTATAATAACCTAGGAACTAAATCCAGCTATAATAAAGCAGTTATAACAAACTAAAGCAAATATAAGACAACAAAAAAAAATGGACTTCCCTTCAGACACCCATAAAGGCGGCAAATTAAAGTAACTGAAATCAACATCCTCTATATTAGATAACAATCCCAACCATAATATAACAATTCTAACGAACTAAAGCAAATATTTTTACCCTAAAAAGATAATTTCTTTTAAAACAGCTTTTCTGCCCTAACCCACCAACACGATTACAAATCATAGTAAAAGTAACCCAAAACAAGAATTTACCCGCTCCTAAAACCCTACACAATTTCAAGAAACAGCCAAACAGTACTAACAGTCAAACTTAAAAGCAATTTATAAACAGCATAACCAAAAATGCATACCTTAACTGAAGATCTACCACAGAAATCAGAGAGCCTCTGCCAAGACAGAACAAGAACCAAAGAGACTTTAGAAAATAAGGGCTCCCTTGCTTAAAAGCTAGGGCTTGACTCTTCGTGTTGTACTTCCAGAAACGTCTATTGCCTTTTTTTTTTTTTTTTAATGAATAATAAAATAAAATAATTTTCCTCTATTATAAATTTACACGCGCACATGGCATGCCGGATACCGCGTGTTGTTTCTTGTTCGTGTTCACACCCGGCCCAACGAGTGCGAGTCCAAGTCAAACACCGCGTTCTTCAGTCAACACCCTCACGTTTTAATCTACGGGCCGGGCCGTTTTATAAAATTCCGATTTTTGTCTATTCTTGTAAATAATACCTTTTTTTTTTTTAAATAATTAAAATACTCTTTAAATTCATAATTTATTTAACACAAATAAATATATTATTTTCTTATTTGAAAAAATTTAAAATATTTTAAGATTTAAATATTCTTACCTCAATTTCTAAATTATTTTAATAAAAATTAAGGACCTATTTGATATAAAATAAAAAAATTGTTTTCTTATGCGATAACAAAATAATACAGGGACTCGGTTGTGATTGTCCTTTTACCGTCACCAGGTTCTCAGGTTGACAGTAGCACTTGCCTGTAATTGTTAAGCTAACGGAGCAAATCTACATGGTACTTTCTATACGAGCTTTGAGAACATATGGGCTACTACCATAGAACAAAATTTGTTGGCACCAAAGACAGAGGCAAAACAAAAACAAAGGCAGAAGAAGCAAGTACTAAGGGGGAAGATTAGAACAAAATTGGGTACACACTTCATCAAGAAAAGTGTATGCCGGCCTTGTTGAACAGAGAGAGTAGATATAAGAATTCCTGTTGTGTTAGCTTAGAAGCTCTCTTCTCTTCGAACTGTCCCTCTTTCAACACAGCTAAAACCTTGTCTTTGAATTCAGACACCTCGCCCTCTGCATCGTCATTATCGCCATCATCATCCTCCACCTCCATTTCATCATCGCTTCCACTGTCCATCTCCATACTTTGATCCCCCTTAGAATCCCCCAGACCGAACACATTCATTCCAACATCAGCATTTCTCAAGGAAGCATTTTCTGACGATTGTAGTGCCTTTAGGGTGTTGTAGTTCTTCTCAAGCATTGAGAGAACATTCTTCAGCCTGAAAATTGAGCTTAGGGTTTTGTTCTTCCTTATGAAACAAATACGTATAAATCCATCCCACTCCTTAGCATTCACTTGGGGACGAGGCTTCCTAGGCTCAATTCGAACAACTGAGGAATCGACCTTAGGTGGAGGACGGAAATTGTTCTTCCCAACTTTGAGGAGATGGGAAACTCGAGCATAAAGTTGTGTATTCACAGAAAGACGACAGTAGAGCTTGTCACCGGGTTGAGCAACAAGTCTCATTGCAAATTCTTTCTGGAACATAATAATCGCACATCTGAAGGCAGGTTGGTGAAACAGCAACTTGAATGTGAGCGGAGAGGAGATTTGGTATGGGATGTTTGCCACACATATATCAAAATAGGGAAGATCAGTCTTCAGGACATCACCTTGAATGACCTGTGCAGAAAAGAGATGAAATTTTTTTTTTGTTGATTTTCAAAATTGGATGGCATTAAAATCGCATTTTCACTTCGAATAGATTATGAATGTCAGCACATATACATAAATTGATAAGATATATTGTGTTGCTTCTCAGCCATAAGGCAGACAACACTTTGAGGACATGGTTAGATTAGTGGACAAAAACATATCAATGTCAAAAAGTATTCTAAAACTCAAGTTGCAAACATGATGAACACTGACATCAAAGAACAATTTGTAACTTGAAAGAAATGTTATTGACCATATAGCAATTTACACAAACAGGATTAAAATTTACACAGGATTCAAAAACAACCAAAGAACAAACCAACATGAAAGAGAATATTTACATTACATATTAATATAGGTTAATTTTCATTCTTTATGGAAACCTTAGGCAATGAAAAATAACAGCCAATATTAGAACTATAATAATTATGAAAAGACCAATTACATAAGTTAATCAAATGGTGTACCTTCAAACGATTGGAGAAAGGGGTGCCTTGAAAACGGCGCTGGAGCTCAAGAACCATACGAGGGTCAAGCTCGACTGCGATGACCATCTTGCCTGCTTCTAGAAGCTTTTTGGTGAGATTTCCAGTACCAGGACCAATCTCAAGAATGACATCAGTGCTCTTGATGCCAGCTTTTTGGACTATGGAGTCAACTAGTAAAGGGTTCTTGAGAATGTGCTGGCCCTTCGATTTGTGGAACGATATACCTCCTTGATAAGGAGCGCTTGTGTGCTTTGCTTTCTCTTTCTTAATCTTGCCTCCAGCCATCGCTTTCCTAATTTTGTCCACCCTAGAACAGATCAATGGCTTCCCTCAAAATCTCAACACCACGATTCTCCCTCACACCAAACTACACAGATCTATAAACAAGAATAATAACTTTTATCAGTCAGGTATCGTAATATTTTAGCTATCCAGGCCACATAACTATAACACACCTTAAAGCCAGGATAAACTCATCAAGTGCATAACTGATAAAGAGGATTTCAAAATTAGCAATTAAATTGTAAGCTAAAAAACATAATCTATCACAGAGCACTTAAACAATATCCTTCTTTTACAATAAAAATCAAACTAAAAAAAATAATCTTTTACGTGCAAAAACAACTAAAATCAAATCCCTCAATTAAACCACAAATCATGGCACACAATAACATACATGACAAACTAAAGATAAAATTTCTGCAAAAACACAAAGAAAAAAAGTTAACACTACAGAATTTTTTAACAAAAATCCATGAAGAAATAAGATTTGACAACTCAAATCAAACTATAATAAATCCTAGAAACTAAAACTAATGTAACAGTTATAACAAACAAACTAAGACACTAAAAAACATGGGACTTCTCTTCAAAAAGCATAAACATGATAAAACCTGGCCAGTTACAAAATACATCAACCCATAAACAATGGTTATAAAAAAACTGAAGTAAAGATTTTTACACAGAAAGATGAAAAAATAAATGAACAAACATCAACGTTCAATTTTATTTTCAGTTTGTTTTTTATTTGCGGTTTGCTCCTTATACTTGCAAATTATGTGACCCATTTTATTTGCTTTCAATTCATCCAAAAAAGAAATACAAATCAATAAATTTTTAACATATAAATAAGCAAGAATGCATATTATTCTAACAATAATTTCATGCATAATAATCTGCCTCTCATCATAAAATATAAAAAGTTCCACCAAAATAAAAGGCAAAGCAAGAATAATACAATAACTTGCCTCTCTTGGGATAATATAAAAAAAAAAAAAAAAACCACAAAATTTCACCATAAAAAACTTTCCACAAGTACATTTGCATTGTTAGGACTTAGGACTTAGGATATATAGTAGGTACATGATTATCTCATATATATAATTCAATACCCAAAAAAAAAAAATATTCTCATAGGTTTTGCAAGAAAATAAAGTGAAATTTTAAAAAATAAATTGTCCTAAGTTTTAGAGGCAAGCAATACAGATTCCATGTACAAACTCTTTGAGAGCACGTGAATTGAGATCACTTTGGGGAATCTCTGGCTTTAAACAGATTCAGAACGTGAGAATAATAAACTATAATTAACGGTAAATAAATAGACCATAATTAAGGCTGAATGAAAAACCAATAATTCTCTAGAACCCAACTATATGTCTAATGCTTATTTCCAGTCACTCAGCTCAGCTATCATGCCTCAGGGCAAGCGGAGTACTAAATTGCACAACTGGATCTGGTTCCAGGATTCCAAATACTAATGAATTTATCATTATTATTAGTTATTTCCACAAGATAAGTTGAATACCAATTTACAGAACTAGGTTCACGTCCCAATTTGCTTTATACAAATGCAGCAAAATAGATTATTATTTCCTCGGATTGAAGGGGAGTACCAAATTTGTAGAAGTGGGCTATTATTACCTCAGGTAAGAGGAGTACTAAATTGCAGACTTCCTACCGAGCGACAGCGGGATGCTACGTGCGAATGCGAGCAGCAAAACAACGATCTGGAGGCGGACGATTCAGCTTGGACGACTGCGAATCTACAACGTGCGTGACGTGGTGCAGCTTGAGCCTTGCGAGAGTGGAGGCTGGTGGCAGCAGCTTTTTTTCGACTTCAAAATTAGGATTTAGGGTTTGCTGGAAAATTTAAAAAATAAAAAATTAGGGTTTCAATTTGATTGATTTTTAATTTTGAAGTAATAACATCTGAGTCTCTAAATTCTTGTGAATTATCGAATAAAACCATAGTTTGTTTATTTATACTAAATAGGTCAGATTCAATTGTATAATTTGGGTCGGGCCCAAAATAATATCGGCCAGGCCCATTATGGGCCCAAGTTTACATAACCAGTCTTACAAGTTTTCTTGGCGGGCCCGGCTATGGAAACTAATTTATGTCAACAGTTTCTTTCATTTTCCTTCTTGAGGAAGAAAAATAAACACCAAGAATCCAATTAACCCAAAAAAAAAAAAGAAAACCGTGTCAATATACACTCTTATCCTCTTCTGTTTCTCGACTTCGCCGATCAATCAATCGTTCATTCATTTTTTTTTGATCTGATTCATCATAATTCACCACCGCAATCATGGCGGCATCACCATCGTCGTCTGCGGGCGCCACAACCAACATCATGTTAGCAATTTACGAGAAGAAAACGACGTCGCTCGATCTGTACCGTCCATTGCGCAACTACATCTGTCTGTTGTACTCCGAGCGCGAAGCCGTTAATCTGGAGGACGATCTTCAAACCGTTAAACAACTCCGGTCTGACGTGGAGCGCGTGCCCGACCCTAGCCCCGCCACGCGCCGTGACCTGTTGCAGAATTACTTTAAAGCTCTTTGCTTGATCGAGACACGGTTTCCCATCTCTCCCGATCGAGACCACGTCAATACGGTCACGTTTGTGTGGTACGATGCGTTTAAGCAGAAGCAGAAGGCTAGTCAGCAGAACATTCATTTGGAAAAGGCAGCGGTGTTGTTTAATTTAGGTGCTGTCTATAGTCAGATAGGGTTGTCGTTTGATCGGACGACGGTGGAGGGGAGGCGGCAGGCGTCGCACGCGTTTATTGCTGCGGCTGGGGCGTTTGCCTATTTGAGGGATAACGCGGCGACGAAGGCGAGTGTGGGGAGCTCCACTACGGTGGACGTTGGCGTGGAGTGTGTTGGGATGTTGGAACGGCTGATGCTGGCGCAGGCGCAGGAGTGTGTTTTTGAGAATACGATTGCTAAAGGAAGTACGCCTGGCGTTTGTGCTAAAATATCTAGACAAGTGAGTGTTTATGATTAAATGTTATTAATGTTATGTGTTTGTTTTAGTTATTGGGTTCTGTGAATTATATATGGGTTGCGACACTTTTTATTGAGCTGCGATTAAATATGCAAGTGAGGCGACTTGTGACTTATAAGTATTAGAAAATGAAATTGGATTATACTTACTGGTATAAGAAGCTAAAATTGTATCAAGGCTACATCATTTATTGTGGGAATCTTTTGTTTTTTTCGATTTTGTATCTTAACAATTGTAAAGGTGGCAGATTTTGTGAAATTTAGTCAGGGGAAAATGGTAAAAATTTATGTTTTAGGTGGTGAGCGATGTATGTCAACTGGGAAATTGTCCACAATTAGCTGATCGATATGCATGTTCTGAAGCTGTTTATAGAATCTTGGATATTTAAATAATAACAAGTCTTTTATGGGGTATGCGCATGTTGATTTAGTTGTGTCTCTGCTCAAGTGTTTATTGGTTGGCTCCTTGTTTAACTTGCTTGATGACCTGTGTGATTACAGGTTGGAGTATACTATGAGGAAGCTCTAGCAGCATTGAATGTTGCACCTCTGAAGGATCATTTTGACAAGGCCTGGATATCTCATGTGCAGCTTAAGGCTGTTCTGTTCTATGCTGAAGCTTGCTATAGGTATAGTTTAGAGCTGCATGAGAAAGAGGAGATAGCAGAAGAGATTGCACGGCTGAAGAGTGGGGTTATTGCCTTAACTGAGGCAAGGAAATCCGGAAAGGGTGCTGCAACACAGCTTTTGGATGCAATTACCAAGTTAGAGGCCAATCTTAATCGCAACCTCGAGAGGGCTGTAAAAGAAAATGATAGAGTTTACCTCATGAGGGTTCCTTCCCCCAGTTCCTTGCCACCGCTTCCTGCATTTTCTATGGTGAAGCCTATGGTAATGAACGAGGTACTGGATGCAAGCAAGGAGAAGATGTTTGCAAGTCTTGTTCCAGATAATAGTGCAAAAGCACTTTCCAGGTACACTGAAATGGTTGATGATGTCATCAGGACACAAGCTGAGAGATTGCAGCAAGGAAGTGAACTAACCAGAGTGAGGCTCAGGGAAATGGACCTACCAGATTCTATTCTTGCTTTGGAAGGGAATATTGCTCTCCCTACAGATCTTAAAGAGGATGTGGAAGCAGTGCAGATCAGTGGTGGTCCAGCTGGTTTGGAAGCTGAGTTACAGCAACTTAGGGATCTGAGGAGGGTGAATCAGGAATTACTGATCCAGACTGAGGAACTTTTGCAGAAAGAAGCAACAGAAGATGCCCAATTCAGAAGCCAATTTGGAACTCGATGGACTAGGCCACAGTCCAGCACCTTGACGAAGAACTTGCAAGATAGGTTAAATAGATTTGCAGCTAACCTAAAGCAAGCTGCAGAAAGTGACGCCCGAATTGAGCGTTCAGTGAGAGATCATTCTGCACTCATGTCAATCCTTGATCGCCGTCCGGTATGTGTTTCTAACCATTTAACTTAGTTAACATTTGAGTAATTTTAGGTGTCTTAGTTATTTGGCATCCTTAATATTATAGGTCATGTAGGTTGCATCAATCATTTGTCAATTCTGAATTTTATGCCAGTTACTATTGTGCTTGGTTTGAAAACTTGAGCAGCACTAGCCAATCAGCTGGCATTTGCACTCTCACTCTCCATACCTTTTTTCTCCAATGGGATATTACTTAACTTAAAGGTTACTTATGTCAGTTGTGACAGTAGTGACTGTTGTTTGATTTAGTTGATTTAACCTATTCTGATTTAAACATTGGTTGCTTTATCATATACTTTCAAGTTGACCTGTTAATTGAGGAGTTTTCTTCTAGTTTTAAAATCAAGTCATTGCTTTTCCTGCCCAAGGAAGTAATGCATTTGTTATAATCTATCTGTCTTTTGCTCTTATCAGATAGAATCTGCTCTTCCAACTCTGGCTAGGCCAATAATGTCTTTGGATGCCACTGAGGATGCTATTGTGGGGGCTCTAAAGCAAAGCTTGGTAATTTTTTCCTGGCGTGCCAAACTTTGTGCAATTTTGGTGATTTTGTTATTATCTGTGAATAATTATGTTATGTTTATTGCTTTCCCTTCCATCTCTTGCATCTCAAAGGAGACAAGAAAAGAGAGAATAAGCAGGAATACTATCATCCATCCTCATTGCCAAAATAATTGAGCTCTGCTGCATGACTTTTTAGGATCACAACATTTTTATAACTTTTTGGTCTGATAATATGTAGAATAGATTATATGCTTACTTCCTCAATAAATAGATGCCAACTTGTTAATTGCTTGCTTATCAATGCAGAGACAACTGGAGACTCTTGGTGCTCAAAGGGCGGGTCTGGAGGACATGCTCAAAGAGATGAAAAGAAAGGTGTGCTTAACTATCTTACTGATAATTTTGTCTCTATTTAATTCTAGCCTTTTTGATTTCTGTAATTTGTTGAACATTTACATATTCAGGAAGTCTGCATTTGTAGATACTCTAGGAATGAATGTCTCCTTTTCTCTTAATCTGTCAATGACAGAATCATGAGTGTATTATCTCAAGATGATTTGGATAATATTTGTCCTGCTTTCGAAATATGTGCATAACTTCTTTGTCCAGCATATTTTATTGATGAAGTTAGCTGATTGTACAATTTCTATTAGTAAATATTTAAATCATGCCTTCTACTAAGAATGATGGTCACTTTGGGTTGTGGAGACCCTGTTGCAATTGTTTCTGTTTTACATTTAAGAGGTTTTCTTTATCTCTCTCTCTGTTTAATTTATACTGTGGATGGTTGAATATGTCATGAACAATGATTGCCGATTTTACTTGTTCTTCTGTTCTGCCCATTCTAATGCCTGCTTTATTTGCATTTAGTGTAAACTTTGGTTGGTTTATGGCTTCAGGATGACATACTACCAAAGTTGATGACCTCCACTGGATCATACGAGGATCTCTTCAGGAAGGAGATATCAAAATATGATCACATTTGTGAAGACATTGCCCAAAATATTGAGGCTCAAGAACAGTTGTTGATGCAAATTCAGGTATGTTTCTCTCTTCTACCATGCTTCCTTGAAATTGCTTTGCCTTAGTTTTAACTAATTTGAAACTTCTATATATGCTTTACATTTTTCTTAGTTCTGTTACTTCTGTACTTGGTGTTTTCATGGTATGCCCGTTGTTTTAATGGAATGCTGAGCTTATACCAGCTTTCTCGGGTATAATTTGTACATGAAAGTGTTTAACCTTAGTCTATGGAACAATTGCTTCTCCAATCTGTAGAATTAAATCATCCTTGATCAACTACACAACATTCTGTTTCCATGTTATCTCCTAATATTCAATTTCTGTTTCATGCTGGTAGTTTGAAGTCATGCTAATTTTGTGGAACCAGTGCATGAATATAGTGCTTTCTGTTTTATGTTTTTACAGGCTCAAAATGAAGAGTTTGCTGCCATCTTTAATCTTGAAGATTATAAAGGTTGGTACCATCTGCTTCAGGTTGAACACTGTTCTAACATGCCCTTGAAAGGAAATTTTTTTGGAAGCATTGTAGTTAAAATGGCATTTGAATTTAATTCATTTCTGTTTATGAAAATAAGAGATTATGTGAACCAGTATATGTTTGAGTTTCAATGATATGTTTGGCGGTTCTTTACTCTTTGGTCTTTAATTTTCTTTTTCTTTTGATTTTATTTATTATTATTTCATTCTATCTTAGCATCTCGGGAGAAGTGTTATAAGCAAATTCAAGCTGCCATAACAAAGTATCGAGAAATTAAGGAGAACATCAACGAGGGATTGAAGTTTTACGTCACCCTCCAGGTAAGAAACTTATCATATTTTTGCATGAGGTTTGTTCAACTTCTGTTTATTAAAATAAGAGATTATGTGAACCAGTATGTATTTGGTGGATGTTTAAAATGTCTTTCTCTGCTAAACAGGAGGCAATAACAAATGTTAAGCAGCAATGCAGTGATTTTGTTATGACCAGAAATATTCAGTGCCGAGAGATGATTGAAGACGTACAGAGAAAGATGGCAGGTCTCAGTTTCCAGGATCGCAATACCTCTGGTTCATATGATGGCAGCTACCCTACAGTTGGGCAGCCCCATCAAACTCAGAGAACCAGTGCTCCGCCGCAAACAGATCCCCAAAACGTCTCTATTCCACATCCACAAAATGCCCCTATCCCTCCTACCCAAACTCCTTACTACAGACCTCCTGAGCAACCAACAATGCCTGGTTACGGTCACCCTCATCCCCCCTATGGCAACCTGCAGCCATCATATCCTTACCATCCTGCATCTTTGACTGCTGCTCCATACCCACCTCCACAAGCCCAACAACAGCCATCACCTAGCCACGAGTACGGGCAACCTGCCTACCCAGGATGGCGAGGTCCATACTACAATGCCCATGGACAACAGCCTGGATCTGTTCCTCGGCCTCCTTATACTGTTCCAGCTCCATATACTTACCCCAACCAAGGTGGCTACTACAAGCAATAACTGGGTAGCATCTATTTCTCTCAGCTATATAATGTTTGTTTGCAATAGGTACTTATGTTCACTATTAGTGTATTGATTTGATTCAGCTAGATCTTGCCTTTGATTATATTTGTCTGTTGACTTTCATGTTGCTTTGCATTTGATTTGCACAGTCATCTAAGTTTTATGTATGTATAGCTTGGAGATTTCATGTTGTTGAGATTAATGCTTGATACAGATTTTGCCTATGTATAAAGGGTCATTGTCTGCTCGATCAAAGTACAGCTTACAGTCAATTTTTTATTGCTATACATTCTGCATTGATCAGAATTTCATTGCTTATGGTTCTCGGAATAATTTGTCAGGTCCATCCCCTTTATATAAAGTATATGATTTAGACAACTGAATTGGTGCTTGTTTATTCAACTTGTGCTTCGTTATTAATAAGTAACATAGGGGTCCTGCTATCAAACATTCAGTTGTATGGTTCATCTTGTCAACCTTTTTTGTTGTAAATTTTAAATTATCACTACACTTTTAAAGTTTTACATGTAAGTTATTAGTTAGAAATTGTGAGGGAAGAGTTAGAGAATTCTATGATACTACTGAATGTACCTTAACCCTCCCTGGAAGTTGAAGATTTTCGTAACGGAACTTGCCCGGGTATAAACGGTAACGAAATCATGATTAATTACTGCAAGAAATTTATTGTTGCCAGTACATGTTGAACATGGAGAAAGACAGGTTGTATGTCCATGAAGGATGAAGTCTGAAAACTTTTGAATCATTCATCTGTGCGTTTGGGGAAGATGAATATATCAAACATTGGACCATAGTTGGTACCTGAGAAGATTCTACGAGTTTCTCCACGAATATATTGAAAATCTGATCAACGAACTGATTTCAGAAGCGTTCTTTGACGATCCCCTCAAAGCCAGCTCTAACAATGAATGCAATTTTCTGGATGCCTAGCTTGGTTATATCGGCCATTGGCCTTCATAATTGTTCCATTCTATCAAATCTTAAATCACCCATTTCTCTGTATCAAGGATTCCAATCCAATTCTGCTGGAGATGCCAAGAAGAATGGTAGGTCGAAGGAGTCAACTTCAGCTTCATTTAGCAATCTCTATGCAAATTTGGGGCATAAAAGTAATGCAAAGCCTATGCAATCACAATTTTTGGCTTAAGAATAATAGCAGGGATACAAATACCATACAAATTAATTAAATACAAAAAATAGGACCAAAAAAAATGGTTTTAAGTGCAATATAAATTTATCTATTTGTATTATATAGGTCCATAGTATTTATTGAAATGATTAAAATATTTTTTATTTTTAAATTTTATATTCTAACATTTTGATTATCAAAACTCAATTAGTAGTAGTTAATTTTATTACTCTATTGTTATAATGGTCAATACTATACAGTATGTGGGTGATATGAAATGGGTATTTCGTCAAATTCAATAGGAATTAAGGATTTCTATGATATCAATAGAATTTTTTTATCATTATTTATAATACGTAAAATTTAGGGACCTAGATGTTATTATCCATATTAATCAAGGAAAATTCTTTTGTGCCAAACTTGAAGATTAGAAATTGATTCACCGTTCCATATTTGCACGTTTTGACAATGTTTGATCGCGTGTAGTCAAGTTTCTTGGTGACTTCTTCGTATAACAATGTCTATACATGTTTAGTCCCCTTTGCTGCAACACAGAGAAACGAAAAGAAAACAAAGTCTATGCATGCACGGAACCAATTCATTCTTCAAAGTTCACAAACAACAAAAACTGTTTCATCTATTGAAAACGTTTTCAACCATGCAGAAACACTTTCAAAAAAGCACTTTTCTTCGGAGAAGATCATGCATAATATGAGTACTTGATAGAAGCTGGAATTTTGGGCATGGCTGTGCTGACCATCTCCACCATCTATAGGATAAGATTTCACCGAAGCTTTATTTGTGCCTCTCTCCTTGGTATCCGTATTTCTTTATCTTCTTCAACCTTCAAACATCAACAGGATATATCAGAAAAAGAAAATTGATGCAAGATCATATCAGAGATAAGTTTCAGTTCTTAAGCTGCAGATAGCAAGTGTCTGTTTCCTATAAAGCATGGATAAATAGTAGAAGTGATAGAGACACCCATATCTGCTGGCTACCTGCATGCTTTGTATTAATAATAGAAGTATTAGACACAAAAATAGCTTATATAAATTCATTTATAGAAAATAACATAACATTGTTCTATCATTATTACTTATACTTTTAGGGAGTAAATAAAAATATATTGAAAGTAAAATATGTAATAATAATATAATCTTATAACGTGAATTAATACGAAAAAATTTATATTTTTAATATTATTCATTAATAATATTCATGAAATACAAGTTAATTGTCTTTCGAGATGGGTGACCTCCAATTTTGATAGAAATTTATTTAATTTTTGAAGAATTATTTTGTATTTATATTTTATATCAATCATAATTTTATTTCTTTATTATATTTTTATGTATTTATTTTTTCATGTAGAAGTTTAAAGATAACCATTGGACCAATGGCCATTTAGTTGCTATGTTGAAATTTAAATTTAATAATTGTAATTTACATTTAATACAATAATTTAAAGAATAAAACTATTAATTATAAAACATAGAGAGGTGAGTGCAGAGTGGTTGAGAATTAAATGTTAATTAAGTAAAGATAGTGTCTAACAAATATTTTGGTTAACAAATTCAAAATTAAGTAGAATTATATAAATATAATAATTATAAAAATATTAATATATTTAACAACTAATAATTATATTCTATAATTATTTATAATATTTTAATTTAAAATATATCTTAAAATATATTATTGTCTATGGGTTGGTGCAATTGGGTTTGGGTTGGTCAGGCAAATCAAAAAATTAGGGTTGATTATATTTCAATCCAAGCCAACTAAATTATTGGGTAATCTTTGTCAAATCAAATGGATTAAATTAATTTAATTGTCAATGATATTAAAATATAATTATTCATCATAATAATATTAAAATATAATTATCAATGATAATGTCGTTAAAAAATAATTAAAATATAACTATTGACAACGTCATTATCAAAATTTGAATTAAAATATAATTTCTTGTTATCAATAATTATATTTTAATTTAATTTACATTTTAATTATTAATATTATTGTTATATCTTAATATTGTTGTTGTTGTCTTAGTTAACAACACAATAAAATATGATTATTCACAATAATTATATTAAAATATAATTATCAATGATGATGCCATTAAAAAGTAATTAAAATGTAATTGTCAACAACATTAAAATTAAAATATAATTATAATAAATTTTAATTAAAATGTAACTCATAATTGTCAATAATTACATTTTAATTTAGTCTACATTTTAATTATATTTTATTGTTATTATTATTGTCTTAGTTATCAATACATTCAAATATAATTAGTTAACATTTCTGATCTATGTTAATCTTGCAAGCATATGATTTGAGAAGAATCAGACAATTCTAAGACTCCATATCAACAGATTTATTCTTGCGAAAAAAATAAATTACGTGCTAGATACTTGGATGATGAAAACAAGTAACAACAACTGCAATTTCGGTAGCAGCAATGCTCAAGTAGACCATCAAGACAAGGACAACAAGCTGCAATTTGATGGAGGAGATATTAGAATATAATCAGGTTGTAAACTAGGGTTTTTTGTAGGCTACTCTATCTAGTATATAAGGACCTTTATTATGCATGTAATTTAGTGTGATGAAATACCAAAACAGTAACTCAGATAATTCTCTGAAAATACCTTCTGTTTTCTTTTAAATTTCAAGTATAACAACAAACGAATACATGGTCTATGTTCTTTAACAATCTTATACAGATATTGTCTCGAATGGTAGGGACATATCGTGTGATTGCAATATGGAAAGCTGATTGGTATTTTCTAAAGCTGAAGAGAGATGTGAACTCCTCAATCAGCATCCATATATTTATAGACAAGCCCTCTTTTAGCTTGAAGAAAGTAACATTTTTTCTTTTACAACTTTAGTCTTCAATTCAATACAAGTTTTGATTTTGATCAAAACCCAGAAAAATAACAATCAAGAAAGAGAGCGAACCAATCAATGAAGGGTAGGTAGGTCTATTGTTATGGAATTTGAGAAAAGAAAACAAATAAAAATTAAAATAATACTAAATTTTACGTGAAAAATTTCTAAAAATTCACGCCAGAGAACAATCAATTTCACTAACAAAACTAAACACCTCCTCCTGCAGTTGCTTCAGCATGTTATATATTATATTGGTTATCAAATATAGGACACAAGCTTAACATTTATTTATGATATATTTAGGACTCTGTTGTGCTACAGTGCTAAAGCTGATTGTACCTTAAAGACCATAAATTTTTCATTGCAATTCTCAATGTTTTTGTAACAACTACCTTTTGCGCTTCAGAAGCAATACCAAAACCTTCGTTTTCTTGATATCCGGATCAAAGAACAATGAACATTTTCCAACTTTTCTGGATTACTCATCGAATGATTCATTGGCGACTTCGATTCCAAAATGTTTGCTAATCATTCCTTCAAACACAGCCCTCATATGCGAGGTGGATTGTTTAAGTTTTGCCTCAGAAATTGCAGCATCTCTTGGGTGGACAAGTATTTCAATTCTTTCTGTGGTAAAATGATGTCCATTTTTCTGTATTACTGTCTCCAATTCCTACAAGGAAGGGAAATATACGGGCAAGTTCAATGAGTCCACTTTTTCCCCACTGACTAATCCCTGAAAATAATAAATACACAAACGGGCGTTAAAACAAAGTGAAGCTAACCTCATTTTGTAGGAGAAAACTTTGTTTTGCTAATGGTTTTGCAATATATCAGTCAATTTCTGCCTCAAAGCTGTTCAAAATTCTTACCTTCTTTGCCATTTCCACGAGACAAGATTCGAAAACCTGGAAATTCAGTCCAGTACTTGTCGGAGAAATTATTATTTTGTCGGTGACAGCAGGTAACATAAGAACAATTGACCCTCCAATTACAAGTTCGTGCGCTCTTTCAAGCAGGAAATCCTCCACATCCGTAGCAAATTGAGCTGAACAAGCCTCTGAAACTTCCAACCTTGCGTCCATATAGTGACGCTGGAGAAGTTTTGTGGAAAGCCAGTATAATGTATGCATGAGATGAGTAAGCAAGATGAAGTGAGGACTTCGGAAAGAGCACGCCGTGAAAGGATTCAGGAACTCGGGCTGAAAAGTATCTCCTTTCGCGAGGGAGAGACACGCAAAGAGATTGTTAAAATCATTGTTGACAAGATCATTGAAGAAAACCTGAAATTCGGGATGATTTATTCCTACTAATGATTGAAATTTAAGCTCTTCAGCTTTGAGTATTGTCTGGACTGCAAGAAAAGTATTCGGTCCTGTAGAGAATCCGGAATCTGCCATGCGAAATGAAGGCAAAAAACCTGGAGAAGAAAGCTGCTGAATGTCAAAGATTATTGGCGATTTCCTCGCTTGTGATTTCTTGAGTTCTCTCCATAGCTTCCCTCTGCATGTTTTCACCATTGTTTCAGACAGAACCGGGTAGATATAGTGAAACAAATGTAAAAATCAGGAGAAAACAATTCCTGAATGTAGGAGTTCTGGAAATAGCTGTATGGACCATTTCCTCCATTCATGGCATNATCTCCTTCTTTAATCTGCAAACAGTGGGTTCACTTTATTCTAACATGCCAGGAGTGAGAATAAAGAGAACAAAATGACATGGAGTATGCACAGTAAACGCAAGTGGTCACTACTTCGTGGGTTTTATATCAATTGTATATTCTACAACTGAACCATCTTTTTGTTGCCTCATAAATTTGATATTTTCCTGATTTCACAAGAAATGGAAAGGCAAGTGGTGATATTTGAACGCAATAGGGGAGACAATTTGATAAAGCCACCAAGGTTGGAGAGCAAATTTTGCATTTGTTCTGACAATAAAGGTCAATTTACTAACTTTATTGGAGTTTCAAAGGATTCACAGGAATCAAAGCGCTCATAAAACAAGAAATCGACTCAAATCTTCAATTACATTTCTTAGGCATATGTAGTAATTCCCAATTAAATGGGACGAGTCAAGGAAGAGAAATATGGCTTTTCCTTGGTACTTTTGGCAAAGTTCAGGAAGAAATGTTACTGGTTTTCCATTTAAAACCATAAAATGCAAGGATGTTGTGAAAATGGGTTACTAGAAGAGAGCTACCTCGCATTTTGTAGGACATGGTTTTTACGCGTTTGATAAACCAGAAAGAAAATAAGAATAGTCAAGGAGCCAACTCTTACCGCATCATCATGTACACCATACACAGATAGAACAAAGCATGTTTGATTTGAATCACATACCAAAAAGTACCTGCATGAGAAAGGTGAAACAGAGTTTTGGATGTGATCTCCATGCTACTAACTTCTACAAAATTTGAAAAATAAAAGGTGATTTTACTTCATGATAAATCTACAAGCAGTACGATGCTTAAGACATAACATATGAAACAGGTGTGAAAATTATCTACTATTTCCTACAGGTCTTTCCAAGCGCCACTCCAGAATCACTTTTAAAAACAATTATAAATAAAGATGCCAACATACATACTATCCACCCACCAGTCAGACTCTATATAAAATTGTTTAATGGAATTCAAGGTATATGCATGATTAGTGTGAGTTTATAACTAATATATATATATATATATATATAGAAAGTCCATATCTCCTGCAGACGACTGCACTTCTAAAATCCAGACTTGATTTTGAATCAGTGCTGTTTTGCACCAAATCCGCATTTTATAAATTGTGGATGTCTGCACTTAATTATTTCTATACATTTATATGAGCAAATCATAGAGCAAGAAAAGTTGTCAAGCAGACTACTCACAAGGGACTGACATTCTCATGCTTCACAAAAAGTAGCACCTTTCCCATTACTGCAACCGCTTTGTTGTGACCCTCCGACAGCAGATCCACAGAAGCAATTTCATGTGAAGAACCCACTAACCAAATAAGACACATGCCAAAGACATATATATATTAAGTTTCCAAATTCATGCTTAGGAATGGTAATTTTAAGGCTCAAATAAAGTTAATATAAACCACTGACGACATCAAAAGGGTAGAGTGACATAGCTTACATTTTGCATTAGCCAAGGACGATGCCAAAGTTGCAACTCGTTTAATTTTAGCATGTCCCTATAAAACCACATGCAACTCGTGAAGAAATAATACATAAGACAATATATTAAATTTATCCAAAAGTTATTTTAATCATGAACTAGGAGTAGTATCATGTTATCTAGAGTGAAGCAATGGTCACTTCAAGATGGTCTTAACTTCTCATTGACCGCTTCCTTCAAAAGTTTAATATTCAATGAAAACTATCAAAGCATAAACCTTCTTCTCTCTCAGTTTATTAAAAGTAGTTCATGAAATATAGCCTTCCATGCAGGAAAAGCATGAAAAAATAATTCAGAAAATTGTAAAACTAGGTCTGCATAACTTAAATAAAAATAATTACCGTCAACAATTTCTCTATTTTATCAAGAAGATTAACCATCATCTGAACCTCCTCAGTAGCATTAAGACTAGGATCCTTTAAGGCAGCAGCTTCAAATCCGCTAAGGGCTCTCTCATAATTCTCTAAATATTTGTTCACCTGAAAACAGAAAGTCCATAAAAAGAAGACAAATAAATTATGAGATAATATTTGGATCCTGAGCAGCAGGATGAACCTCCACTTACTCAATGACATTTTTATAATAAAGACAGCAAACAAACGTATACTATTCAGTTGTTTAAGATTCTTTTTAAATTATTTTTACTTTGTTATTTTTCTATTTATTTATCTATTTTAAATATGTCATTTCTCGTCACATGCCCCTAATAAATCATTATATTCAACATTTGTCCATTATGATGATTGATTCCAGCATTATCTTCACACATATCACATGGTTTTTCAAGATAGAATCAAGAGCATGACTAATTGTTCTGAACAGCTACAGACTCCAATTGCATTAAAAGAAAATAAACCTTTTTTTGAAAAAGAAAAGGGAAAAAAGAAAAAAGAGGAAATGAAAAGAAAATCACATGTTAGGATTTACATCATTCTTTTGCCATTTAAAATAGAAAACAGGGGAGGATCAAGCATACAACCCAATGGGGAAGAAAATAATTTTGAATAGTGATAGAGAAGCACAAAACAAGTTTTGGTGAAGTAAAGGAAACAAATAAAAGCAACATGGTTGATAAAGTAATAATATCCTAACATGAGCAGATCTGATAGTAACAATGGCAAAAGCTAGGATCCATTTCATTTTTTTTAATTCAAGGAAATTTTTTATTAAGAGAAGAAAAGGAAGGAAAAGACAACTTACAGTGGCACAGTTAAAATAAAGGTCTGGATTGGATTTCATTCTCTCATCTTTCTCCTGACAAAGATTATCAATAATCAGAACAAACCCCATTCCAAATCTATAATTTGAAAAAATTTAAAGGGCAGATTCTACTATGCAACTCACAGCATTTTGGTATGCTTTTAAAGATTGCAGAAGTTTGTTGTGATCCCAAGCTCCACTCATGAAAAAACTTGTCAGGCATGCATTTCCAAGGTTATCTGTCAATAGGAAGATATGTCATAATGGAAGATCCATATAATGTTAAAGGTCAAAGAAATTAAGAAAATAGAAAATCAGAAAGCAGAATTTCCTACACGTAAGCTGAAAAAATTCCAAGGATTTGTCACAAACCCGGAATATAAGAAGATTAAAATGTGAGTAACATGTCTAATAGACAAAGTCTAAATGCTTTTCTCCAGATGCAGCAATAAATGAAGTGGTAAAATTATTCAACTAGTACTGTTGTATGAAGCTACCCAAGATTGCCAGCAAAACATCAGATATGCAAATAAATTTTTGAGCCAATACAAAGAAAAGCTTGTATTTTCATGTGAATGATATTCAGAAATCAAATTATCAGTCAAAGATTCTGAGGTTGGATTAATATTGAATCTTACACCAAGAATTCCCATCCTTGACATCCAATGTGATAGCTTCCTTTGCATGTTGAATGCTTTCCTCAACAATTTCTGCTTGATTCTCGGAACCTACAAAAAGGAAGAAATACATTCACAACACAGTCAAAAAATCATATACGAGTTCAAGATAGAACTTGTATCCTCCAATTAAACACGGGATAATGAATCCACTACCTCAGGTATGATAATGTATTTATTTGTTTATCTATAGATGAGTGGGATAAGGCACCGAAATGTCGAAAACTAAAATTTTAAAATATGGCTTTAAAAATTGTATCACTAAGCAACCAAAAAGTGTGAACAACTATCTAAATCCAGGGTAGGGAAAATAATTTTCTTGCCTTGAGCCATGCTTCTTTCAAGCATTGATAATTGACAAAGTATCTTCTTGTTTGGACCCTATATTAGATCAAAAAGAAATAAAAAAATAAATAAGTACAACTGAAACCAGAAAGCAAACACAGGTAGAGTGAATATAACATCGATTATAGAAATATAAAAAAACAAATGCAATATAGTATCAGATATAACCTTGCTCAGTGCAAGATTGAAGCAATTCTTTGCTGCAGGTAGATCTCCCTTCTTCCAAATGCAGCTACCCAAGCATAGCCAAGCATCTGCAAGAGCTGGATTCAACTTCACCTGGGGAATAAAAGGTTTGACAAGTGAACTCGAGCCAAAGCGTTACAGCAAATAAACAACTAGAATTAACAAGTCTATTCTTACTTACAGCTTTAGAGAGATGATCCTCTGCATCTTTCCTGTACTCAGGTACTACATCCAATATCTTTCCTTTTAGATATGCATATGTTGCACGTTGCACAGGTGACCTCCTTTGCTCTGAGACATATATATGCAGTTACAATTAAACAGGTACCCGGATAAGAAAACTTCATCAAAAGAAATTCCAATAGCTAAATGTGACATAAGAAACCCTTGAAAATGAAATTTATAGCAACCAATTTGAGATACTATAAAGAAATGGAATTAGACCACATTGGGAATTCATTCAAGCAAGTCATAAACAAGCTAAATTGAGATTATTTCAGTAATTACCATCACCAAATTTAATTCAAAAGAATGGAAAACAATTCAAGAGAGGCACAAAATTATTTCCTAAACTTTCAACATCCATGCACGATATAAAATTAGTAGCACTTTCCATTGAATAAAAAATATATAAGAACCAACAGAAGATTACAAATTCACTACAAATAACTTGTATTACATCAAGTTCTAACAAGCATATTCTAACCTCATTTAGCTAAACTAAAACAGAATAATACACGCACCTAAAAAGCAATACGTGATAAAAATCGAAATAGGCGTGAAGAAAAAGTGGAGAAAGTACCGGGAGAGATGGAATCGAGGAGTTTGAGAGCGAGATCCGATTCGTTTTGCAATTTGGCGACTTTATCATCTGGGTTTTCAGGAAAAAACGTTTCTTTGATTTGGTACAAATCATCTGCTGCTTTTGTGGCTCTTCCCCATATATCTTCTTCCACTGTCTCCATTTTTTGGTCACTCATTTCAGTGAACAGTGGTAGAAAACAGCAAACGAACAAGCTGGCAAGAGCAGCACGGACAGCAAACAGAGGAAATATTACTGCTCCCCGTGAGATCAAAGAAAAACGTTTATTTAATGGATGAAACGTTGTCGTAATAGTCCAACCAAAGAATACGACAAACAAATTTAACCAAAAAATTATTTATAAATAGGTTATATATATATATATATATATATATATAAAATTGAAAACAGATTAATTGTTCTTTAATTTTAAGTAATTGTAAGAGCACGTCTCAGTGGTAATAATTTAATCTTTCTTTGTTCGTTTTACATTTGACAAACTTCGAGGGGCTCTAGTGAAATTCTCCCATAAACAGATTTACACTAAAGCAAGAACAAAACATGAGACGAAATTCTTACAAGAAGATTACAATTTTCTACTTTCTGTTTCTTCCCCCTTCTAAAGGTGATAAAATGACACACAATCTTGGATCACAACTTTGCCTTTCAGCATAGAATCATTCATAAAGCAAATAACTCATCATGACATTGCTCGACCATTCTGTTGCATCATTTTGTCTTGTTTCCCTCTTGTATATTCTCTTTCCCTTGCCATTTTTCCATATATTTCTTCTATTTCTCTTCAATTCCAAAGCAGTTGTTTTTCACAAGATTGCCATATTTAAATAATTTTGTCTCCGTGGAGAAACTTGCATTCGTAATTTCCTTCTTCTGTTCTTTGTGTGTGTTGGTTTCTTCAATCCATGTTCCTGCAATCTTGGCATTTGGTGACTCCATTTTTGACGCTGGAAGCAATCACTTCAATTGAGAGTGAAGTGTCATCAGAAAATGAAGATTATACTGCCAACGTGGTGTGCAAACATCAGGTGACAGAGATCAGCCAGAATAATCCCACAATCATGCAAAGTTTTGAGGGAAATATTCTTGACAGTGAGCTGGATTACGTGCACTTCAACAACAGCTCAAATAATTATAATTTTCAATTTGCTTTTTACATAAAACTTGTATGGTTTAGATTAACAGAAATCTTTTCTTTTCTTACTAAACAATTAATCTTTTCTATATAAATGTTGCACAGTATATTATATGAGTAGAATGAAATACGATTCAAAACACAAAATTCAATACTTTTTCTTTGTTCTTAAGTTGGCTTCAGAGCCAAGGAAAAATGGCTAGCAGTTCAAGTAGTGATTCTCACAATCAATTACCCTCACAAAACAATCTAAATAACAGCTCCTTCTCCTTCTCCTTCTCCTTCTCCTTTCCCATTAAGTTGACAAATACAAACTATCTTCTATGAAAGTCTCAAGTTCTACCAAGCATTCGTGTAAATGATTTAGAAAGCTTCATAGATGGCACTCAGAGTGTTCCCAGAAGGATGAATGTCATGGTAGATGAACAACAAAATGTTATTAGCACTAAGAACCCAGAATATCAAGCATGGATGAAACTTGATCAAATGCTTATGGGGTGGTTTCTCTCCTCCATGACAGAAGGTATACTCGCCTCCACTACTCATTGTTCATCATCCAGGGAAGTTTGGACAACCTTAGAAAGGATCTTCTCGACTCAAACAAGTGCAAGAACCATGCAGATTAGGTCTCAGATACAGAACACCAAAAAAGAATCACTCTCTATAAATGAGTACTACCACAAGATGAAATCATTGGTGGACAATCAAAACTTATGGGAATCATGTTTCAGATGTTGAGTTTGTGCTTTTCTTAATGGAAGGTTTGGGAGCAGAATATGATGTTGTTGTGATCAACATAACATCTAGAGCTGATAAGTTTCCTTTACAAGATGTGTATGCGTTACTATTAAGTTTTAAAAATAAGATTGAAAAGAATCTAGCCATCAGCAACTTAAATCCAAGCTATTCAGCAAATTATGCTCAAGCCATCTCCTACCAAAAAAGAAATTGGCTAGGGAACAACAGACAAGCTTATCAAACACCACCTGTGAACAATTTTTCAAACCAAGCTAGCCCCAATTTCAACAATCAAGTGAGAAACTCAAATAATTTCCAAGGTAAGGGAAGAGGAAAATCTGGAAATCGCGACAAGAAGCCAACATGCCTAATCTGTAACAAGATTGGGCATGTTGCCTTGAGTTGTTGGTATAGATTCAATCGTGAATATGTTCCTCCAACAACACACAACAGAAGAGACAAAAGAAGGCCTTTATTACAACACTAGAAAATCAAGCTGACAATTTCTAATATTTGGACAATGGGGTAACGAACCATGTTATAAACAACCTGACTCATTTCAACCTAGCAGCTGAATATAATGGTTTTGATCAGTTAGTAGTCAATAATGGTGCAAAATTGAGAATTTCTCATATTGGCCAAACTCTGTTAAACACAAAACAATCACACAACAACACATACTTGCACCTTAAACATCTCTTTTATATTCCAAATATCACCAAAAACTTGATTAGTATTTCTAAATTAATTCAAGATAATGATGTATTTTTCTCATTTTATGATAATTGTTGTTTTGTCAAGCACAAAATTCAAAGGAACATCAAGTTGGAAAGAGTGGTTGAGAAAGAACTCCAAAAGCTATTAGACACTAGTTTTTCATCACTATCAGTACCCAAACAGTTCTCATTTTCGGCCTTAGCAAACTCAATTAATATTAAACTAGTTTCTATGTTATCTTCTATGTTGACTGTGAATACAAGTCATGATAGATCAAAGTCTTGTTTTGAGCTAAATGTTTGGCATAGAAGACTAGGTCATCCAAGTTTTGATGTTCTTAGAACAACTTTAAAGACTTGCATTTCTTTTTATTCAAATGAAAATGACTTGATAGATTTTTGTAATGCATGCCAAATAGGCAAATTGCATAGATTAATACACAAAAGCAATAAAACCAGAACATTAAACCCACTTGATCTCATACATTCAAACCTTTGGGGGTCTTCATCCATACCCTTTAACTAAGAACATAGATACTATATTATTTTCATAGATGACCATACCAACTTCACTTGATTATATCCTTTAACCAGAAAGTCAAACACATACAATACCTTTGTTAGTTTCAAAATGCTTGTAGAAAAACAATTTGAAAGAAAAATTAAAGCCTTCCAAAGTGATATAGGTGGTGAGTATAGAGTATTAGAACCTTTCCTTGAGAATCATGGCATTCAAATAAGACAGTCTTACCTACACACACACAACCAAAATGGTAAGGCTGAGAAAAAGCACAAGCATATTCTAGAGGTTGGATTATCTTACTAGCACAAGCTCATATGCCTCTCAATTTCTGGTTGGAGTCCTTTTATATGGTTATATTTCTAATAAACAAAATCACAACACATACACTGAACAATAGCACACCCTATGAAAAGTTTTACAAGTCCAAACCTAATCTCAAAATCATTAAAATTTTCGGATGTGAGTGCTACCCTTTTCTTAGAGACTACAATAAACATAAATTTAATTTTCATACCTTTAAGTGTATTTTATTGAGATTTAGTTCTCTACATAAGGGATACATATGTTTGCGTCATACATAAAAAGTTTATGTATCAAGCAATGTTAAATTTAATGAGCCTACCTTCCTTTTTGAAATTGATAAAAATTTTGGAAAATCAGAACCTATACAAATCACAGAACATCATCATAGTCTAAATTAGTTTATACTTGCTTCAGATGGACCATCCTTTCAATTTGACAATGTAGCAAATGTTAGAGATTTTAACTCAGCAATTTTACTAGCATTTGATGAATCCATGCCTAGTACGTCCTTTGCACCCTCACCAAATACTTTCTGTGAATTACTTAATGATCTATATGCAAAACAATAACTTATGACAAACACTTCATCATCTCACACCATACCTGAAAGACCTCTAACAAATAACACTTAAATCTTACCAACTCAAGAGCAAAAGCTGAAATTTTCAAATCTTAAGTCTTCCTAACTATTGCATCCATTGAAATACCAGAAAACACAAAACAAGCCTTAGCAGATTCTCAGTGGAAAAAGGCTATGATTAAAGAATACAATGCTCTATTCAGGAACAATACTTGAACCTTAGTTCTTTAAACTCAGATCAAAATGGGTTAGTTGCTAAATTGAAGGCAAGATTGATGGCCAAGTGTTTTCACCAAACATTAGGAGTTGATTTCTATGAAACTTTTAGTCCAGTTGTAAAAGCATCAATCACTATAATTATACTTAGCCTAACTGTATACTTTGGATATGATTTAAGATAAATTAATGTTGATAATGCTTTCTTGAATGAAGAAATTTCAGAGATAGTATACATGATGCAACTAGTGGGAGCGGAGGATTTAGGCAAACTTGGACATATTTGTAAGCTCAATAAGGTTTTTTATGGACTCAAATAAGTACCAAGAGCTTGATTTGATAAGTTGAAATCAATTCTACTAGTGTGGGGTTTAATTACTCCAAATCAGGTTCTTCTATCTTATTCAAAAGCCAAAGTAACAGTTTGTTGATCATATTAGTCTATGTTGATGACATTGTAATCACTAAAAGTCAAAAAAATGAAATAGAAGCTATCATTCAAGATTTAAAGAAGACCTTTTCACCGAAAAATTTAGAAGAATTGCACTTTTTCCTGAAATTGAAGCGACTAGATCAAAAAATAGTTTATTTATTTCTCAACAAAATACATACTAAATTTACTAAAGAAAGTAAACTTGGACAATTATAAGAGTGTTAACACTCCCTTATGCCCAGGTCAAAAGCTTAGTAAAATAGAAGGAGCTTAATTCTTCAATCCAAGTCTGTATAAGAGTTTAATAGGTTGCTTATAGTATATAACCTTGACAAGACCAGATTTATCCTATGTCGTAAATAGGTTAAGCGAATACATGGCAAACCCTATACATCACATTGGTTGACGTGCAAAAGAATGTTAAGATACTTGAAAGAAATAGCCAACTTCGACTTGGAATTTCATGCCTCTAATGACACAAGTTTGGTAGCTTTTTTAGATGCAAATTAGGGGTGTGATGTTAATGACAAAAGATTAGTTAATGGGTTCTGTGTTTATCTAGGAGATAACCTAGTTTCATGGAGTTCAAAGAAATAAGGAATGGTTGCAAGATCCAACTGTAGAAACAGAATACAAGGCTTTGGCTCTAACATCAATCAAACTAATCTGGATCTTTTCACTCTTTAAAGAATTAAACATAAAAGCTCAGCAAAAACCAGTCATCTGGTGTAACAATATGAGTGCTGCAGTAATAGCATCCAATCCTGTATTTTATGCAAGGAGTGGCACATAGAGATAGACTTGCACTTTGTTAGAGACTTGGTAAATGTAAGTAATCTGAAAATCAGACATGTACCCTCAGAAGATCAGATTATAGATTGTTTTAATAAGGTGTTATCCTTTCCGAAATTCTCCTACTTTAGAAACAAGCGTAAAATTCTACCTAAAAGCTTTGCCTTGAGAAGGGGAATTGAAAGTGAAGTGTCATCAAAAAATGAAGAGTATACTAATAACGTGGTGTGCAAATATTCGGTGACAGAGATCAACCAGAATAATCCCACAATCATGCAAAGTTTTGAGGGAAATATTCTTGACAGTGAGCTAGATTACATGCACTTCAATAACAGTTCAAATGATTATAATTTTCAACTTGCTTTTTAACAGAATTGATCAAGGGTTGTGATTCATTTTCTTACTTAACACTTGTTTAGTTTAGATTAAGAGGAAACTTTACTTTTTTTGCTCAACAATTAATCTTTTCTATATAAATGTTGTACAGTGTATTGCATGAATAGAAGGAAATACGATTCAAAACACAAAATTCAATACTTCTTCTTAATTCTCAAGTACTTCAACTAAAACTATACTACACAGGCTAATTTCCCTCCTTATAGTTCAAGTTTTTTTCACCATCCCATTGGAAGATTCATTAATAACAAAACGGTTGCAGATTTCATTTGTAAGTTTACATTTTCTTATTTTACTTCCTTTGTGGTTGTTTTCAATAAAAACTACCATTTGTGAGACAAGTTTTAGAATTACACAATTTTTTTAATGTTAAAGCTTGATTTTATAACATACAAATGCTTGTATTTTTAATTGATTGATGTATATATAAATCTCATTAACATAATTTTTTTACGATTGAAAATGGTAGCACAATTTATTGACATTGAGTCACAGAAACCGTATATAGAGGCACAGATTGTTGTGATGAATGGAGGTAGGAAGAATTGCCCAGTAAATAGTCTAAAAATTTGCTTGTGCTGGCTGTGGTGTTTTGAGGGAAACAATTAAGGACTGAGTAAGAAAATTTTTCCAATACACAGTAGCTAAATCGAAAGGAAAAACAATACTCTCTAAACTGAGAGTACACTTTCAGCTACACTTCAAGAAAAAAGACAACGAATTCATGCATTTGTGAGCATGCGTCTATCTTGAATGTTATAAACTGCTTATACATCACAGAAGCAATAAAGAGATTGCTAAAAGAGAAAACAAATCGTAAACAGCATGAAAAACATATATATGATCATTGCATTTTGCTTTCATTTTGATGTCACCAAGGAATCATGCCAATTCATGACCAGCTTGAACAATTTCAGGTACTAGTAAATCAAAACAAAATTGACAAAGATCTTCTCCAGAAGACTCCAATGACATCTACAACTATTTCATGTATGCTTTGGATGAGATCTAAAGCAAATTGATGTTGATAATGTTTTCTTGAATGGATAAATTTCAGAGATAGTATACATGATGCAATTAGAGGGACTGGAGAATTTAAGCAAATCTGCACATGTCTATAAGCTCAAGAAGGCCTTATATAGACTCAAACAAGCACCAAGAGTTTAGTTTGATAAGTTAAAATCAGCTTTACTAGTGTGGGGGTTTAGTTGCTCCAAATGAAATTCATTTCTCTTATTCAAAAGCTAAGGTAACAGTTTGCTGATCATGTTAGTCTATGTTGATGATATTGTAATCATTAGAAATCAAAAAGATGAAATAGAAGCTGTCATTCAAGATTTAAAGAGGATTTTTTCACTGAAGGATCTGGGAGAATTGCACTTCTTCCTAGGAATTAAAGTGACTAGACTAAATAACAGTTTATTCATTTCTCAAACAAAGTACACACTAAATTTACTGAAGAAAATAAACTTGGACAATTGTAAGGGTGTTAACACTTTCTTGTGCTTAGGTTAAAAGCTTAACAAAACAGAATGAGATCAATTCTCCAATCCAAGTCTATAAAAGATTTTAATAGGTTGTTTACAATATACAACCTTGATAAGACCAGATTTGTCCAATGTCATCAATATGTTAAACCAATACATGGCAAACCATATGCAATTACATTGGTTGGCTTACAAGAGAATATTAAGATACTTGAAAGAAATAGTTGATTTCGGCCTGGAATTTCATGCTACTGGTAGCATAAGTCTAGTAGCTTTTTCATATAAAGATTGGGGGTGTGCTGTTGCTGACAGAAGATCAGTTAGTGGGTTCTGTGTCTATCTAGGAGATAACCTAGTTTCATAGAGTTCAAAGAAACAAGGAATGGCTGCAAGATCAAGCACAAAAGCATAATACAAGGCCTTAGCTCTAACATCAACCGAACTGATCTAGATCTCTTCACTCTTTAAAGAATTAAATATAAAAACTCAACAAAAATCAATCATCTAGTGTGACAATATGAATACTGCAGCAATGGCATCCAATCTTGTATTTTATGCAAGGACAAAACACATAGAGATAGACTTGCACTTTGTTAAAGATTTGGTGATTGCAGGTAATCTAAAAATAAAACATGTGCCCTCAAAAGATCAAGTTGCAGATTGTTTTACTAAGGCACTGTCCTTCTTGAAATTCTCCTACTTTATAAACAAGCTCAAAGTTTTATTTAGAAGTTTTGGCTTAAGAGGGGGAATTAAAAATGAAGGTCATAAATAAATGAAAATTATACTGCTAACGTGGTGTGCTAACATAAAGTGGCAAAGATCAACCAAAATAATCCCACAATCATGCAAAGTTTTGAGGGAAATATTCTTGACAGTAAGTTAGATTACATGCACTTCAGCAACAACTCAAATGATTATAATTTTCAACTTGCTTTTTAACAGAATTGATCAACGGCTATGATTCATTTTCTTTCTTAATACTTGTATGGTTTAGATTAACAAGAATCTTTACTTTTCTTGCACAACAATTAATCTTTTCTATATAAACATTGTATAGTGTATTACATAAATAGAATGAAGTACGATTCAAAATTCAGAATTCAATACTTCTTCTTCATTCTTAAATACTTCAACCAAAACTGTACTGCTCAGGCTGATTTCCCTCCTTATGGTTCAAGTTTTTTTCACCATCCCACTGGGAGATTCACTAATGACAGAACTGTTGCAGACTTCATTTATGAGTTTACATTTTCTTATTTTACTTCCTTTGTGGTTGTTTTCAATAAAAACTATCATTTGTGAGATAGGTTTTAAATTTATACAATTTTTTTAATGTCAAAACTTGATTTTATAACGTACAAATGCTCGTATTTTTAATTGATTGATGTACACATAAATCTCATTGACATAATTTTTTTACTATTGAAAATGGCAGCACAATTTATTGACATTGAGTCACAGAAACCATATATGGAGGCACAGATTGCTGTGATGAATAGAGGTAGGAAGGATTGCCCAGCAAATGGTATAAAAATTTGCTTGTGCTGGCTGTGCTGTTGTGAGGGAAACAACTAAGGACTGGGTAAGAAAATTTTCCTAAAACACAGTTGCCAAACCGAAAGGAAAAACAATACTCTCTGAACTGAGAGTATACTTCCAGCTACATTTCAAGAAAAAAGACAACTAATTCATGCATTTGTGAGCATGCATCCATCTTGAATGTTATACACTGCTTATACATCACAGAAGCAATAAAAAGATTGCTAAAAGAGAAACAAATCGTAAGCAGCATGAAAAACAGATATATGATGACTGCCTTTTGCTTTCATTTTGATGTCACCAGGGAATCATGCCAATCCAGGACCAGATTGAACAATTCCAGGCACTAGTAAATCAAAACAAAATTGACGAAGATCTTCTCCAGAAGGCTCTAATGACATCTACAACTATTTCATGTTATTTGACGCACCAACACTTTCCCCGGATGCTCATATTCAAGCATTTCAATCAATGTTAGCAGAAGTGGCTAACCTGATCAACTAGCTTTAAATTCTTGGTGCTCGCCGTATCGTCGTGTTTTCACTTAGCCCTGTCGGCTGTGCTCCGGCCAGGTCGCTGCTGCCTGGTGCACTGATCGATCCATGTTTCGGAAAGATGAATGTTATGGTTAAGAATTACAATAAGTGATTTGAAAGCTAGGTTCAGGGAATTCCTACTAAGCATCACGGTGCAGTGGCTGTTTATCGAGGTGTATATATGATCTTCTTCAGAGACTTAGAGAAACTCCTACTCGCTGTGGTAATTTTCTAATTCCTTGTACAATTTACCACTGAAATTTCAGCAGCATCATAAAGGGATAACATGCCGCAGGTTTCACAGAAGTTTCTGCCACATGTTGTGGTGATGGAAGTAGTCTTGGAGGATTCCGTCAATGCGGGAGAGAAGTTTATAAAATTTGTGAAAATCCCCATCAATCCTTTTCTCTGTGTATACTTAGAAACTCATTTCCAAGACGTTGTGGAAATACTTCAGTAATCAGGACACTGAATTTCTAGACTCGATCCAACATTACTTCCACAAGTTCGAAGAAATTTCTATGATATTGAATGTATTAATTATAATACAGTGTGTGTGTATATATGAAAATAAAATTAAAAAGAAAATTAATCAATTATGCAAAAGCTAAAATTAAACTAAATTAATTAAAGAAACCCAGTCAATTACCCTACCGAATTCCGCCGGATGAAGCCGCGGTACCCCGATAAACCCCTTTATCAGCACGTCACCTTGAGTTAAGGGTGACATTTCAATTAATTTGGTGGAATTTATTAGCTACCAAACCATTTTCCTATGATTTGACTTGGCCTTAGATTATGGTACAAATTTTATATTGCTTGCCCAAATTTTATGCTGCTTGCCTCCCTAAATTATTAGTGATTCTCCACATTAAAATTTCAACCACAAAATAAATTAAATTATTGAATCAATTAACTTAAAAATTATATAAATATATAATAAGAACGATCGAGAATTTTTTAACTTTACACTATATATATATATAAAAGTTAAAATTAAAAAATCTTATTTCTTACATAATTTTTTATATTATTTATATACTATTGAATTAAATTGTTGAAATTATATTTTAAATATATATTAATGACACATATTAAATTTTATCTTAACTATTTACATTGCGTTAATTTAATTGTTGAGATGAAAAAAATAATATAAAAAATTGTGTCAAATTAAGAAATTTATGATCATATATATATATATATATATATATATCTCGTAGACATAATTTATAAAAGAAAAAAAAATAGTGCCCATTATAAATTACATATATATATATATATATATACACACACAATAAATTCAATCTGATTTTATCTGATAAATCAATTAGAACTTTTTTTTTTCCTTCTTTTCTTTAATGTCTAAACTTACTTAATTTGGGAATCATCTTTTGATCTATATACATTATTATTTATGTAATTTTAATCAACCACTTCTAACAATATTGATTAAGATAAAAGGTTGAAATTTAGAGAGCATTCATGACCTAGTCTAAAAATATAGAAATTAACTTAATTATAAAAAATTAGACATGGCCCTTACTTCTTTATTATTATGATTATCATTATTATTTGACCTTTTACACTAGACTTCATAAATTATTATAACAAAGAGAGAGTGAAAATATAGTTCATAAAATTTGGTGTAAATTTACACCTCACCCTTAGACCTACAATAATTTATTATAAGAAATAAATTAAAAAAAAATTGGTAAAATAACAAATGAAACCCAAGGCAGCCTAGTGAAGCTAATGGGAATCAACAAGTAGTTCCTTCCACCATGTTTGACTTGTTCTATTCACATTGTATAATGCAAAAACCAAACCCAAGACAAGAGAAAAAAAACACGACACCAACAACTAAGCCCACAACTTGTCCATTCCCAATCCATAAAACTACATTAAAAAAATCTTCACAAAATTCCACAGCCAAAACCTTCTAGGAACCCCCCTTCATACGTCTAACCGTGTCAGAATATAAATAACATTCAGATTCCTAAATGCTTACATTTTTATAAATGAGGACATAGTTTTTATATTTGTAACAAATAAATCACTAGTAACTATCTTTTAGTAGTAAGTTATCTACTTTTCCCTTGTTATGCCAATCCGGTGCATATTTTTCAATGTAAATTTCTATCTTTTGTTGAATTTTTTTTAAAAAATTTGATAGATAATTTGATAAATTAATATTTATTTTTTATTTTATTTTAAAAATCGTTAAATTAATACGTTAACGAATCAATTACATAAATAAATTAAATTTTACACTTTTTTTCTGTAAAATATGACATGAGCCCAAAAGGGATTTATAAATTAGTTTTTTTAAAAATATTGTAACAATAAATGAGTGACAATAATTATATATTTGTTACAAATTAACAAATAATATTTTTATTTGTTATAAATTACATATTAACTAATCAATTTTGAGAACTTAAATTGGACTTTACAATTTTTTATTGATCAAAATTTTATATTATAATGCTAAATTTATTATTTTAACAAAAAATACTGTACTCTATACCTATAGTGACTTATTTGTTACAAATTCAAAAGCTCTGCTGCTATCCGCGAAAGCTTAAAACCTTTCGGGGATCCAAATGTTATTATCCCAAAAAAAATCAAAACAGCTAGCTTTGTCTTCAGGGCCCCACACGCATTTACAGGCAACAATTGCCAGAAAAAATAAAATTATAAAATATATATATTTTTTCCGATCGCGAAACATGCACCTTCCCTTTGCTTTCCCGCTTAAAGCCTAACGCGTCGTCGTCTTCTTCCACTGAGAAACAATTTTCCTTTTCAGCCAAACTTTCCACGATTATTATTGTTTCCCATCTAATTTTCTCGTCAAAATATTTTGCCTATCATTGACTCATTCTTTCCGTGTTTATATAAACCATAATCTCCTTCCTTCTTACCAAACTCTTAACGAAACCATTTTCTTCATTTTCTAGTTAGAGCAAATTTCCAGACGTTTGTGTAATCTTCGTCAAAATGGGCAATTACGTTTCCTGCACATTAGCTACTCCATTGATGAAGAACGGCAGGGTGGCGAGAGTGATTCTTCCGGGAGGGGAGATAAGACAGTTTCGGGAACTTGTGAAGGCGGCGGAAGTCATGCTCGAGTGTCCGAACTTCTTCCTCACCAACGCCAAGTCTCTGCACATTGGGAGGAGATTCTCCCCGCTCGCTGCAGACGAGGAATTGGAGTTGGGAAATGTTTACATCATGTTTCCTATGAAGAGGGTGAATTCTGTGGTGTCCGCGGCTGACAACATGGCCACGCTTTTCATTGCTGCTAACTCAGCAGCTAAGAGAATATCCGGTGGGAAGATGAGAATCTCGCCGAAATCCAGAGACGGTGATCAGAGAGAAAGATTGGATAATGGTAATCAAGACAAGGGATCGAGATTGAGCTTGGAAGGGATCGATGGAGGGTTTCCCTTGCCGGACTTTAAGTACAGGTCAGTTTCCTGTAGATCAAGGAAGCCAATGTTGGAAACTATAAAGGAAGAACCAGTTTCTTCCAGATAATTTCTCCTCTCCTTCTTCTTCTTGTCTGTTTCTGGTTTCTCGGAAATTTTTTGGCCAAGAAAGTGGAAGCAGAAGAGTATGAAGAATACAATACTTTTTCGAGGATTGATGGAAATGGGGAGTGAAAATTTATACAGAAAATACTCAGAGAAAAAAAGAAATTGCTTATTAGGTTAAAATGTGTGAGCATTAATTATGATTACAGATATAATTAATTAGGTTTAGGACTTTGGTGATGGTGTTGGATGAGTATGAATGTATCAATGCCTACTACTAATGTAATTTGTGATACTACACTACTATTAATTTGAAAATTTTTTATAATTATGACATTAATCTAATTATTTTTCTACTCTCTTTAATTTCTTTTTTAATGTTATACAAGTATAAATCCAACTCTTTTCTAAATTTAATTTTAAACCATTAAATATTTTATACACTATTAATAAACTCTATCAATTATATTAACTAATTATACTGTTATAATAATTTTTTTAAATTTTGTGTTAATTATTATAAATTTTTTATTTATATTTTAATTTTTAAATTTTATATTTATATTTTAAATATTACTTATAATTTATTTTATTTATTTTAAATTTTTTATAAAATATTTTACAATTATAAATTTCCTCATAATAAATGTATACTTTGAGCAGCTATATTATAACTATTTTCTCATATTTGGGCTTAGATTAGAGATTCTTATAACCAATCTTGCTAATTATGGATTTGGGCCTTTGGAGGTCTGCCTTCATTGTTCCATAAGAATGATACTAAATACACCTTTCAATTCATTAAGAAACACAAGAATTTGGTTTGTAACAAATACCGTCAAATTAAATTAATCTCGACCGTAGGATGTTTTAACATATTTTAATTAACACATTCATACGATTTAATTACTTAATTAATTTGCCGAGTGATTGACTCAGCAGCAAAATCAGATAGTTTGACGATGACTTGTAAATTACAACGAAGCAAAGTGTTGAGCATGGGGAGCTTAATTTGAAGCTTAATTAGTTGCGTACTCGATCAGAAACTAAAACCAAAGGAAGACAATATGGTTATGTTGGGGAGTTTGACATGGTCATTTTCATTGCTTTTGCCTTTTAGCTGGTGGCTCAGTCATCTCTAAACTACTGTTATACAGTAATAAGACAGATTCCATGTCATGCATGATTAATTAAAAAAATACTTCAAGAAATTTGGGTTTGGAGGAGAATTTCATTAGATAAAAGATTAACAATTAATTAAGACTAGCATACTTGTAAGTGCATATATGAAAAAAAAATCAAAAATTTTTTAATTTTATATAATTTTTTTGTTAATTTTTTAATTATTAAATTAATACATTCTTAATTATTAAAATTAAATATAAATTATGTAATTAATATATTATATTTAATGAGATTAAATTTAGTACATATATTAAATGTTAAGTATTAATTACATAAGTTAAATTTAATATTAATTATTAAAAGTATATTAATTTAACAGTTAAAAAAATATAAAAAATTGTATGAGATTAAGTAATTTTAAATTTATATATATATGATTTATTTAATATATATATATATA
>CP135537.1:718235-827222 GCA_032402905.1 Khaya senegalensis
TTTCACTACTCGTGATAATTAAGTAACATGCATGGAACATGGGCTCTCTCTCTCTCTTGCATTCTCTGAATCATTGTTTGTTTTCTCTGTCACTGTCTTCTCTGCTTTTGGGCAAAAACCAAAGGGAACTTCTTGTTGGAAATCAACTATCCCGGTTACTGCTAACCAGCTTACACAGTTGGAAATGAACTAGATTGGTTTGATTCTAAACAATTGTGGAAGTTCAGTAGTTCATCAGTTGTCATTTCACAAAGCAATGAGTAGTACATGTTGTTTTGTTTTCTTGTTATTTTTCTTGCTGCGGTGTGTACTAAATTCTGATATTTGAAGAAGTCGGATGTGAGTGACTGAGTTTTCTGCGCAGCTGCCTGCTTGCTAGGCGTGCGAATTTAGGTTTGGTGATCATGTAAGTTAACCCCACGGCTTCTGCTGTTCATTGATTTGCGTGAGGAGCCATATATTTTATGGGTCAAACTATGGTGTACAAAGATGCATGGTAGAGTTCTCCTACTCCATCAAGATATGCAACAAATAACTCCAAAAAAAAAAAAAACCATAAAATATAAAATCTATAAAAAAAAACTTACAATTTAAAATTTTAAAATATATAATATATTAAATTTATAATATTGCATAAAATAAAAATAAAATTTTACTAATTAATATAATAAATAAGTTTTATTCAGGTTTATGAAAATTCTCAAGTGCAATCCTATTACTTTATATTTATATTTTGGAAATGTAGATGCCTGCAAAGAGAAGAATTATTGAAGTTTCTTTTTCTTCTTCTTCAAAATTAAAATAATTGTAGATTTTCTATAAATAAATAACACAAGAATCACAATCAAATATATTATTATTTCCACTTTTAAATATTTAATTTTTTTTTTATGATACGATTTAATATATTTTCTTTATGCTAATTTTTTGATATTTTCATTTTTACTTGTCTAATGATATAAAAAATTATTACTTCTAAATATATAAAATATATATTTTAAGCAAGAGGATATGAAGTGTTAACGAGTATCGTGCAATCTATATAAACACAAAGATGTGTTTATTACAAGAAACATATTTAAAGATGTATTAATAATGAATTAATATGATTATTTAAATAATTAATTGTGTTGTAGAATAATTATTTATAAAGTTTAATTTTAAATTTAATATAATTAGTAAATTGAATGACATGCATTAGACAACTAGTAATCCTTTTATTTGGTCTACTGAATAGTCAATTATATATTATTTTCATTTTTAATTAATAAGTTGTGTCACAAATTTGTCATTCTTAAAGCATACTCATCAAGCAAGAAGACATAAAGTGCTACGGTGCACCATAAACTCAATGTAAAGATGAAAAATAGTCTCTTACAAATACACACCCACAGACACAAACAACATATCGGAGATTTCTTGTCTTGAAATATCAATGTCGAAGCTGGGTCTCTTGCATTGTGCCCACATGATATAATATTTAACAAATTCAAGTCGAGCACACTCAGTATTTCAATCCAAATATCAATGTACTTGATTGGGTAACATTCTTACACTCAAAATATTATTTTTTATAATTTAAAATAATTTATATAAAAATTTAAAATATTAAAATTTTAATTTTTGTTTTTTGTTATAAATTTTTATATAAATTATTTTTTAATATAAATAACAAAAATATTTGAATATAAAATATTTCTGAATGGTAAGTGAACGATCCCAAGATCAATTACATTTTCAAGAATGGAAAGAGAATTAATTTAGTTTCAGAAGTCGAATGAAATGTATCTAATTTTAACCATTTTGTAATAGTCGAGTAGCTTCTTTTTATTTTTATTTTGATAGAAATTAAACTGAAAGTCTATCTCGCAGGTCTACGCTGTATAACTCACCAGAAAGCAAAAGGCAGAGAGAGATGACAGAGGTGGCAGCCTAGGGCAAAATGCATGCTGTTTGAACTTTGAATGTGTGGTAGAGGGAGGGGGCAAATGTTTTTCCTCTTTGTACTGCTCAGTTAGATTTCAAGCCATCCAGCTGTATTGAAATGATATTTAGCAGAGTACGAAAATGGCTGGTGTTTGTCTCCTTTCTAATTGTTCAAAAGAAAAGCCAAGAATTTCTTACATTTTTCATACAGATTGTGAATATCTCTCCTGCCCTAAATCTCTAGCTCAGGCTGCATATAGATTTACATGTCGCCGTTTCCTTCACCACTTTTTCCTATTTATACGGCCTTAGCCTCTTCTTCCTCCTCGTACCTATCCATTTCTACACCTATACCTTTCTCTCTCTCTTACTCCCATTCAACATGGTCATCAAAGCCCTAGCTCGAGCTAGGGTTTTAGAATTTCTTCTTACCATAACTTCTTCCATAAATCAACCCCAAAATGTTTTCTCTTTTTCTTTTTTGTTCACCTTTTTTAATTCTTTGGTTGCACATAAGTTTGTAGTGCAGGGATTAACCCTAATCTTGTTCTCTGCTGATGAAATAATAAAAATAATAAACAGTAAATTTGAAGGAATGAAGCCCGGAATTTTGCTTTTAACTAACATTTAATTTTTTTTTTTTCTGTTGTTTTACATTTTGTTTAACGGTTATGGAGGAAGGAGCTCTCTTCAGTCCAGTTCGAGGCAGCGAAGGGCTGACACTTAGCTGCTGACTCGTTGGCTCAAGAGCTCGTCTATGGAAAAATTATAAGATGTGTTTCTGATCCAACGAAGCAGGAGCTGCGTACAGTCATGGCTGTCACGTCTTGGACTGAAGGGAGCTCCCTTATTTTTCACAGCCTTAAGCCTTTTAATTAATTTACTGCTTCATTTCCAACTTAAATTGTGTAACTTCTCTCATTATTTAGCTGTTATTACTAGTTCATAATTTGCACATATATTCTGAAGTAATATACATATATAGTGCTTGTACCTTTGTAACGTTTCACTCTGCTGCCTTGTAGATTCATGGAGTTGATTCTTCATCTTCATCAAGAATGTTATACAAGACTTGTACAGGGAGCACTATCATCATGAGTTCATGATTTTCTTCTTGGGATTTTTGGTTACCATTTGGTGTAGTTTGTAAAATCTTTTGGACAAAACCTTACAGAATGAAACTTACTTTTTTTTAATGAATACATATACTAACACATGGTGCTTTATTGTCTTTGATTTCATGCATTTTGATGATAGGAGAGCGAAGAGGAAGTACTTATTACGTGGAGCTTAACTGGCACGAGGAGCAAAATCATATGTCTGGCTACTTACTCTCATTTTTGTGCATGCTTGCTATGATGTTTGGATCTTGAAGGATGGAAGACGAAGCTGTTGCCGTGTTGCTATGCAGATCATATGGCTGGACACTTCAATGGAGAAAAGACTATGTTATACCATCTTCAAAGAAGTCTCACATATTTTATGCACAAGCTGTATATTGCTTTATGTGTACAATATTTTAATGTATTTATTTTCTTTCACATGTATCTAATCTGAGCTCTTCCAATCCAGACCTCATTTTGCTTTCAAATCTTGCTTTGTTATCTCTTCTTGAAGCTAGAATTCTAATGGTACATATTAGAAGTTAAGTTGTAAATATTACTCTCTTCTCTTCAATGGTTTAATTCAGTTTCCTTAATTTTCCAGCTCAAAAATCGTTGTATGTGTTGCCTCTTTTTGAGTATTTAATCTTTCAACATGTCACCAACAAGCACTTGGCTAGATCAAGCTTTAAGGATATGATCTAGAGAGTAAATTAACTGTTTCTGAGACAATGTTATTACCCATCAAATAATCCAAGACTACGGTGTTTAATTTGATGTAGACCAATGAAACATGTACAACTCCGATTAAGGCTGTTTGCCTTGATAAGAAAACCTACGATTAAGGCTGCATTCTTTCTTTCTTTTTCTTATTCTTTTCTAATTTATTAGTTTCCCTTTTTTAATAAGCTTAAACAGTTGATTTTTCTATTAATTATTGTTTTATGTGTTTTAAAGATTGTACATGTTATTTGTCAATATCAACCTGGATCTCTTGAATCCTTTCCCATTACAATTAGAGTTGCATTGTTCTGCTGCAGCAATGGTTGCTCTCATTGGGAGCTCATCGAGCTAAGTTGACATCTTTTATATATATATATTCTATGTTGTAACACGCCAGATAAAACATTCCCATGAATTGAATTGCGTAGGTATTGCTGTTTTTGATTGAATTTCTGGCCACGAATGAATTAATTTATCCAAAATAATCGTTTGACACATTCTACACCGAGTGATTACTCGTGTCAATATCATACTAAATTACGAGGCTTTGGATTGTATTATTAAGTAAATATCAAGTTGAGTTTGAGTTTAGATCGCAACCTTATGCATGATCATCTGATTTCAGTCTCTCATGTCTTTCCCTAGTTTATGAATGAATATTGCCATACCCATGAACTTATTGTCCTAGTATTCAGGCCGAAGTTCATGTCATTCGTTTTAGTTTATAAATAGATGCTTACATACGACGATCACATATAATATCTTTTAAATAAAGTTAAAAAGTATTGTATATTTAATATCGATCACTCTGTGTGGACCTTATACCATATGAATCCCAGATAAATCTCTTCAGTCATCTCCATCAAATGAAAACATACCCCAGCAGTAGAAGTAGGCACACTGAGAGCAATCAAAGCAATTCTCTGGCGGCTCATAATTCCTCTCCACCATCTTCATTGCATGGATTCTTTTCCGGGGAACGATTGTGTTCTCATCGACCAACCGGTGGCCGCCGTGACGATTCTGATCATTTGCATCTCTCCTTGATGCATAAACCCTAGCTGGTGAAACCATTTTAGCTTGATGATTAATTTTGATCCGGGATTTGGAAACAATAGAAAAATGATGAAGAAAATGAGGAGAGAAGAAGGGTTGGTGAACATGGAAGAGTTGAACATTGAGAACCATACGATGATAATTAGGATTCACATGTTCTTTTATCTTAATTTGAAGAAATATAATTATTTTTTTCCTATCTTTTTCTCAGTTACGCGTGAGACTGAAGAATCATTATCGTGATGACAATGGTGTCTAATCAATGATGAGTTGGATTTCACAGAAAAATCCAATGATATGATTCTACATTCTTCTCCAATTTAGGGTTTACAATGAACCCAGTAGAAACCCTGTTGAATTAATTTGCTACGCAACATTCCATCACTAGAATGTTCAGCTAGAGACTAAGATAAAGACGAAGTCATTCATTATGATAAAGATGACTTGGCAGAATGCTTTTACAAAAGTACTTTTCCTGTGCAAGTGCTTTTTTCTTTTTGAAAAAATGAAAGGAACGTGAAAAGCATTGGTTAAAACCCCATTTAATAATTGCTTCATTTTAAAAGCTATTTCAATACTTTTTTATTTTATAAACATTTTTTTATTTTACTAAAAAAAAAATCAATAATTAACATACTAAATATTTATTTTAATAATATTTTTAATTATTTTAATATATTTAAATACAGTAACAAAAACATAACAATTTCAAACTAATCGAATTTTATGATTAAAATAATTAAATACATGATTAAATCACTAAATCATTTTCAATCCATTGGAAAATGAAATGAAATCTATGGGATAATTTGGATGGCATTGAATACTCATTACAAATAGCATTATACATGAAATTCACAAAAGTAGATGTTCAAGTTTACTACAAAGCAGCTCATTGGCTCAAAAAAGGCATGGGGTTCCTCTCTTATTTGAAAGACATTCCCTGTTACTTGGCACCTGTAAGAGATATGTCAATAAATAGTGGCTCTAACTTGTATAACAAATATAATGCCCAAGTAGCTACAAACCTTCTAGGTTAAATAGATCTAGTGGTGGTGGTGTTGGTGCCGGCTCAAGCTGCTGGGTTGATTTTACTTGCTCCACTGGGGAAGGCAGATTGGTTTCTAGAGGTTCCAGTTGTAAATTTGGTTGGATTTGTTCCGAAGGAGGTGGTTCAAGCTGCTGGTATTTAGGCTTGTTTTTCTCGAGGAGAAAGTAAGTGGTGCAATACCAAAATAAAAAGATTCTACTTTGTGCCATTACTGTATTCACTCCCTCCAAATGAGAGACGTTCCAGTGCCTGAAAAATTGGAAGACGCTAACCTTGTCAGCATATTTAGAGTAACTAAGTTGAAACAAATTGACAAATAATCAGATGTTAGGCAATTGTAATTTTGCAAAACATGTGTAGTTTGAAACTAGCATGCAAGGTCTTGGTGGCTTAGCACTACGTTTCTGGTCCTGGAACTGGATTTGTGCATTTCATCTTACCTGTTCTCCAGTTTGAGCATCAAATGAATGCTGATGATCAAATTGAAGACCACGAAATTCATTGATGCAAAACCCTTGAAAAGCCCTGAAAGAATGTGAAGAAATATGGGAGTCATAGGAAGAAATGAAAGAAAACAGATTATTCATTCAGGCATCAAGTCAAAATGCAACAAATATAGTGGTTTACCTACCATCTTACCAGAGAAACCCAAGGAATCCAACGGAAGATTATTGGTGTATTGTCTGCATTGACAAAATATCCTCCAAATACAATAAAAACAGTCATGAGAGAGGGCCCTATGGCCATTGCTGCTTCTGTGGTTGGAACCATTGCCGCTACAGTTAGACCCATTGCAGATGCAGCAAAAGATTCCAGAGTCACGATTCCACAGAATTTCCTAAATCTAGAAAGTCAAAAGAATTTCAATTCAATACTTTCATCCATTATGATGGGAACAACCAAGTTATTTACTGCCATCTTCGTTTTCTTACATAGGGTGAACCGGTCATCATTATGAGAGTTCAAAATGAACAAGTCAGGAAGAAAAGTAAATAAACACTTGGTGAATTGTAATCTAACTGAGGTAACCTTAAGAGAAAAACCACTCAATTAATGGCTAGAAACTGAATTCTAGAATTACCATATTCATTTACACTCTCACAGAAAGTACAACCTCTATGATATTGTTAAAAGAGAAGGAAATTCCAGAACAGCATCCACTGGCAGAAATCAGAATGGTACTCAAGAAACAAACCCGGACAAAGTAGGATGAAGAGGAGCCATAGGATACAGCACAGCTCCAAACATTAGTGGAAATGCTGCTCGAACAGGAATCTCAGCTATCAATTTAGAAAGCAGGTAGAGCCCTAGTGAGTAAGACCCCTTTGCATGCTCTCTGTCCACGATTGCATGTTCCCTAGGAAACACACCCACAGTCTTTGTGAGAGCAGCCATTGCTGTGTTTATAGCAGCAACCTGAGAAGGCAGAAATGATCAAAAAGAGAAACCAAAACACCTTGTCCAAGCCATCAAGGATTAATTGTAATATGAGAATCTTTACAGATATACTCATTCTTGCTTGGGTAAATGACCTTCAGATATTTAAAATGACTAAATCAAATCAATCAAGTTTTCAGACTCATTTGGCTTCTTGACTGTGGGTATTGGAGGTAGTCGTTCATGGTCTATTGGGTGTTTAGACCCCACAAAACAAAAAAAATAAAGAAACTTAAATAATAAAAAAAAAGAATGCCCAAGCAAGCTCATGGAGAAAAAAGAAATTTATTTATTTATTTTTTACATATTCAGAGAACAATTTTTACACTACAGTGTTACTATATGATCACCTACTTTTATTATCCGAAAATTGAAGACAATTTTTTGAACACTTGGAGCACATTACAAGGAAAGAATCTTTTAAAATGGCAGAAATAGCAAGTGAGATGATAAAATCAGACACTGCAGAAATACTGGTCACTGCATTAAGCAATAAATACAATGCCAGTATGTTTTGAACAAGCTTCAGGTCCTTCATTTTGAATTATTGATCGAGAATGTTAATAGACCTTGCAACAACTGAACATCTGAAGCCTCCAGACTACATTCTTGGGGCACATCAACCAACAAAGATAACAAGCAGACAATCACCCTGTAATGTCGTACTGATAGGCAGATTTAAATAAGCGGGTGAGGGATACCAGGGAGAGGGGTGCATTATCAAGGTTCTTTAATTTAAAGATTTTGTTTTTATCGTGAGTATACTATAGTCTGCCATTCCACCTATGGCAGAATTGACAGCCCATATTGAAACACTTGTGTACTCTCTTCGCATGGATGCCGGAAATGTTTCATAAAGGAGAGCTAGTACTTGACAGGAATCAATAAAATCTCATACCTGAAGCAATCCCATTCTGTCTTGTATTGATGTCTGAGATCTTCCCATTCTCCAGAAAACTGACCCAAATATTATAGCTGATGCATTTGACATTCTTGCTTGGACTTTGATCGTTGGTCCATACCAAGAAGCCTAGTCAGCCAAAAGAATTTAGATAGGAGAAATTAATTCTAAAAAAATATTTCTAACCATTAACCAGAAAAGCATAGTGATGACCAGTGCATGTCTGAAGCACTTCATTTAAGAACCTAACATATGTTAGAATTCACTTATCAGTTTGAGACATTTTCCCCAGTTGTTGCCCTGCTGCCAATGACTTAGTAGAGAAGGAGAAATTGCAAGGAACTATGTTTTTAGAAGGTTCTGTCTGATTGGGTAATCTATATAAACAACCCAAGAAAAGATACTTAAAAAAGTGGAATATCAGACAATTTATAGAAGTTTAAAAATGTTTTCTTTTTCTTGGTATCAATCAATTTACAAGGCAAAGGAATGAATTATAATTGAGTTCAAACATGTAACTCAAGAAAAGTAATACTAAGATCCTTCTCTCCTAATTCTAGCTGGGTGAGTGTAGTAAAGAGTTAAATAAATCTATGAGATGACAGTTGAAAGACCAACCTGCATCCATGCACGTTTAAGGAGCAACCAGAATTGCCTCCACCAACCTTGTTTCTTCTTAATGATAGTTTTCTTGCTTAACTTGCTCTTTTTTTAGCCCTCTCTATGAGTAAGTGGTGTGGCATAAAGAATTGTTGATGACCGTTGAGAGAATGACTCAACAAGACCATCTATCCTTTTTTGAGAAGAGTAGACAGTTTCAGTGGAACTGTATTCAATCGATATGAGGTCGGCCAGAAATTTGGCAGGCTTCACGTGATCTGGGCAAATATACCTGTTGAATTAACCATTATTAATCTCAAGCAGTGTTTTTAACTAAGTAAAAGGCACAATATTGTAGCTAAACATGCATTCTCGTTGACAAATGTCACTGACCTGCATCATATGGAACATACTCCACCATTAAAATTGAAAAAGCAGGAGGCGGTAAAAAAGGCATCTGTTGTCCTCTTCGTAGATATATACGTTTGAATCCAATAAATGAACCACATGACCAACAATTAGCTACGAAGTACAGAAAATATCAAAATATGACTATAGGTACAAAACACGGAGAGAGCAATGTAGACAGTTTGCAAACCCTGATAAAGTTCAGGCAATCTCGTTCTTGTGAGTAACATTTTTTTTTAAAAAAAAAAGATTTGTTTCAAGTAACTAAGAAGAAGGTATGACAGTTCAATTTGAGAAGCTTTAATCCTGCAATCCTTCTATTTGTGCAACTTTTGGAAGCTGTTTATATCTCCTAAATAAATCTTAACTTAATATGAGGTCTGATAAATATACCTCTCTTGACAAAATAAAAAATACACCACCGAGAAAAGAATGATCTTTTAGAAGAAATAGTGAATTATGAATCCTACCACAGGTGACACAATAACAAAATAAAAATACAAGACAAGGAGGGTTAAGCTAATAACCCAAATTTTGAGACATATGCCAATGGCTCAACACAAGCAGGACCAGCATAAACAAGTGCACCATCTGTTAGCAACACAATGTCATCAAATTTACCATAAACTGAACCTCTAGGCTGGTGTATGGAGCAAATTAAAGTATGCCCATCTTGCACAAGTTGATGCCAAGTTTCCATTACTTTCTCTGCCTGGAAGGCTTCAAGCCCTGAATGCACAAGAAGTGATTCCACGATAGTTTGGAAAAACCAAAATTACTTAGAAGTCAAACATTTCTATTGCCGCACCAAAGATTGTTGAGAGCAAAACTGGTGAGCAATTGATGCCAGTCATAGGAGCAGAGAGCTAAAGAAAGCATGCATATTACCAGTTGTGGGTTCATCCGCAAATATGACAGATGGGCTGGCAATCAGTTCACATGCAATGGATAGAAGTTTCTTTTCACCACCACTTATTCCCCCAAATTTTGCATCACCAACATTGGTGTCAGCGCAACTAACCTTTTAAAGAAAGAGAATAAAAACAACCAAGCAAGGGAAAATTTGAATCACTGAGATGGTAAAAGCATTAAACAAATGTAAAGTAAAATCATTGTTCACTTTGTTCTTTAACTCACAGGACCTACACTTCAAATGCAAAAGAAACCCAAAACAGAAACTCTAGTTAAAGCTCTAGACACAATATCATTTCGTCAACAGCTAAAGATCAAGTCATCCTTACCAAGCCCAACTTGAATAAAAGATTGTTCACATATTCATCTCTCTCTTCCACTGAAGATATCTCCGGAAGCTGAAGTTCAGTAGCAAGAGAAAGCGTTTCCCGAACTGTCAACTGCAAGGAAAAAAGGTCGTCCTGTCTCACATAGGCAAACCTGCAACAACAACGAACTCAAAATCTGATCACAAACATATTCATCTTGCTTGTAGAACATTCATTCATTCATTCATTTAGAATAAACATACTTATAAGCTTTGTTTGAACCAGGCTTTCCATTGACCTCCAAGAGACCAGATAGATGTAATAGTGGCGACGACATTAGCTGACCCACCAGAACATTCAGCAACGTTGTTTTCCCTGACCCCGACGTTCCCATTCTTGCCAACAATCTTCCAGGTTTCACCTCTCCACTCACATTTTTAAGAAGAAATCGCACCTATGGAATATCAAACATCAAACGTATTAAATTTCTTTCAATTTCTTATAATTTACAATATCAGAGCAACATATTGCATCTTACATTTACAATTTTCCACATTTTATTTCTTGTCAAAAAAAAATTATTGTTTTATTCATAAGAAAATAACGAAAATGAATATAAATAAAATCTTATTTTGAATTATAATTTAGCCCAACTGATTAATTCCAAAAAAAGTATAAAAAAAGAAACTCACCGATTTCGACGATTTATCAGAGAGGGAGGACGTGACGTTTTACCACCGGATGGCGACAGGGAAGACTTTACCGTCGACGGGAGTTTCACCGCTACCGGTAACTCCTGCGACGTCCTTTTTTTTCTTCGTAGTCACCGTAGGCACAATCGTCATCCGGAACCAAAGCCAGAAGGGGTCCGGAAAACAAGCGGAGTAACAGAGTGACTGCAACTGCTGCGAGAACCTGGCCTACACCGTTCCCGCCAATTCCAGCCACCGCCTGGCCCCCTTTCTTCCCGCCAAAACTCACCATTCTTTTAATGTATTTTTCCAATTTAAATTTTTTATTCAAAATCAAACTTCATCTTCTTCCTCTTGTTGCTTAGCCTCTTGTCGTTAGCCTCTGTCACCAACGGATGTTGACTTGTCGGTTGCCTTCTGATTCTGATAAACGACACGCTGGCATTTGAGGATGAGGTAGGTTAATGGGCCGTAAAAGCCCAAACCAGTAAAAGGCCGAATAGCCCAAAACTGATGAGTGAACTAGCTCGATCTCTCGTCGATCAGCCTTAAAGCGCACGTGCGACCCCGGTTCCAGTTCAGTAATTCAGGCGCAACTGAACATCTGTTCCATATTTCACAACTCCGGTGTTTTCGATGGTCCCCTCCAGTCACTCCGATCCACGTGGTACAAAAGCACACCGATTGGTAAGTACCGATACCACGTGGCAAAATATTATTCCTTTTTAACTTGAACATTCCTACGTTCGGACTCCGAATTAGATTCTAACTCGTCTTCGTTAAACAAGACGCTACACTGCTTGGCCGGTACTTCCTTCCAGTTACCGGATTCCAGTGCCATCCAATTGGATCTTGCCATGTCAGCACAAGAAGGTGGCCCCTTGATGGTATTCTCTTCTCTTCCACCAATCTCTTGATCTTTATCGACAATGGCGAACAACTCCAAGGAAGAACCGAAGACCGGCCCCGAGCCCGATCGCTGGTACAATCTGACTCTCGGTTCCTCGTTCAAGGAGGATTCATCCAGCAAGTTTTGTACTCTGCGATGTAAGTCAATGTAGTTTTTGTCTTTTTTTTTTGGGGGAAAAAAATTATCGATAAATACTCTGTTTGGTTGGTGAGAAAATGCTTTTGGTTTCTTCCTCGTTGATTTGTCATTCATGTTGACCGGTTTGACTTTTGTTTATTCTTTTGAAAACAAATAAAAATATTAAAAGCGTTTTTGTGTTACTTTACCAAAATAATGATTTGGAGTTGATTTTACTCACTTTAATCATTATTATCTTCAATTCCGGATTGTTGTAGATGAATTTAAGCCGGCTTCAATCGATAAGACTAAGCCTGGAACCTTGCACAAGAATAAGGACAACAGGGTTTCTGTGGAGTTCCAAAACAATCAAATTGGGAAACCTAAGGTGACATTTGAGGGAAGTAGTGAGGATTACAAAGAAAATGACGCTGTGTTATTTTTTGATGGGCAAACATTTCGGTTGGAGCGGCTTCACCGGGCTGTCAAGCAGCTTCGTCACCTTCGACTGCCTGGTGAATCTGCTTCTGCTGTAGCGACTGCTCAGCTTGGCGCAGCGATTGAACCTAAGTTATCTCCGGTTGGGAAGGGTTCAAAACCAATGCACATGGGTAAAAGCACATTTCCTGCTGTGCCGGTGAGTTCCCATTAATATTTAATCATCATGCTATAATATTTGTTTATCTTTCACTTGATGCAAAGAAAATTAAGTTGAAAGTTCTTGTTAATTATTTCAACTTATAAAAAGTTTCAAGATGTTTGTAGCTCCATTTGATTGAATAAGAAGTATGATAAAGAAAATATCAGCTGATGAAGCAGCTATAAACATCTCGAAGATAATATCATTTTGAAGCTATGAACATCATGGAGAATCATTTCGCTCCTTACACATAAAGAAAATATCATCTATGTTACAAATCAGAAAATGATTAACCTTTTAGACCAAAAACTCAGAAGTATGAAATCCTTCCTGAATAAATGTCTGCTGAAGGTAATTTCAAATATGCTTGGTTATGGCATTTATTCTTGTGTTTTCATTGTACTTGTGCACATCGAATGATGTGTTAGGCATTGATGGTAATGGGCCTATTTGTTTATATATTCATAAAGGATCTAGATCTTTATTTTCCCTTCCTTATAGTAAAACATTAAAATTAACTTGTATGTTTGATCTCATTGGTAATGAAACCTTGAAGCTTGTGTTTCATGTTTTTCTCCTTTTATTTTTAAAGCTTTATCTTGCCTTGGATTTGAACAGGTTGAGGTTGAAAGAATAGATATTGGGCAGCCTGAGAATTCAGGTTTGTTTAATTTGCTTTTGTGGTTGCAGTATTTACCTTCTCAATTGTGGTAATAATTTGATTTGCAGACTTAAAGTTTTCTGGCATTTTTATTATATCAGTTGCAGCTATTGTAAATTTTTACATTAGAATTCTTAGTGCATCAAAAGTTGTTGAAAAAAAAATTAAAGATGGATAGAATTGTTTCTCTCTCTTTGTGATCCTTTGGGCCTTTCTAAAATCTGCCTCCGAATTTTATTCAATAATTTGATTTGGTTTTCATTATTCGACGTGATTTTGTTTGTTTGAATCTCAGCTGTAATTCTTTTCCCCTATTCTGTTATTGTAAACCCATAACATCAATGAACCGTGGGTTTTGAATCAAGCATAAGTTAATTGGTTGGGTTCTCTGCTGTTTAGTGTTTGGTCTAATTCTGATGTGAAGTGGAGTGTTACCTTTCTGCACATGCTGAGATGACAAAGTTATGTTCTGCAAGATAACCAAATCCATTTGATGTTCTGCAAGATAACCAAATTTGTTTCATGTGGGATCTGCAATTCATTAATGTGTAGTCAGTTCTTGATAATTTCTTGTGCTTGCTCTTCACTGGTCTCAGTTGTTAGTTGTTAGGTTTTACATAAGTGTAGAGTTAATATAATTTGTTTTATCCTAAAGGTAGCTATAATGAAGGTCGATCGTCATGGTAGATCTACAACTTTTTGCCAGCCTTGTTATTTTGTGAAGTCTTTTCTTTGCTATTGGACTGTGAATTTAATGATCTTATAATAATATGCAGGTTCTAAAGCTGCTGGTAAGAGGGTCGTTGATCCGTTTGATCAACCAAATGCGGGCACTGGCTCGCCAGTACCTAAGAATGACGAAGCTGATGATAATCAGGATATTGATATTGATGACATTTTTGGTGCAGTATCACCTGATGACGGGAATGCTGTTGAACAAAAAGCGGATGTTGAATTTGGAATTAGTTTACACCATAAAAATGACACTGATGATGAGATTGCTGATGTAGATGATAGTGGTGATGAAGCAGACAGGGGGCCAAATGCTGCAGAAGCCCTTAGAGCCCAGGTGAATGCAGCAGAAAGAAATAACCAGACATCAAGCTATGGCAGTAGCAGTGGAAGCGGAAGCAGAAGCAGTGGGAGTGGTAGCAGTAGTGGCAGCGACAGTGAAGGCAGCGACGAAGATTCAGTTAATTCGATCTGAGAGAAGATGATCCAACATTCAAATCATACACAGGTAAACAACATTTCAAGAGAAACAAAGGTTGCATAATAATGAATATTTCATATTTACACAGCATGCTTGCATTACAAAGGGTAATAAGGCATCCCAATTTCAGGGGAGAGAGTATTTTATTTTGTTTTAATTTCTTTCCATGGAGGAATTGATTATCAGATTGGTTTGCAAATAACTTTTAACAATGTTAAGGTGCCCTTAAACTAGGGTCATAATTTATTATGTTATATTTTGGTACTTGTAATGAAAAGGGTGACAAAATAATCTATTTTATATATATATATATATTTAATATTTTTAATTCCATTGAGTTTAAATTAATAAAAAAAAGGAAAATGAAAATTGGGTTGTAAGTTGTTGGAAGCAGAAACGTGGGCAATTGATGAGAAAGTTTGGCAATTCAATGTTGAAAGAGCAAAATCTTGTGGAAATGCTCAACTAGGAAAGACAAAAAGTTACAACATTCCAACCAACAATGGCAAATAAATATATAATTAAAGGTTAGCAACCCAACCATGGACAAACAAGCTTAAAGTAACGAGACAAGAATCTATTTTGGTCATTGTAATTTGTAAACCCAGCAAGAGCATATCGATACATTGTAGACTCAGACAAAAGTTTAACATCAAGACATGACATCAGATTTGAGATTTGACATAGATGGACTACCCCCCATCTATTTTATTATCATCATTTTTGGGTTAACTTTACTTACTAGTACAAATTGACCATATTTGACATTCAATTTATCTTAATAATTATTGTTATAATTTTTTTAATTAAATAGACCAAAAAATTGATTTGAAAGAAAATGACCCCGTTTCAAAAAATTAAATAAAATTTGTTTTTTTCTTTATTTGAAATAGACCTCCAAATTTTTGAAAATTAATGAATAATAACAAAAGGTTTGGTTTATTTTGGGTATTAATATATAAGAAATTGAATTATTTTGTAATTATTTATTGATTACAAAACTTTAGGGGTTCATTCAAAATTTTTAAAGTTGAGTTTCCGGCTTGCGTTTCATATCAAATGTTTTGAAAATTTCGATGGCCATCAATTTTGAAATATCAAATGGACCCTCAAAGTTTTGTAATTAAAAAAAACTGGCTAAAACTTTTAAGACCTTGCATACTACACCAACATGCAAGACTTTAAAATAATTTTTATTATTTGTTAAATCCATGAGTGTGGGATCCATTCAAAAACTTCAAAATTTAGTGTCCATTCTAAATTTTCAATATTAGTTATGTCTTCTTTCTGTTGTTCAGATCGAACCTAACCGAAGGGAAAGACAAAAACTAGTTGCAATCCCAAGTCAAAATCAAATTCCCCAACTCTATGTTCTTCTTTTTCTACTTTTTCATCGGTCAAATCTCAGCTGTAACGGAAAACCCTAACCTAAATCATAATCATGATTCAGACCCTTTAGATACTTAGGCAAATTTGCAGGTAACCATTTGACCAAACGGTTATCAGACATCAAGCTGGTAATTAGAGCAACAGTTTTTGTGCCTAATGAGAGATACCCGTTAATGATTAATCAAGAAAAATCAATTCTTTGTTGTTGATTTTTAATGGGGGCAGAAAAGAGATGGCTTTTCACCCTCTTTTCAGCTGCATTGCTGTCACTATTACTGCTCTTACTCTACTCTTTCTCAACTTTTAGTTCTTCTAGGCCTTTCCCTTCATTCATTCATCACGGGGTTCATTACCCGCCAGCTTTTGCTTATTATATTTCGGGTGGCAGGGGGGATAGAGATCGGATCTTTCGGTTACTTTTGGCGGTATATCATCCGAGAAATCGGTACTTGTTGCATCTGGAAGCCGATGCGTCGGATGATGAGAGATTGAGACTTGCTGCGGCGGTTAAGTCGGTGCCGGCGATAAGGGCTTTTGTGAATGTTGATGTTGTGGGAAAGCCTGATAGAATTAATTATATGGGGTCTAGTAATGTAGCTGCGGTTTTGCGAGCGGCTGCTATTTTGTTGAAGATTGATAATGGGTGGAATTGGTTTATTGCTTTGAGTGCTATGGATTATCCGATTGTTACGCAAGATGGTATGGTTTCTTATTTAGTATTTGTTAAAAATGTTTTCGTTTTGATGGGCTTGTTGAATTGTTCTTTTTGTTTTTTCACTCTAATTTTAGGATGAATTACTGGATTTTGCTTGCTCTTGGAAATGTGTATATGACGAATCGAAAGTTCTTGAGTTTTCTAATCGTGTTCTGAGGAATTTACATTGGTTTAGCATTTACTTAAATAGTTTTATTAGTTTTGTATTTTCTTAGTAGGTAATATGCAAGATCGTGGTAGTGTGAATTTAAATTCTATGTATATGATACATATGACTCGATACTATCTTACCACCAGGCGGACATTCCAATATTTTTGTTGTTCTCTTATTTGAAAGTTCGTACTTTCCAGAGCAGATCTTGACAGACTCTTTAGTTGTTGCTATGTTCTGCCTTAGGAAATGTTGACTAGGACCTAAATGGATGTTTGTGCTAATTAATTTTATATCAGTTTTTATGTAGTTATCCACACTATTCATTTTACAAAGTCAGAAAGTTTAGTATGGATGCTGAATAGGCAATATTTCTGTAGTGGCACGATGAGACATACGGGAACTGATTAATTGTGTTTGAGCAGAGCTGGCTTGATTGTAGGCCAGGGACTTGCTGTGCTTTTCCAAATTTTAGTTTTAGCTGAGAATCAAAATGAATTATCAGTGGGACAAAATCTGTCATCCGGATCTGATGGTTCACACACCAGATGTTACATTTATTTGCTGTTCCAATTATTTGTAAGATTGATGTCTAATATGGTCATGACATACCAAACCACAAGATCGTATCTCTAATTATTGGTGGGTGTACTGTGAATTGACTAGTTTGTGCTCCTCCAATCCTTAAGTTCTCTAGTTTGTGTTCCACGTAATTGACTTGTTGATGTGAGCATGGGAACATTTGGGCATGGGTGCATATAATCATTCCATTAATATCAGAGCTGAGCACTTATGTTTATCTTCCGAGGCACTGTCATTTACTTGATTGTGTACTTCCACACAGGCTTATTTATATTGTTCAAATTAGGTTATGGATTGGGGGAGCATCAAAATGGCAGTTAGAAGAGATTGCAGATTTCCATACAGTAGGGACAGAATTGGATTAGATAATTATTCAGTTCAAAATAAGAGAAATTAGGGCTTAATTTGTGGAAATTTGGATAAAAATGAGAGAAATTAGAGCTTAATTGATGGAAAAAGCTGTGATTAAAATGCAGTGAAAAGTTTGAAGTGAATTTCCGAAGCCCTGAACATTTGCATGCTTTGATGAATTTCCTCTTGGGTTTGAAGGCTTCTCTTCTATCAATTGAAGCATATATGGTGATTATTTATTGTTTCTTGAGTTCAGCTTTTAAAGATGGACACCACTGTATTCCAGCATGAGGAGTGATTCCTGAATTATTTTGCAGGTTATGGATTCACATTAAGTGAGATAAATAAACAATGATGCTGTTCAGGGGTCGGATAATCTATTGCCATAGAGGTTGTGACTAGTTTATTTTGCCAAGGCTTACTTATGGAGCTCAAGGTGTTGTGATTGCTTCTGACATTAAGTCAAAGATCTTAGATGTTAATAATTTATTGCCCGTAAATTGGGACTAGTTTATTTTGCCCCAGGCTTCCTTATGGAGCTCATGTCATTGTGATTGCTTCTGACGTTATATCAAAGACCTTAGATGGTAATCATTTATTGCCTGCAGATTGGAACTTATTCATATTGTTCAAGACTGACTGTGGAAGCTTATAGTTGTGCTTGTATGCTTGTTTAATTGGATGTTACCTGTAGCATTTCACATGCTTATTGCTTTCTTTGCATAACATGATGGCTTTGGATATATATTCTTACATTGCTTTTGTATATATCCGGAATTTTGATGTCATAAAGCTAGGCCATTGGTTCTTGTTCTTTGTTGTGAAATTGTTTGGGCTTGCATAATATTTCTTTGCCTTGCCTCGTCCTTCTCCTTCTGTGTTGACTGTGCTATCCTATTACTTATTTCTTTGTGTTTTCTGCTTTCAGACCTGGCCCATGTGTTCTCTTCTGTTAGAAGGGACCTGAATTTCATTGATCACACCAGTGACCTTGGATGGAAAGAGTAGGCAAACACATTCCACTAAATTAAATCATATTTATGTGGTTTAAATGAAATCTGAAATGTGTTGGTCTGTTGTTGATGCAGAATTCACAGGATTCAGCCTATTATAGTTGACCCGGGGCTCTACTTAGCCAGGAGGAGCCAAATTTTTCAAGCTACGGAAAAAAGACCAACACCTGATGCTTTTAAAGTATTCACAGGCAAAGTCTATAATCAATAGTTTGCAGTTTCTGCATTTAAAAGTTTAAATTATGCTTGTGGACATGGATATGCTATACTCGTGGAGGTTGCACTGACTGTTAGTTCTTGCATTGCAGGTTCACAATGGTTTGTCTTAAGTCGATCTTTCCTGGAGTTTTGTGTTTTTGGTTGGGATAACCTACCTCGAACCCTTCTTATGTATTTCAACAACGTAATGTTATCTCAAGAAGGGTATTTCCACTCCGTCATTTGCAACGCACAGGAGTTTAAGAACACTACTGTAAACAGTGATTTAAGATATATGATATGGGACAATCCTCCCAAAATGGAACCTCACTTTCTTAATGTTTCTGATTATGATGAAATGGCTCATAGTGGAGCTGTCTTTGCCAGACAGTTTGAGAAGGATGACCCTGTGCTGAACATGGTCGATGAAAAAATCCTCAAGCGTGGATATAATAGAGCTTCACCCGGAGCATGGTGCACTGGCCGAAGGGGTGGGTGGATGGATCCTTGCTCTCAATGGGGTGATGTCAATATTTTGAAGCCTGGCCCGCAGGCAAAAAAGTTAGAAGATACAATCACAAACCTACTCGATGATTGGAACTCACAAACAAATCAGTGCAAATGAAGGAGAGTAAACTGTAAGAAGATCTTGTCTCAGGATAGCCAAAGGATTTTTCGAGTCTTGATGCAAATTCTTGGGCATCAGAATTTGTAAAATGTTCAGACTGCTGTCAATCGAGACATTCTTTGGCCTCTAGGCCACCCTTTCTGAGGTTACTCAAAAACTTCACAGGCCATAGTAGTTGTTTGAAAGGAGGCAGAGGCGAAAGAGGAGACAAGAATCGACGCAGAGCCATGAGAATTGATCAATCAATAAGAGGATCCCCTCATTTCGCCGCCATTTTCACGCTGTTGTGCGTTCTACTCTTACCACTGTTTTACTTTTTTTATTTGACACTATTTGGGATGCGGGATCAGTTCATTCATTAAACTCCAATTTGTTGTATTGTTCTCATATCATTCACATCTCTTTCTCAGCTTCTGCATTTCAGGTTGCTTTAGATTTGGAGGATGGATTTAGTTCATTGACCTGTGAAACCCGTCTTGCTCCATTGTTTGCTTTAGATTTGGTGGATGATCGTTTACATCATGACTAAGAATATGCAATCATATGATTATTAATTCTTTTCATTTTCAAATTGTGTGCTTCATTAACATCTTAAATGGTATTTTAATTCCAAAAATGTATAAAACATTTATTAGATTTGCAGCAGAGAATTGAAGTATTCAACTTTAAATGTGTGAAATAAAGGCTAATTAGGAGTTTTCGCAACTTTAAATCAAATATAAATGTTACTTGTACAATATTAGATAAAATTAAGAGAAAAAAAGGTTGGAAAGGAACTGAATAAAGATCGAGTAGTTATTGAATAAGGGACGGGTAATGGTCGAGGAGACAACTCGCTCTTGCCAGCAGTTAGCTGTTTACCTTTCGTAATCCCGCTAGGCCGCCACTAGAACGAGCCGTCGAGCATTTCATCTTCGCTTCCTGGGTTTGTTCGATCTCGAGTCCTCGAGCATTTTATCTTCACTTCCTGGATAATCAATCTCGTTTTTATCTCAAATGGGTCGCCTCCAATTTCTCAAATCTCTCCAAAATATACACGAAAAATCCAATCTTTCGTTTTCCTCAGCTTTGAATAGCAGAGCTGTTTTCACCTCCAAAGGCCAAACTTTCAGTCTCAGTTCCACAGTCTATATCAAAATCTCCCCTGGGTTTCTCTCAAATCATCACCTTAACTTCTATAGATCAATACATGACACTTTGGACAAAACCCAAGTCTCTGTCCATACTGACAATGAAGACTCAGAAGTCAGAAGCTGGACTTTAAGCTATAAAATCAGCGAAGATGTTGAAAGAATCTGCAAAATTGTGTCAAACAACCCTTCAGACATAGATTCTTCTCTTGATAGCGCTTCAATTGAGGTATCTCCTACGCTTGTTGTCGAGCTTTTGAAGAGGTTAAGCAATGGGGGTTTTCTTGCTTTATCGTTCTTTAGGTGGGCTGAGAAGCAAAAGGGGTTTAAACATAGTACAGAGAGTTACAATGCTTTGATTGAATCTCTGGGTAAGATCAAGCAATTCAAAATGATTTGGGATTTGGTGAGTGAAATGAAGCGAAAAAGGTTGCTAACTAAAGACACATTTCCTTTAATTTCGAGGAGATATGCAAGAGTTAGAATGGTTACTGAAGCAATAGATGCTTTTGAGAAGATGGAGAAGTTTGGATTGAAGTTAGAATCATCAGATTTTAATAGATTGATGGATGTTTTGAGTAAGTCAAGGCACGTAGAGAAAGCACAAGAGGTGTTTGATAAAATGAAAAAGAGTAGGTTTGAACCTGATATTAAGTCGTACACTATTTTATTAGAAGGCTGGGGTTCGAGACTGAATTTGTTGAGAATGAATGAGGTTTATCGTGAAATGAAGGAAGAGGGTTTTGAGCCAGATGTCGTGGCTTATGGTATCATGATTAATGCGCATTGTAAGGCTAAGAAGTATGATGAAGCTGTTGAGTTGTTTCGTGAAATGGAAGCGAACAATTGCAAAGCTAGTCCCCATATTTTCTGTACTTTGATTAATGGATTGGGGTCTGAAAAGAAGTTAAATGAAGCTCTTCAGTTCTTTGAACTGTCAAAGAAGAGTGGTTTTCCACCAGAGGCACCAACTTTCAATGCCGTTGTGGGGGCTTACTGTTGGTCAAAGCAGATGAATGATGCATATATGATGATGGATGAGATGAGAAAGCATGGCATTGGTCCAAATTCTCGAACTTATGATATAACACTTCATCACCTAATAAAGGCCGAAAGAAAGAAAGAAGCTTTCTCGATATTTCAGAAAATGAGCAGCGACCCAGGAGCTGAGCCAACTTTGAGTACCTACGAGATTGTTGTTAGGATGTTTTGTAATGAAGACCGAGTAGACATGGCAATGAGGGTTTGGGACCAGATGAAGGCAAGGGGAGTGCTTCCTGGAATGCATATGTTTTCAACACTGATTAACAGCTTGTGTCATGAGAACAAGCTAGATGATGCTTGCAAGTACTTTCAAGAGATGCTGGATATGGGTATTCGACCTCCTGCCCAGTTGTTCAGCAATCTGAAACAAGCTCTTAGATACGCCGGAAAGGAGCAAACTGCTGTTGTTTTCGCTCAGAAGATTGATAAATTGAGGAAAACTCCATTAGTTGGTAGAGGTCAATAAGAGATTCATACGAATACTTTATGATTTTAGCTCAGAAAACCTTTGTGAGAACAGAGCAAAGTTCTGATAGATACAATTTTACATGTTACATTCCTCCTGCTGTCGCAAATTATCACGGCTGCTTCTGCTAGATACATTTATTATTGTTTCATCATTTCATGCAAAAGCTTAACTAACAGAATTCAATTAAACTGAAGAAACAAGACGATGCAACAAAGATTTCTGATTTGTTAATATGGAACACCAAAATATTGACACTTTTCATCAGAACCTGAAAATACAAAGAAACAGAGAAGAAAATGCAACCAAAAGCTTCAAGAAATTCAGATTCACCATTGAGAGACTGATTTGAGAAGATTCTGGAACTTTTCCCGGTAGAATTTCTTCAACACCATGTATATACAGCCAGTCACTCCAGTACAACGCCGGAGCATCAAGAGCAACATTATTGAGTAACACATGATGAGTAGATTTCGTGACATTAATCTGAAAACCTTTCAAGAATGTCGGTAGCATCGTTCCCTGATTGAAGTCAATTAATTGCTGATGTGTAATCTTGCAAGGAACAACATGCCTGAGAAAGATCGATGGATACTCGCTGAAATTGCCAAGACACCCNTGTTAATATTTTTACATAAATAAATTATATAAAAATATATTTTGTATGATATTAAAAAATTAAAAATTTAATATTTGTTTAATTTTCTTATTAAATATAAGTAAACTAATTATACTTATTTCACATCAATACTAAAATACATTACAAATCAAATAACAAAAAAAGAACAAATCGAAATGTAATTGCAAATCCAAAACCTAGGGTACACCCCATTCACCTAATTATTGGGGTTTAATTTGGAACTACACATAAGAGTGTTCGATAAATATTTATTTTTACTTAACAGATAACATTTATCATGTCTTTATAAATTTATCATTCGCAATAACAATTAATAATTTTGTTTCACTATAACTATTTTTAGGGTAAAGAGAGCCTAAGTAGATTCAATATATTTTAGCCACCGGTAGCGTCGTTTAACCGTCCATGCTGCAAAAGCTTCTCGCCACACAGGGAAAAACTCAATTGCCTTATGGATAGCTTTGTCGCTTATTGGCGTCGTACTCATACCCTCCATTTCTTCTAACAGTTTCGCACAATCTGCAATTGACACTGAAACTTCTGCTTTTTGCATTGATCTCTCAAAATTTGAAGGTGTTTTGGATCGTCGACTACGTTGATTCACGTTTACATCACTGGAATTTTGTGGTGATAATGCCGTAGACTGATTGTCACTTGAACCATCGACATGCTTGCTTTCTTGATTCTTGCCCATCTGTAACAATAAAATGCAGCAGTCAATATTGAGAGAATTTTAGATAGAACAGTTACATCACGTCAGTATTGGTGACATGGTAAAATCGTCTAATAAATGAAATAAAAGAAATATTTTTATTGGTTGTTGGTAAAAGAAGTCAATAGATAGATTTATATATTTCTTTCATCGTATTAATTGAATGGTAAATTTCTTTGTTAATTTTTTTTTACCCACAACTAATAAAAATATTTCTCTCATTTCATTCATTGAACAATCTCACCACATAATGCTGATGTGGTAAGACTATCCTACCTAAAACTCTCTTATCAATATTTCATCTTCAAGTGTAACTTGCTGCATAGAAAACTTTTAATAGTTAAAGAAAGGATGTAGCTTGTTTACTAGATATGCTATAAGGAGAAAATTTGAGTGGAACAATCTTATTATGTCAGCATTGTTGATGTGGTAGAATTATTCAATTAATAAAATAAGAAAAACACATTTATTGGTAGTGAATGAAAAAAATTAACAGAAAATTTCATTAATTTTTATCGTCATATTAATTAAATAATAAAATCTTCTATTGTATTTTTTCACTCATTACTAATAAATATATTTGTTTCATTTCATTAATAATTTTAACATATTAACGATGTTGTCATAATTAAATCGTCACTCTCTGTTTTATATATATATATACACGTAATCAATAAGTAAATGAAAACAATTCCTTGCTGCATAGTTTTGAAAGCCACAGACCTTATGAATGGTAGGAGGCGATGAGGCGGGGGATGGCCATGGACTCGAATCCATTTGTTTCTCAAATCTCCAGTTTTCATGTGTTTGTTTTATATAGTCTTCTGCTCTTCCATTTAACTCAGCTCTAGCCCTCAAGCTACTTGCTGTTGTGGATCTCGACGACGATGTTGATGTTGTTGATGACATCGAAAATGATCTCTCTGAAAATGAAGTTGAAAAACTTTCCGAATCTTGCAATATTTATCGAAGTTAATGATGTGTTATACTTCAATATTATGTATGTGATTAAAAAGAACTGAAAAAGGAGTAATATTAGGGATCAAAATCTTACCACTGTTCTTAACTGTGGAATCGTATTCATTTTTGGTGGCATGCCTCGCCTTCCACATAACAAATAACAGCTAGGATGAAATTATAAATAACTAATGAAAATTCAACTAGTTGGAGTTAATTAAAAATGCGAGAGACCTTATTGCCGGGAGGAGGCGATGCGATAGGCGGTTGCGGTGGAGCCTTGCCATCCGTTTCTTCCTCATTTGATCTCCATTTCTCATTCTCTTTTTCTATGAAATCCTCTACTCGTTGTCTATTCACTTCATTTTGAGCTCTCATGCTACTCAACGGTGTCTGAAAAGGCCTCTTCCGATATGAATTTTGGAAGTTTTCTAAATAGACGACAACGAATTAGATTTTATTTTACTTGAATGAAATTGTCAGAGTTGAGATATTACCATTTTGCTGGAATGAAGAATCATCATTAATCTGCGGCGGCACCGCGGATAAAATGATTACGAGAACAAATATGCCGATGAGAATGAACAGATCTCTATGCTGTAAGCACAGATTGCATGGCCATATTGCTTGCCATATGGCCATTGAAAAAAATGCTACAAGTATACACGATTAACACCGTCAAATATAAAACCAATCTTCAAGGGATTGAACAGTGAAAAGTCCCAGAGAGAATTTTAGTGCATGAGTAATTTTTATTACCTATATCCAAAGAAAATAAACATGCAAAGATGATTGAAATCAAAATCTCCAGTTCCCTCATCCTGTCCAGACAAACAGAAAATTAACATCAGCTAGAGAAGTTGGGAAACACAACGATTTGGAGACATATTACATGTACCTGAGTAAAATGAGTTGTTAATAAGGAGTAATCGAGATTGTGAAGTCAAAAACCATTAAGGTTACGAATTTCAGAACTTTCTGATCAAAGGGCTGCTAGTGAAAATGAAAAATGGAAGAGATATGAGGTTGACTGCGTCTTCTAATTCCATTAAGGGCGATAAAGTAAAAGGTTTATAATTCTAAAGTTTGGTTTGCAGTCGCTTTCTGGTGGAAAATGAAACGAATCATTTGGATTTTTTATGTTGTATTTGGTAATTAGATGTGAAGAATCCGATTTAAAATCATTTGTCTGAGCTGCTATCAAACATCTCAAGCAGTTGACTCGGAGAATGATTAATGATAATAATACAAGTTTATTGATATTCGCGATGCAATTTCAGGTAATCTATCAAAAATTAACAATTAAATTATTCTAGTTGACAATTATATGTGGAAGAAAGATATGATACTCATTGCAAAAATAATTAAGACAAGTTGCTTCTAAAATTCTCTTTCTTTTGCACCGTTGTTGGAAATCATAGAATTAGTCAAGCTTTACCTGGTCAATCTTCATCAGATCTCGACTGTGAGGTCATTTATACTGAATGCCTGCCGAGTTTTACCTTCGTAAAAGATCTCAATCAAAAGGACAAAAAGGAAAATGAGAGGAAAGCATATTTTCTTGAAGTATTGGATATTGGGATGAAAAAAAATGCTTTCTAACAAAAGCACTTTTTACTTAAATATGAAGATAAAAGTACTAGTGTTTGTGTTTAGATGTAATTCATTTATATTTAGGTCTATGCTCTGCTCTATTTGGTGTAAAAAATATTAAAATAGAATCTTGACTTCTGTGATAAATAGCATCTTTTTTATTGAGTTTTTATTATTTATATTTTTTAAATGATTATATAAAAAAAAAAAAAAAAAACAAAACACATTTGATACAAATATAATGAAAAAGTTAGATACACCAACACCACCTTAGACTTTACTTTTAATTTATATTTATGAGATTAATTTAAAGCTTCCATTGTAATTCCTTGTATGTGGACATTAATGCTGGGATCGATCATTTCTTTAATTGGTAGCTTATTCTAAAACTTAAACACAAACTAATACAATCCCCTTTGAAGTAGGGAAGGGAAATTTTGATTAGTAAACCACTTATTGACTACACACAATTTAATTACTGATTAGGTTATTTGTTTGAGACAAACAACAAAAATCTAATTAACAATCTTTTGATTAGGATGATAAACAATTTGGAAAATGCATACTTCAACGCATCCAAAGCAATGAGAGTTATATTACTTCATAAGTTATTGATGGTTCAATTTTTTTAGTAAACTCCATAAGTAATTTTTAAAACTAATAACGTTTTATTAGGGAATATACCAAATTTCCCCCAAAAAAATGCTAAATACTTCAACATGCATGTCTTGTTAATTATAAGGTTCCTCAAGGTAATTTTAAATAATGACAAGTGATATATGTTCTTAATTTAATAAAATTAAAATAATAATAACCTTTTATAGCAACTAATTAATTATTAGAAAGCAAATGTACAACATTAACCAAAGTATAACACAACTCAACATCGACAAATCACAAACCCAAATATGGAAAAAAACAACAGCAGAAAAGAAACCTTCATTCCAAATTTCCTAGCCATCCCAAGCGATGTTCGTACTTCATCGCCATAAAAGCCTCCCGCCTTTCAGGGTTCTTCAAGAAATATTCAACTGCCCAATAGAAATTAAATTTGCCTGCTTGTTGAAGAACATCCTCCATGTCTTCCAACACCTTGACACAGGCTGCAATTGAAACTGAAGCATCCTTCTTTTTAATATTATAAAAGAACTCGAGCAATTGTTTTACAAACTCTAATAAACCTGATTTCTTTTCAGCCTTGACGGGTTTGTTGATTCCTTGTGGATTTTCAGTCATATCTTTTTCAGTTATATTCAGTTCATTTTGCACCTCAGCACTGACTGAATTACTTGTAGGGAAATTGATATGACAATCGCTGATCTCGTCTTTCCTGCTAGACTGGACAGAGAATTTAGGGTTCATATCTTCCTCTTTTCGGGGAGCTGTAAAAGGTTCCACACTTTCTCCATCTAGGTACTTGAAAGTAGCAGTTAACTTCTCATGCACTGGAAATGTAGAGGCACTAATTTTCTTGGAATCCAGATGAACCTGTATTTAGAATCAGATGGTTAGCTCATAATGGAATTACACTATTCCATTTTAAAAAGTGCGTACTTCCTCATCTGACGATTTATCATATTTGTGTGTGTCTTTCAGGAATCTTACCTCCTGCCTTTCCTTACATTTAATATACAGATTGATCAAGCGATCTTTAATTTGTTTATTTTCAAATCTAATTCCAGTCTCATCGAAAAATCCATCAGTTATTGCCTTCCACCAGTAGTCCTCGTTAAATGAATTTGTAGAATTACTTTCTTTCTGCGTTTGGTCATATGCAATGTTGATCAGAACTTCGTCGACAGCTTCACCGAGATATGCATACTTCTTTCCTCCTTCATCCTTGCCCGTCTGGACAACAAAATGCAACAAATATTTTCACACTCCATGAACTTTTATTTCTCTATCTCTCTCTCATTTTTTTTTCACAAAAATGTTAATGGAACATCAATATTGCAAATAACTTGAATATCATATTTGTTCCATCTTCGAAATGGACCAGCATTCCGTGCTGATCTAAATTTTTATTTGAGCAAACACAGTACTGTGATTTGTAGTAAATAAATAAGAATATAATAAAAAACAAATAAATTTTACTCTTGCATAAATAAAAATAAATAAGTATCCAAAAAATTAAAAAAAAATGCATAAATTTTAATCAATATATCATTCTAATTCTTTCAAAATATAAAAGTTTAACTTAAACCAAAGCAATATTCCAGAATGCCAAAGACAAATCAGAGCTGGTGCAAAATTACCTTGTATTGAGATGCCGGTACGTTTTTGCATTTTGTAACACGCCCCACCTCTGCTCTGGAAGGCTTAACAGTGTAAATTATGCCAGCCATAATTATAAAAACATATGGAGGCTCTAACAATACTAATATTCTTTCACATATCTCCATCAAACAACGAGCAAGAACATTTGAGACGAGTCCTGTTATACATCAAAACATTAATTTATCTGCTCACAATTCACCAACAATAATTGTCATCTCTTTTATCTTTCTTTTATAATTTTCTAGGTGAGATTCTTTATTTTATTTTCTTTATGAACAGCCAAGAATATGGTTTCTTGGTATCATAAATCTTTAGTTCTATCTTAGAAAAGCTATTTGATTGTAATCTTATTTATATGACCTAATTTTTTCTTATAAAATTAATGTCCCTTTTGTAGTTATTTGATTTTGTGATATTTTATTTTTACACTACTTACTTACTGTGATACACAATTAATTTTTAATCATATAAAGAGAAAAAAAATTAATTTTCAAATATATTTTTAGTGGTTCATATACAACAAAATTTTATAGAAAATCATATTTACCAAACAAACTTAACATTTAATTTAATTCCTTGCGTCATTTGTTTCCTCAATTATTACTTCATCTTGTTATTAGAGAAAGATTTTTTTTGCTTGTATTTTTGACAATATTAATAGAGTACAACTGTTAAAATTTGTCATTAAATAGAATTGTTGAATCCTTAATAACTTAATTTCTTGAGTTAATAAATACGACAGTAAACATAATACATGCTAACAAAACCTTATTGGAAATAATAAATTTTGCAGTTATTTTAGAAATGAAAGAAATTAAACAACGATAAAGAGACTTTGAGAATTTTTTTGAGCATGATTTCTTTCCTTACCTATCCCGCAAATAGAGAAAAATAGGAGAATGGAGAATATTAGAGCCATCGTCTTCATTTGTCTCAAACGCTTCCCAAAAAAAAATAAAAAATCAATTAATAAATCCCAAAAGATCAACAAAGATATAAGAAATATGATCCGAATTGGGTTTTTAGACTTAAATCAGCCAAAAATAGAGTTTCGAACTTTAATTTGCAAGTAGTTTGAGTTACTTGGTTCTTATTGCTTGTCTAATTATCATGAGAAAAAAGTTAAGTAAACAGAAGAATTAGGGAATTTGAAGATCAATGAATCAAGTGACTTAGGAAGTCTCGAAGATTTAAGGATTTAGGGATCCATCAGAAAATATTTAATGGAGAGAGATTATACAAGGGATTTTAGAGATTATAAAGGCCAATGGTATTGAAATTTCTCCAAGCAAGTGAAATTTAAGACATGAAGAATATAACTAGAGCTTGTCCTTTACTTATCGGAAATAGAGAAAATCTTTATTCATTCCATCATTCACTCATCACAAATTCATATCTTTTGAAAAGTTCACAGGAAATCCGGTGATTTTCTTCCGGGGAAAATTAAAAAACTGGGAATGTTTTTTAATAAACAAGAAAAACCAAATTAATATAGATTTGAATCACTTTAAATGCAAGCTAAAATTAAAGAAGTTACCTCATAGAATATTTTTATTGACATATTTGAATGAGCTGATCTATTCTAGGAAAGCAGATATTGTGCTTTGCCTGGAAGTCTCTCTTGTTGCTTAAGCAATTGGAAGATCGCCCATTTTTATTGGTCAAATGAAACAGTCTTTCTTCCTTTCTTTTTTAAATATTTATTTCAGTCCCATGGTAACAGGTAGTTTCTTAGCAAGATATGCAACTCTTCTGTTTTTTAAATGTTTCATCTCATATTATATATTGTTATATTTTTATTTAATTAGTATTGACCGGTATGAGCGTAGATTAATTTGTTTCATAAGTTGTTTATCTTAAACTTTGATCAGTAATGCTGATATATCATAATAATCAGACTCTTACGCAGTGATGAAAGTTTTACAAGTACTTTCAGAAAAGGCTACCATCAGTTTCTTCAGGAGGAATAAACTTAATGGTGTTGAGGTAATACAGCAAAAATTAACAATGAAAATACATTAGTTGACAATTACATGGAAGGACAAGACTGCACTCATTGTAATATAGTTAAGGCAAATTGCTTCTAATTTTCTTGATCTCTCAGTCTTTCATGATTATAACACAATTATAAATGACGCTGATTATGATAGCATAATTTTCTTTTTCAGGATTCTTACTCAAGCATTGGCTGGTCAATCTCCATTAACATCTGAATATGTGATTCGTGAGGTCATTTACTGTGAATTGAATACTGGGTTTGCTTCCGTAAAAGGACTCATTCAGAGGACAAAATATTAAATAAGAAATAGCATGCTGCTGTTTGATATCATCACATCATTACAATAACAAGATGTATAATTTTATTACATTAATAATAATAGTACAGTAAAAATTATTTATTTTATAATTATTTTATTTATAATTAATTAATTGAATAATTTTATTATATTATTATATTAATTTAATAAAATTATTATGCTTAAAATTATCTCTTGATCTTCACATTTTTGACAATAATATTTAAATAAATTCTATTATTTTTAAAAAAACATTGCAAACTGTTTTTATAAAATAAATTTGATATTTTTAAAATGTTTACCATATATTCACCTTTCTTGTGCACTCACAAATTTAAATATTTCATGTTCTTTTTAAGAATATAAAAATATATAATAAATACCTTCTTAAAGGGCACTCTAAATTTTTCTTCTTATAAAACTCTTTCAACATCATAATTTAACGCTATCTATTTTTTTAACACAACAATTAAACAAAAAAACAATTTATATGTAGGTAAAAATGCTTTTGTGACACTAAAATCATTCCCCCTTACAATTAATTCAGAATTATTCATGCCACTTTCCACCGAAGTTGTTATATATAGTGCCCTTGATTAATTAATGGTTTAGCAGAGGCAGAAGACTTCATCATCTCCAATTTTTCATTTGCTGCAGCAAGAGGCTCGTTGACTTCACAATCTCTCCTCATCAGGAACTCAGGTTCTTCTATCACATCATTGTCTGAGATAATTTCTTTAACTGTTGCATTTAAAACACTTACATATAAATTTATTTTCTGAATAATCTAAAGTTTTTCGAATCATCATCTCCAATTTTTCGTTTTCATTTGCATTGAAGGTTTCCTCTGTCTCAAATCATTCTTCCAAATGGGAATCTATTCTTAATTTCTTTGAATAATTAGTGAACGTCGTTTGGAGAAAATTTATTTTCTCTTAATTATTTAGAATATTTCTCCCTGAAACAGGTTAGTTTGTGATGATTGGTTGACTTAATGTGCAGAATTTCATTATGGATCTTGCTGTATATTTTTCTGCGGGACCATTCAAGAAACTACTACTATGCTGTCTGCTATGCCTTCCGCCTGGATATTTGCTTCTTATCTTAATTGTCATTGTTTATCTTGTGATCATGATGATTTTACCTACAGATCAGCCGCGATATGCTGCAGAATACAATTACGATCATTCACATCGATACAATGGTAATCTAATGTCCAAACTTCTAAATTTTTATAAGGTTCTATTTGTGATTGTTGTGCTTCTTCTATGTTACTAAATTTTTAATGGGATTTATTCATTTTTTTTCATTAATATCTGACATTAGAATCGGAATACCTCACTCCCTAACAAAACGAAGATCTATATGTAGAAGATGACTACACGTATATTGTTATTGATCATTCTCTTTGCTGTCTATTCCAACAAGGATTTTATTTAAAACGGAAAAAAAAAAAAGATAAAAATTGGAAAAACACTTTGATTCAAACATTTTCTTGATTCAAGAGTGAGGGAGCTTCAAATCCTTCAATCAACTAGCATCCACGCAAAAGACAAGATTGATATATACTCTAAAGCTCTATTTCATACGCTCGGACTGAATTGGACAGTATAAAATATCACAAAATTAGATTACGCGGGACATAGACATTATGAAAATTCCAAATTTTGGTGGTTTTATTTATTTATTTCTTAGTATGAGAGTTCTTCTTCCAGGGAACTTGAGGGCTCGATATGAGGTGAATGCACAACAGAAGGATTACAGTATAGAACAAGAACATGAAAATTGGAGAAGAAGGGAGAGACATAAGGATAACACTAGTCCACTGGAATCACCTATGATCTCTTCTCGTTCTACCAATGCGGAGAATTCCTCACAATACGATGTTTCTTCAAGTGGTAATTAATGTCTCGACTTGAGATGCCGAAGTATAACGTATTAGTTTAAAAAAAAACACTCAATTTCAGAAAAGAAATTAATTGACTATAACCTTTCAGATTGGGAAAGCTTCTCAATTTCATCCGAGGATTCATCGTTTTCAACATCAACGTCGTCTATGATGTCGAGTACATCTACAGAGAGGACATTTTCAACAACAGCAAGTAGCCTGGAGGCTCGAGCTGAGTTGAATGTGCGAGCAGAAGAACGTATAAAACAGGAGCATGACCACCGGAGATGGGAAAGACAAATGCATAACAGTCCAATGCCATCGCCCATCTCATCTCCTGATCCTCCCTTTTATAAGGTATTTTGCATTCTTAACCATATGAGTAGATTTAGAAAATAATGACAAACGAGCCCCAAATGGATGGTATTGTGTTGTATAGATGGGCAAGAATCGGGAAGGTTATGAGCACGCACCTTGGACTCTGGATCAAGTACTTATCTACGTCGCATATTATCAAACACTCAAGGCCACAAAATTGACAGGTAGTAAATTTAATGAGGGTTGGTGGGACGCAGTAATTTATGGGTTTTCCTGCGATACTGGACTGCAACGTGACAAGGAACAAATAAAAGAACGTTTGAGAAATATGCGCAAGGAGTGGAAAGCATGGACTAAGGTAATGACTACTGCAGGATTTGGTTGGGATTCAGTTGAAAGGACAATTAGAGCTGATGATAAGTGTTGGACTGCCTACATTGAGGTAAATAATTACTAACCAATGGCTTGTTTTGAACGTGATCCATTGTTATTACACACACATATGTATATGTGTGCATACGTATATGTATATGTATATATGAAAACACACACGTAAAGTGCATCTCTAAATCACAAAAAAATAACGTTATTTTGTATCAAGTCAATGCAGACTTGTTCAAATCTGCATTTTAAAATATATAGATGCCCACAATATATACATATATATATATATATATATATAGAGAGAGAGAGAGAGAGAGAGAGAGAGAGAGAGAGAGAGAGAATATTTATTCTAAAAACTTACTGATGTTATTGAATGGTTGTGATTGACACAGGGCAATCCAAAAGCCAAGAAAATTAGAGAATCCACATTTCCCTTGTACGAGGAATTAACTGTTATCTTCAAGTATCTTGGTAAAGATCAGTTGCATAAAGAAATCAAAATCCCTGAAGAAATGCGGAAGACGACGAATCAAAAAAGCTTCATCAGATTTTGATGGAAAACAAACACAATATGTTACAAAAAATGGAGGATGTTCAACAAACAAGCGAAGCTACCTTAAAAGCACATGATATTTTCCAAAACCCTGGATAGTGTCAAGCTTTGATAAACAAAGGTTGGCCTGGGTTAAGAGTTCAGGATCGATGTCTTGAAATTTCTAACATAACTTCCCATGTCTACCAATTTTCTATAATGATGTAATCAATATTTTGGACATCGTGTTATTCGATATAAATGTGTAAGTGTGTAATAATCACTAAAAATAAAGGTGATTGATTATTTATCAAAAGTTGTCATCTGATATAAATGTATAAGCATGTAATCCTTGCTACATGTTGAATAAATGCGAGTGCATTTAAAATACAATCTCAAAACTAACCTTTTATTCATAATTTTATTTTTGAAAAAATAATTTTAATTTTAAATATTTATATTTTCTTTTTAATTTTATTTTATTGCAAAGTCTCAACTATTTCGTTTTAAATATTTTTTTCATAGCATGCTCTCATCCTTTATCACTTTCTTCATAGCTTCATCTCTCTAATAATGTATCTCTTACTATAATCACATTTGCACTGAGCACATCAAAACAGATTGAAAATAATTTCCCTCAAATTAAAAGAAAAGGTGGAGGGGTGGGCCTGGGGAATAGAATGGATAATCTGAAAGATTAGAGAGTTGATCATAGATGTTTTGAGATCAAATATGTTACAAGCCACTAGGCCTAGTGGCGGACCATAAAGAGGTGGCTGTAGTCTTACTAAATTCAAGTCATAATTTCTCTTTAAGTGAAAAAACAAAAATATAAGATAAAACTATAATCCAAAAATTTAGAAAATGTCACAATTGAAATAATTTAAAATTTCTTTTGATAAAATGTTGATTAAATATTTGGTATTCACAACAAATAAATAATTGTGGTTTGGGTCAAATTTTAAATTAGACCAAAATTATTAGTTTTGATTTCACTTAAATCAAACAAAACCAATGATTAAAAAAAAAATTCCAAACCAATTCAATTTAATTGGGTTAGAACTCAAACCAAAAAATAAAAAATATTTTTATTTTATTAATTTTAAAATTAAAAATAAATATTATTTTTATATTAATTATATCTAAATAGGTAATTATTTATTAATTAAAATAATAAAAATAAAATATAAAATATAAATTTTAAATTAATTAATTCAATTTAATTTTTGTTTCAAACTGAAATTGAATTAATTGATTCGATTTGATTCTACCCACCCCTAGTCAGCAGCCAATGCTTGACAAAACTAGGTTTTAGGTATCAATGTAAAGTTGTTTGGCTTCAAAGAGTGTCCCCTGGCCTTTTCTCAATTTTCTTCTTTTCTTTTTTTTTTTCCCCTTTTGAAAAAAGGGGCAAGCTTACAGAACCTTGAGCCATTTTTTCAGTTTCATGAGCAAGAACCTGGGAGCACTTAGGCATCCCGATTTGTAAGACATTACTTCAAACCATGCAAGAATATTATGTATTAGCAAGCATAAAATATCAAACAAATAATAACCAAACCATAATTTTAAAAAGGAAGAAATTTTTCATAATTTATGGTAATTTTACTATACTTCACAAAAATAAAGTAATGCTTAAAAAATTTTAATAACACTAATTTTTATTAAATTAATTTTTTTAAATTTATTGATTCGATTTTGAACTAATTCAAACTTATGGTTGTAATTTAGTTATCTGTTTAATTTTAATACAAATCCATAGAATCAATTCAATTATATATATATATATATATTATTTTTAGTAATATGATAGTATTTAATTCACATATTACAAAGTGACAATGTAGCAACTAAATCCTAATTTACTTTTCCTCGCTCACTATAAATAGCGGCCATCAAACATGGTTAATCTCCTCCTATTTCTGCACTATATTAAGCATTCAATAACCTCAAGACAAAAAAGAGGGATTCAAAGTGCTTTTCTTAATCGTGAAGCTCACCCTTTTAATATCTTTCCTCTTTTTCAGTTCAATCCATCAGCCATTATCTCTTAACCAAAACACTGGAGTTTTAGAACAAGAAAAATGATAGAATATTTTTCTTTTTTTCTGATGATCTTTTTTCTTTGTTTCAATTCCAACCCGTCAACTACCGCAATCTTGACATGTTTGAAATCTTTGGAAATTTGGACCAAATCGATCTAAAATTAATAATTATTCACCTTTATTCTTAAAAACTATCACACTTCAATATTAAAATGGTATTGCCGTCAACCCTACAATATTAAAATGACGTATATTGCCATCAACCTCGCGCCTTATATCAATCCTAACATAAAATTTAACATTCAGACTGTAGAAAAGATTTCATGTATACAATTTAAAACTTTTGAAGCAAGTTTTGAAAATTTAAGAATTTAAATAGAAAAAAGAGTACAGTGATATTGGAGTTCTGAGAAACTGATTAATAACGGTGAAAACCGCGGTTATCCCTGAGATGGCGTATCATCATCACTGCTGCGTGGGTTGATAAACCCCAAAATCATTATTGAATTTCTGTTATGGCGTTAAAATTGGAAGAGAGTAGTAAATGAATGGCGGATCAGATAAACAGACATGTCACTGCTGCATAGTTTAATAAGCTCCAGCGCTTTAAGTTTTGTACTGCTGCAGTCACTCCTAAAATGCCGCCGGTTGTTGCTCTTGTGATTGTAATTTTTTTATTCAAGATAGGTAGCTATTTCCTGGGCCAGTTTTGGGCCTCGATCCAAACGGTCAGGCCCATGAAAAGGTCCAAAAAGCCACAATGACAAACAAAAAAAATTAAAGAGCTGATTTCATTCATGAATCTTTTCACATTTATAAATATTTAAAAGCAGATATGTTTGTTATGTATTGTTTTTATTATATATATTCTGTCCCCTTTTATGTTTATTTTTTCTTACATGACAAGCACGATCTTGGATTAATAAGCATACAAAATCAAAACAATATTTTGTTTTAGTTTTTCAGACAAAAAGACATTTATTAATACTTGTCAAAAAATCTTAATGTTTGGTTAAGAGATTATAATATATTTATGATTATTTTTTCACAAATAAAATATAAAATTATAGACACTAGCATATATGTCTTAATAAATTATGAATATTTATTGATCAATAACTAATCTTCTATCCATGAGCTTAATGTATATATCAACATGTTTAAATAAAATTAATTTTATTATATTAACGTGCTTAAATAAAAATAATTTTATCTTTGATAGTTATAATTATATGTATATATATATATAGTTAAATAGACATGTGATGATTAAAGAATTAAGATAAAGTAAGATGATACATATCAAAATCATACAAAATAGCAATAGTTTGTCTTCATGTATTACAATTAACTTTATAATAATGATATGGATCAAACTTGGAGATTTTATGAGGCATGCATTCAATTAAGAGCACCTATGATTAGGTCAAGTTTCATTTGCCCGAGAATATAGTACGATGAGGATAAATAAATACTTAGTCCTTCGGTGAAAGTAGTGTTGAAACGACACCTTATACTAATCTAAAGTAGAACCTGCTGATACCATGGGTTCATTCTTAATCACTCTGATTATGCTCTTCCATATTTTCCCAACTGTCCCGAAGACCTGTCACCGAAAAGATACCAAGATGAGGATAAGAAAATAGTCAATCTTCCAATGAAAATTTTGTTGAAACCACGGCTTTCACCGACCCAAGGTAAACCTTTCGATGACATGAAAGTTAATTGGGTTGTTAGTAAAATCATGTTCCTACAATCATCAAATTTTACTTTTTGGTTAAAACACCATGAGAATTTCTTTTTTCAACTTTAAAAAACGTATTTTTACTACTCTGTGGAAACACTATGCATGGGTAAAAAAATTGCTTTAAGATTATGTAGAAACAAACGCACCCTTTAAAATGATATTTTCTAATGGGTTTGGCGAATTCAAAGTTTGGCTTAGATGTTACCACGTTTAACTCCATGGATCAAGAAAGAAGAATATCATTGGCAATATTAGATGTGACATTTTGTTGATAATAATGGGACATTAAATTTGAAAAGTAAAACAAATATCGTCAGCCCCTTGCCCAAGATCTTAGAAAAGCATGGCTGGACTTGCTTACAAGATATAAATGACAATTAAATTATAGTGAGAAAGTCTTTCAGTCATTACAAGTCAATGTATATTTATATAAAAATTTCATTAATAAAAAGTTATCAAATGGGTATTAGTTTTTATTTATCATTCATTTATATTTGAAAAATACTAGTTCAATTATTTTTTACTATTGTTATTTTTTAGTTTAAAAAAATTATATTGATAATAGCATTTTATTAACCAAGTTTATCCTTTTTTTTTAATTTGAAAACCCCTGTGCTCTTTCTATGTAAAACTTTTAATTATATATTTTTATTTATGTTTAATATATTATTAAATTTATCGTGTCTAGATGATTGCATGTAACATTTCTCTAATATTCAAGAAAAATGTTATTTAATAAATTTTATCACGTGAATTTATGTAATTTTTTTAAAAAAAAATTTTAGTGTTTAAAATAATTTGAGCACTAACGTGTTAGGTTAAATTTACTTTAATATTAAATTAAATTTCTCAATTTATGAAAGCTTAAATTTAAAGATAAGCATTCAAATAATTTTATTTAACAATTGATATTATCAAATCGAATAAGTTATCAATATTTTTTTATATAATAATATAATATTTTATTAAGTTATTAATTTATTATTATTATTTAATTATATATACACACAAGACAAGAATTCAATAAAAAATACATTAATAACGTGAGATTTGTAAATTTTACAGATAATTTATGTGTGCATAACTTTGAAAAAATATATTGTCATCCCGTGATAACTTTTCATGAAACTTCGTAAGTTTTTTTTATCATAATGAAATCATATAAAGTTTATGATCATTTTTTATCTGATTAGAAAAAAAAAAAAATTTTTATACAAAAAATATTACTTTAACTAAATAATTTTTAATATAAATCTTATAAATTTCTACTATTTTCTTAACAGTAATATAAATATTGGAGTTTCTTGTATTATTTTAAACTTAAAAAAAAAAAAAAAAGAAGGGAATTTCGTAAAACGACGTTTACCTAAACTTGAGCTAACACTGCCCAGCTGGCCTCCTCTTGGCCTTATAAATTTAATCATCATGGTCTGTGGCTGTTGGCTGTATTAGACTTTTTTTTTAAAACAATTATTTGACTTGCGAGCTGTTACTTTACTGGGTCTAAATTAGGATATTTGGGGGTGGGAAAAACGTCATTGCATGCATGCATCCATTATTAGCCGTATGCTTCCTCGAAATTTTTGTTTTGCTACTGTTCGAAAATATAATTTTTGTTTTGCTACTGTTCGAAAATATAATTTAATTCTTTGAATCAATCAAACCCAAACCAAGTGATTTTGGTCGGTTTTTGGATTGTTTTTATATGCCTTTTTAATAAAATCAATCATTAATTTGGAAATTAAAAAAATTATTGAATATATAATATAAATAAAAGGGTGAATGGTAACTATTAACTATAGTATACTAATTCTCAAGTTAAAAAAAAAAAACTATTATTAAATATAAAATTTCAATTGAATTATTTAAATCTTTATAGGATTTGATAGAAATTTGAGGATGAAGTCATAATAAGTCATATTGAGTTATATTAAAATTAAAATATATTGATTTTGAATTGATGAATAACTTTTGAATCAACAATATATGATGATGCATGCTAATTAATAACATAAAACAATAAGGAATCGATTTTTCTTTATATTTAAACTAATGAATTATTTGATTTGTTATTGATTAGTAGATATGATAATACCATACAAAAATAAATAAATTATTCTTGTAATATTAAAACTTGGTAGAAAAACAGAACCTGAATAAATAAAATCATTTTCTAGTTTGCTGGTATAAAGAGAGGCCGCAGGGGTGCCGGTTTTTGTGGGTACGTGCAGGCCAACTAACTATGAAAAGGATTTGACTATGCACAATTATACAGAAAATGACACACCTGAATTATGGAGAAGAATACATTTACAACCATTAAAATTTTCTCTGAGTGGACACCAATTTAGGGAGAAGAAAAGACTTGTCATAAGATTCATATCTATTGATTGGAAGGAAGGAAATTGCCATCTTCTAGCTAGGAGTTGTTTCACCTAAATTTCTTGAGTATTTGGCCCCATTTCGTTTAATTCATTGCCCAATTATTGCAAGAAAAATAACAATTTTTTTTTGGATTTTTGCATGCTAAGTGTTTGATATGATTATTTCTTTTCATATCCCATCAAAATATTCGTTACAAAACAAAAAAAAAAAATTCTCAATTATTATTTAAATTTTTTTGATTAAATTAATTAATACTCACATATTTAACAATCTTATTAATACTATATTTAAACATAAATACAATTATTTTAAATCTGATTCAATTAATTTTTATAATTTTTTTTAAGCAATTTTTTTAAATGGATGTGATTTATGTAAGAGAAAAAGAAATAAGAAGGAAACTAAAAATAATTTATTTCACATATAAAATATAAATTAAAAATACTTTAAAAATTAAAAAATTCTCGATAAATAATATGTGAGAAAAAAAAATAATAGTTATTTGTATAATATAAATTATGCACTATTATATTTTTATTTAATATTAAATTTGATAAAAATTATACTTTAAAAATTTATTTATAACTTAAAAAATTTAAGGTTGCCCACGAGAAGAATCAATTAATTTCCCAATTAGTTAAATGCAAGAAGTAGATGGTCCATAGATGCTATATTTGAAATTTTGAATGGAATTCATGGATATTTTCAAGAATTACCATCCTATTAATAAGTGGAAATTGAAAGGCATCCCTTTCACATTATCAATAATGCAGGACAGAGGGGCTCCAGATCATTTAATTTAAACTATCCACCTTCATCGTTACATCAGAATGCGAGAAGCTTTCCGAAGAAACTTCACAACAAAAATAATAAAATAATTCTGGCTAACAATTTAATAATTGGAAACAAGCTTGTCTTTTTGATGTACAAAATAGGTATGTGCACCATAATTTAAGTAAAATTCAATCAAATGTTCAACCACACGAAGGATTCTTTAAAACTTTTTAATGCCAAATAACAAAGAATAAGTTTGCACCAAAATTTACAGGAGAAATCAAACCAACTGAAAAGTTCAAATAGAGGTGCTAAGTTATTATTGTAAGTGTGTGATCAAAATTAAAGATAATCTTAAAATAAATAATATAAATAATTAATTAAAATTTTTAAAATTTAATTTAAAATTAATTATGTATAATTTAATTTTTAATTTAATATTAAATTCGATATAAAATACTTTGTTCAAGAATTCATAAAAAATATTTAAAATTTTAATAAATAAATACCGCCACAAATTGAAACATCATATTTAAAACATTTAAAAGAATCAGGATTACATTATTCTATAACATTTTGGGACAATTCTCGAATTTTTTGTTATAGTTTTAAATTTTCTGTATCATGGCAAGATTTGAAAGAAAGAATGATTTGGATTGAAGAAGAAACTGGGGTGACACGCAGTCAGCATGTATAGCTAGCAGTCCTGAACCGCGTAAGCAATTTGTATAACTGGAAATAAGAGGAAACTGCAGAAGCACTTTACAACAGTATTTTGCCTTTCTTTGGACAAACGAGAACAGCAAGATTGCAGCTCCACATTAACCTGTCATACGAGTAAACAACTAAGACTAAAAATTTAAATAATTTTTGATGATTAATTCACACACCAATCAGAATCCAAACCCGAATGACAAGTTGTCAGCAATGATTTTTTATTTTATTTTATTTTTTGGAGAAATATGGTTTGCATGATTAAGAGACACGAGTCATTATCTAAATTATATTATATTAATTTAATACAAAATTTGTTCCATAATCCCTCTTATAAATAGAACTACACCGGACAGCACATATTTCCATCCTCAATTTCATCTTTCTCTGATCTTTCTCTCCTTCCATTTTCAAGCTCTTTGCTTTGAATTGCAAAAAGAGAAGGAAAAATGGGTGCACTTGATCATCTGTTGGATTTATTTGAAATTACACCGAAAAGGAAAAAACGAAAGCCGATGCAGGTATGTCAAGGCTGATCAAGTTTTAAACTCTCTTTGTGCTGTGTTTTGCTGGGTTATTTATTTCATTTTATTTTCATGTTCAAATCATGGGTGATATTTATTAATTGTTTGCTATTGTTTTACTTGCAGACAGTTGAAATCAAGGTGAAGATGGACTGTGATGGCTGCGAAAGAAGAGTTAGAAATGCTGTTTCTTCCATGAAAGGTATGAACACAAACATTCTGATAAGCAAAAGCAATACAAAAATGGGTTCTTATTTTCTTTTCCTGCTACCCAAAAAATTAAATCCTCCTAACACTTTTTCAAAACGTTTTCCATGTTTTCTCTCCTTCCTTATGAAGTCTCATTAAGAACCAAGGAAAAGATAGGACATTTTCTGCTTCCTCGCATTGAAAGCAGAAGCCATACATTTTCTGAAGAGCCAAATCCCACAAACGAAACAGACCCTTGTTTTACAAAGTTGTAATTCATCTTTCATAAATTGTTTCACTGTCATTATCAAGTTTTAATTAACACCAACCACTTCTTGTTACACACTGCTATCGAGTTTTAATTAACACCAACCGCTTCGTGTTACACACTGCATACAAATTATTTACATAAATTCAGTTCTAATTCTGAATTTATATGTTAATTAATTTCCTATAGGTGCGAAATCAGTGGATGTGAACAGAAAGCAAAGCCGGGTAACAGTGACTGGTTATGTGGATCCAAACAAAGTCTTAAACAAAGTGAAAAACACTGGAAAAAGGGCTGAGTTTTGGCCTTATGTTCCATACAATTTGGTGGCATATCCGTATGTGGCTCAAGCTTATGACAAAAAGGCACCATCCGGTTATGTTAAGAACGTGGTCCAAGCACTTCCTAGTCCTAATGCAACCGACGACAGACTCACTACACTCTTCAGCGATGAAAACCCAAATGCGTGTTCCATTATGTAGCCAATTTAGAAAATGATCGAAAAAGCTAGAAATGAGCAATTTTCTCTAGACAAAATGTGCTTCTTGCCCTTTTTCATTATTTAAAGAGAGCTTATTTAGGTCGTTCTAGGAAGTTCTTATTTATATGTTCTAATCTTCAATGATGTTTTATGTACACATTGCCCTCATTTTTTATTTTTTATTTTTTTATTTTGAAATCAATGGATCTCTAATTCTTAATTGAATTTAAAAAAAAAAATCATTTATTCGGATGGCCATAAAATTTCTATACAATTATCATGAGCTTGGAATGATTTGGAAGCAACGTGGTTCCAGCCTCGTGGGTAGTTGCCACGCGGCCCTCGACACACAGTATGCTAGTTGCTTAGGTAACTTGATGAAATTAACTATTAATTTAAAGACAAATCTTGTGTAACTTTCACTCTAAATAATTCAACTGCTTAGATAAATGATTTATCCAAGCAATTGAACATAACGATTGGCTTCATGTATTCCCAGTAATTAAAGACACATGGAATCTTATTATTTCTATCATTCATTAAACGCAAAAATATTTTTAAACAAAGATGTGCACTAAATAAATATATAAAAATACTTTTGACTCATTTATCAGAATAATAATAATTATTATTATTATTGTATTTTTAATATATTATTTTAAATTTTATCATCTAAGATGATATGCACTATCATCAAATGGAAATAGTTTAACAAACTATTTTAAAAAAACAAAAATATTAATGAATTTATATATTTTTAACTAATTTTATGATAAAAGAACTTGAAATAATTTAGAAATCTTTGCTAGCCTCAACTCTCCAATTTATCAACATGTTCACTATATATATATATATATATATATATATATATGATAATAAGAAATATAATTATTTAAATTTTTATTATCAAACTTAAACTTTTATGTGTGTGTGTGATAATGAAAAATACAATTATTTGAATTTTTATTATTAAACTTAAACTTTTAAGTCAAGTTATAAATTATTAATAGAGTCAATTTGACTAATGATTTAATATTTAAACATTTACGAATATTAAAAATTAAAAAAAATAATAATAATAAATATATATTAATAATTATTTAAATTTTTATATTTAAAATTAAATTTTTAGATTAAGTGATAAATTTAAATTATACAAATACGTGACTCATTCAAACATGGTAAACCTTGTACAGATACAAATTCAATTGCAATTACTATTATTTAATAATTAATGGTGACAGATGATTTTTTGTTGTTAAGTACCAAGTATATATATTAAATCGAAAAATGGATCCTGGCCTGGGGGCTTAATTATGATCACACGGTTTTCGCAAGACACTGTAGGCCATTGCACAGAAAATTAGAGGAAACACAGAAAGCACTTTCTAACAGCAGCTTTTTTTGCCTTTCTATGGGCAGAAGGAAACAGCAAAGACGACAACAACAACAACAACAACAACAACAACTTCGCATTAAGCTGTCATACAAGCAAGAGAACCACTAAGACCAAAATTATTTGTTTAATAGATTAATTAATTCGCCAATCAGGATTCAGGACCTAAAAGCCAAGTTGTCAGCCATGATAATAAAACGTTTTTGAGAATGGTTTTGCAAGATTTAGGGACACAATTCGCTTATCATACAAGTTAGTGTATCATTTTGGGGGTAATAGCCTATGTTTATCTAAGGTTTTCCGTTTATATCAAATAGATCCCTAAATAATTCAGTAATTAAAACAGAACGCTAAAGGGTATTTATATTTTAGTTATTCAATAACGTATAAGGATTAATTTGAAAAATTATAGAACTATAAGGACCTGAATGTTAGTATCCCATTTTTTAAAGCTTAAATTATTGTTTCGTAATCTCTCTTAATACCCAATCATTTACCCTTTCTATAAATACAAAAAGCCACACTGCATATATTTCCATCTTCCAAAAGGTTAAGTTGGTTCTATCTCTCTCTCTCTTTCGAACTCTCTGCTTTGCCTTTAGCAAAAAGAGAAGCAAAAAATGGGTGTACTTGACCATCTGTTGGATTTGTTTGAAATTACACCGAAAGGGAAGAAACACAAGCCGATGCAGGTTTGTCAAAGACTCAAAACTCAAGCTTTAAACTCTCTACCTCGTGTGTTTTGTGATTTTTTCCCCTACCTTGTTTTACAGACGGTTGAAATCAAGGTGAAAATGGACTGTGACGGCTGCGAAAGAAGAGTTAAACATGCTGTTTCCTCCATCAAAGGTGAACATATCAAACTTTATTCATTCCTGCTTTCTTTCCGACGTCGGCACTTTAAAATATACAAATTAACATCTAAATAACGTTTGTGTAACTCTAAACACCATCTCTCTCTGTTACTTTCTTTCGTAAGCTCTTTGTTATTGTGTAAGGTACAAGGAATCCAATTTTAATTCTAAACGAAGTCAAAATGAAATGATTACTTATTCTAATTTCTTTTCTTGTGAATGATAAGAGGCCTTGGTTTAACTTCCACTCAAATCTTTTAAGTAATCTGTCTGAGCCTTCAGAAATTATTGATACTTCATGCAAAAAGTTTTACTTAGAACACACTTTTGTAAAGGTTTTGCATGTGTTAATATTTCCTCTTCTCCCAAACCTTTTTCATTTTTTTCTGTGCCCTTATTCATGGCTACGTCGATCAGAAATATATATATATATATATATATATAAATATTGTAGTATTCAACTGAGAAAAGAAACAAAAGAAAGGCCAAATACGAGTCAAAGGAGGATAATTTACATAAATTTTGAGCTTCCTTGTATTGGAAATTGGACGAGGAACATAATTTGTTTATATTGACTCCTTACTTCAAAAATCAAAAATCATAATTAATTATAAATCATGCAGTCTTCAGGGCCAAACACTGTTATTTCTAGATACCCTTTTCCTTCTTCCATCCAAATTTTTTGTTTATCTTGTGTGGTTGGCGCAAATTCATCACTCAATTCCAAAACAGTTTTCTACTGAAAGAATACAGACAAATCCGACAAATCAAACAAGCGCTTAATACAAATTTCATTATTAACTCAAACTTTATTATATTCTGCGCAGGTGCGAAATCAGTTGAAGTGAACAGAAAGCAAAGCCGGGTAACGGTGACTGGTTTTGTGGATCCAAACAAGGTCTTAAAGAAAGTGAAGAGCACAGGAAAAAGAGCTGAGTTTTGGCCTTATGTTCCTTATAATTTGGTCGCATATCCCTATGTGGCTCAAGCTTATGACAAAAGAGCACCACCTGGGTACGTTAAGAATGTGGTGCAAGCACTTCCTAGCCCTAATGCAACCGATGAAAGGCTCACTTCACTCTTTAGCGATGAAAACCCACATGCCTGTTCCATTATGTAGGCAATTATGTAGAAAGCTAGAAAATAATACAGAATTTTCTGTTGAAAAGTGCTATTACAGGTTTTAATTAGGACCAGTTTGGCTTATACGATTGCATGCAGGGTAAGATTAATCGGTTAATGATACTATGTATTTTGAATAGTGTTTGAATTATATTATATGCTTTCATATGTATGTTATTTTCTTGTAACACATATGGCCCTTTAGTCAATCTTTACAATTATGAGGTATTTTTATGTATTTTTTCTCAAGTTTGTTAAAATCATATATAAATACAAATTTTTTTAAAATTAATAAATAGTACACTCAACAATATATTTTATTATTAGTTGATTAACTAAATAATAAAATGACTTTGAATAACTTTGTATACATATATTTTATATATTAATAGTATTTTTCATACACTTCTTTTAAGGCATAGAAAATGAACATAAAATATTTTCTAAAATTATTTTTTAAATTTTGATATTTAATTTAATAAATATATATATAAGTTATATGTTAATTTTAAAAGAATAAGACCATAATTTCATACATGTATAGAATTATAAATTATTGAATTTGATATATATATATATATATATATATGTATGATATAAATACATATATATATATATATATATATCAGTATTATTAATTGTTTACTTGTATAATATTTATTTTAGTTGTGAAACATTTATACGATCATTGAAATTAATTCCTTTTATAAATTTTTTTTCAACTTTTTTTAATAATTATGGAAATGTTTCACAATGGCTATAATAATTTTACATAAACAAATAATTTATAATATCAATTGTATATATTTATATCATATAAGTTTATATATAATTATTTAATTAAATAATTTATAATTTTTACACAACGAAACAATTTACGATTTTATTCTATCAAAATTAGCATCTAATTTATATAAACTTATAAACTTATATTAAATTATATGTCAAAATTTTAAAAATATTTTTTATTAATTTTTTAAACTTTAAAAGAGATATGTGAAAAATATTAACATATAAAATTTATCTGCACAAAATTATTTTATTATTTTAATTAATCAACTAATAATAATATTATTATTATTAAGGGTATTATCTATTTTTTTAAGAAAAATTTTTATTTATGTATAATTTTATTAAACTTTAATAGAAATATGTTAAAATATTTGTTATAATTATTTTTATTATTGTAGCTTATTATACACGAAACCCACAACCAAATGTAAGTGAAGCTTTTCTTGATATATAATTTAAATCTTAAATCTCTTCTACCACTCTAAAAGTTATAAATAAATACATTATTGGACTTATAATAATGCATTATTGGACATTGATTTCGGCCGTGAACATATTAAAATACATTAGGAATAATTAATCAAAGGCACAAAGATTATAAGACCAACTAAGACATATCTTTTTGTCACTTTCATGCAGAGTAATTTAACAAAACTAAGAGACAAGAAATGTAAAATTAATTCTAGAAAATGTATGAGTGTAATCTCTGTCTCATAAAAGTGGAAGAATAATTGTTGTTGGAATTGAACATGGTCCATTAGCATACAATATTTCTCCTAAAGCTTAAACTTTCTTGCCAGCCTTTGAGCAGTAATTGCGTCGACGATTTAATGTATTATTAATATTTTTAAAATTGTTTTCACTAATTAAAATTGTTTTTTATTTATTTTATAGGTCAAATTCTCTTATAATTTATGATTGATTGATGTGATGAGCAATCAGTGCAACCATCCCATCTAATTAAAATAATAACTTCTAATCCAGCACTATCATATCATATGAATAGATAATAATTATCGATCTATTTGTCTTTTAATCTCTGTAGTTTAATTTTTCTTAGCTTTATTGAACCTAATTTACCCGAAAATGACAGCCATTTAAATTCTGCAATTGCTTCACCAGCTGTCCACCATACCATCCCTCTCTGATTTCACAAATCACAACTTAGATTTTTCTGCATTAGCAAATCAATGTAATACATATAATTGTTTGCTTGGCTTTGAATTTTCCCGCCATGATTAAATCACTGAAATCCCATTGTCCATGTGAGACATACCTGGATGAATATAAAATTTCTAGCCTATTGGGTGTTTGCCACGTTTCCCAAAACACAGAATTGCTAGTTACTCAGTTAAATCGAAATTACAAGGCACAGTTTTCATGTATTCTTCACACCAAATAATTGCATAGGTATGCCAAGAGATCATCTTTGAGCACGAAGTTAAGCTTCATCTCTTTGTTATCAGTCGATTTCAAGCCTTCTAAATAATATTTCTATGCCAAAGTTCACTGCAGCACGCCATGCAGCAGATAAGAGAGAGATATATATATATATATATATTTCTCACAAATAGAAAGTACTTAATGCAATAAAATTCATTAATTAGTATAATGTACAAAATTTATAAAGATTTTTGTATATATGGATGACCAAGATTTAGAAGCAAACCTTATGAGTTCATGCCAATCTGGTAGGTGTGATATTTTTTTTGTATTCTAGTATATAGTCATCAGGATGAGGCTAATATGGGCACTAGCGACATGCCATAAAGGAAACACATTGGCAAGAAACTTATCATAAACTTTTCTATGTTTAATAAATTACTGAAGAGAGAGAGATAAAGTAAGGAAATAATTTAAACCAGCTCCAGCTTGGTTGTCACTTTTCATTTTAAGATATAGTAGTTCGTATCTCTTACACTTTGTAGACGATGAAATCTGGATATATGATATATTTATGTGATGCTGATAGGTTGAGTAAAAATGATCAATTCAGTAGACTTATTTAATGACAAACTAACCTTGTGATTATTGTTATTATTTTTTGGATATCACAAGTAGCAAGTAGGTAGTATTAAAATAATTTAATTAAATTTAAAAGATAAAAATAAGGATAAATATAAATAATAATTATAAATATAATCACGTGACATAGTGTGGACCAAAAAAAATTGATAAGTTTAATTTTTTTTATTTAAAAAAATGGACCATTTTAATTCAATTTGGGTTAATTTAATTTTTAATTTTAAATATTATAATTAAAAAAATTAAATTTTTATAAATTTTATATTTAATTATCTCCTACAACTATAAAGTAATAGTTAAGGACATATTGAATACTTAATACATTTAACATAACCACCCATATGAGATATTAATATTAATTTTTACTACCCTTTTGGCTTACATGAAAATACAATTTTATTACATTGAATTATTATTTGACTTAAAAAATATATATTTTATTTATTACTTGCAAGTTCAATTATGTAATGAATTTGTTTTACAAATTTAAATAATTATAATCCATTCTTTTAATTGTTCAAGAAATTCGAACACTAGACAGTAAGCATGAATTTAGCTTGATATTATATCGAATTTTTATTTGACCTGAAATTTTAAATTTAAAAAATAATAACTTAAATAATAATATTTAACATATAAGTTATGATAAAATACATTAGCGTCAAAAAAAATTAAATATTGAGTAAATAAATAAATTTGTGGGAGTACGGCCTTTGATCTTATCAGGGCACGCGTACTACTTGGAACAGTAGTAATTTTTAACGTATTTGCAGCTGGGATTCTGAGAGCCTCATATTGATTTCCATTTTTTCCGCAGCATTATCATTCATCAGGAGACAAACAGTGTTTCTGTCTGGATGACTTTGCTTTCAGTGAACAACTAAACCCTAATAGATTAGACTGCTACAAACTAGTTAATAACACGTGGTTATTGTATATCCACATCTGCGATTTTTTTGTTTTCGTTGCCATGGCCTGGCATGTGTTTGAAGGAGACTGAGTTTTGTTGTAGGTACAAGGGTCAAGTTTATGCTTTGAATTATGAGACCTTTGAAGATAAATCAATGGCTTTCTCCCATGCCAGAACCCCCCATTCTAGATAGATGAAAACTAGTCAATTGTTATATCATCTTTGTAGTAGATTATCGTTGTAGAAGTTTTCAAGATTTCTCAATTAAGGACATAAGTTTTCAGTTTATAACAAATAAGTACCCAATTCCTGTTAAAATTATTGGAATACCTTTCATTTATACATGGGTGTAAATCTATGTATAAATTCCTTTTGACTTGATAATTTTAAGCAATAATCTAGTTAGGAGAAGTGCTTTTACTAAGGGAAAGACACGTGTTTATGATTAGCCATTAAAAAGTGCTTTTGTGAGGTGTGCGGTGAGAGGACATTACAGAGGAGCTTTTAATCACATCTCATCTTCTATGGGAAGAAAAATCAGAATATTTAAAGGGGAAATAAAGCAGTAAAAAGAAAGACTTAGAAATTTGTAAGAGAAATTACTCCAATCGAGTCTCTTCAATGTTATAATTGGGTTGGTTCTTTGGAAGTTCGCAAAAGAAAAAGGAACAAAGACTAAAGATTGTATATGCTCCCATTTGTATCGTTGGAAGAGGGAGATAAGTGTATATATTCTCCCGAAAGTGAAGATGAAGTTTACAAATTTAAAATGAGAGTTAATTTCTTTGCCCATGCTTTTTGCCTTTTGCTATATTCTTGTTAATTTGCATTTAGGTCCCCGAACCCAATCTTAAGGGAAGGAATTCAAGCTTTTTGCCTTGATGGATTGTCAAGAATTGCATTGATTCATTGTTAAAGAGAAAAAGAGAACCCAAAGTTCAAATGGGATGCCAAGATTCAATAGATTTGAGTTGTTGCGAAGTGTAACTTGTAAGATCTCATAAATCACAAGACAATTGAGGATGGCTTGTGGATCAAATTTCATTGCAACTACAAAATTATTGGACCGAACCCACAATAACTAGATAGACAACATAATGTAATAATAATCTTATTCTTAAGGCACTCACAAACTTGAAAACATAAGTATTTTTTACAAATATTATTCAAGTTTAATAGCAATATCATCTTAAATTAAAAATTCTAAATGATTCTCTAACTTTTAACTTCAAGTTGTGTGTAAATCAATCAATCGCCAATTAAAAAAGTTGAACAAGTCCTTTAAACTTTAAATCTTATGTAATCTATAATTGTTTATTTAATAAATAAAAGATATTTTAACATAAGTTGAATGTGAGTGAAGTTTGAGATTTTACAATAATATAACTTTTATAAAAGTGATTCTGAATTTTAAAAATTTAAATAAATTATTAAAATATGACTTTATAAATATATATGATATGAAAATTTATTTTTATAAGGTTAATTATTATAAAGTAATGAGAATAAAAGACTTACAAAAATTTATTAGCCAAAAATCAAATTTTACACTTAATTGTTTTCTTTAACAAAAATTAAAATTTTTACCAATAAACAAAATTTTTTTTTCTCTACATTTTCCTCTCTCTCTCTCTCTCTCACAACTTCTCTTTCTCCCTTTTTCTTTTTTTCTCTTTTTGTTTCCTTTCTTCTTTGTTCGTTTCTATTGTGTGTCTCTACCTCTTTTTTTCGCATCACTCTTTTAATTTTTATTTTTGATAAGTTAAGTTATAAATAATATAATTAAGTACATTTAGTTTGTTTTCTTTAAAAATAAAATAATTAATTTAAAAATTTTGTAAATAATAAATAAAATAATAATAAAAAATAAAATAAAACAAAACAAATTTATTTATATCATAACTTGAGTTATATTTGAAATTTAATGTTAAATAAAAGAAAAAGTGTAGAATTAACTTTAAATTTAAAACCTTAATTTTCAATTATATTTTGAAAATTCAATGCCTGTGTGGGTGTCCCATCGACTGCAGTGCTTTTACTACACTATAAGGCAAATCACAAAGTTTATAAGTTATGTCATCTTTCAAAAACAGACGAAGGAGCCTCCAAGACCTTGATTAGTATGAGAAATACCTTTTAGTAGAATCTATAAAGCCATTTGTGATACTTTTAAGGGTACAACCAACATTTGCTTTTTCAAAAGGCACACAAATACAATTTTTTTTTTTTTTCTCTCTTTTACAATTAATTAAAATAAGGTGAAAAGAAAAAGATTTTGATATTTGTATATTAAAAAATACATAAAAATTGTAGCAAACAGAGTTGTGATTTAAGATGATGCTATTTGTGATCCAATTTAATGTTGGATCAATCCTGGCTCAAATACAGGCTAGGACCTCCATCATTGCAATCCTTAGGTTATTAAGCCCATAACAAATATCATATTTGGGCCTGGCTCATTGCAAAATCAATGTAAAGTTCAAGAGAACTTGTGAATGTCTGACACAATTCCCTAAGCCTCCAATTATGTCTCAACTTCTATTCTTTTCATGTAAGTATCAACTGTGAATAAAAGTTAACAATTCAGTCCACTTCTTTATTTCTTCATTTGTAATGTGTAGTGGGTTAGAACTTAAAAGCAGTTCATAAATTGTCAACTTCTGCACTGAAAATTCTCAACATTTACTAGGATACTGTCTTCCGCACATTTCTGTTACTTCTTACTATCTTTCAGCCAAACGTTCTTTTTATCATTTATAAACCTTCTATGAAATCTAGTAAAACTTAGGTTTCACTTGGAATTGATAAGTGGGGCTAACCTAGTCTCGAATGATTAAATGTATTGGAAGGGACCATGGGTTTGGCATCGAACAAATTGGCATATCCTCATACGAGAAAGTTGGTATGCAATTATGAACTATACTTGGCTCCCGGAGCCTTGAAAGTCCAAGTAGAGTAGCTGTTCACAATCTGTTTCGTAAAAACTTCAGTGAAATGCTTACTTTTTGTATATATGATGAACGTCTGGAAGTATTTACCATACATTAGTCCCTTTCAACTTTTGAAATTGGCTTAGGTTTCTATGCATACTAATAAAATGCTCCCTAGTACAAAAGGGCTGCGGTCCATTTTTTGATTACCCTATCACAGTCCCAGCTCAGCCAGGCCCCACGGTCTTGGTTGCTTTGTTTGTTTGTCAAGAAATCAGACTCCAAAGCGGGTAAGAGATCGATCATCATATGGTAGATACAAATCCCCAAAAATTGTGGACCACTTTAACATATATTGATGATGATCATGATTTGATCCTGATGCAACCCTTTCACCATATAAGAGTACCATACCCTCTTTAAATTTCCTCAGAAGAATTTTACCTCTTTTTGGGAACTCAACTTTTGGATACAGGTTAAAAAGAAGTGACAGTTAAAGTAGTCAATGGAGCTGTAATAAATTGAAAGAGATATTTAATGTTTTGCTTGGGACAACATGCAGAGAGTTGCAGGCATCAGCAAGTAATGATAAACCTAACACAGTCTATATTATAGCCCTAGCACTATTTTTTTTTATTGTTTTCTTTTCAGCTCTGTGTGATTGCGTGCTGCTTCTGCTTCTATAAAACAATAAACAAAGACTAATAACCTAACCCCAAGTACACGAGGACCCAAAACTCACAAGAAAGCAAAGCAAACAAGAAAGCAAGCAAGCCAAAAAAAAAAAACCAACAATCTCCGGTACATCACTTGTTTGGGAACTGTGAAACCACAAGAAACGTGTTTAAAAAATATAATTTTTCACATTTTGATTTTGGTCTTTTCTGGTTTTGATCTCACATCCAGACTTTCGGAGCTTTCAGAACTCATCAAGAATGATACAGTACACAAGTTTCTCTCCTTTGCATTGATGAATCCTTGGAGTTTGGTTTAATTTCATGACCAGAAGATTTTATTTGCCCTAGGTGTTTCCTTCGTTAATGAGTTTGATAAGGGAGCAAAACCCAACGAAAACCTACACAGCATTAGGCGATGGTAACTGTGCATGCAGAGAATCAAAAGTTAGAATTCTCTAACAGGAAGCAGCTTTTACAAGAATCATTTATTGGGAAATTTCTGTTCATTTTGAGCATGTTGGACAACTTCTTCTCAAATCTCAAGTCTCATTCTGCTCTCAATAATTTTATACTTCATCAATTATTCCTCCTAGGGATAACATTAGCATTCATATTTTATGAATATGACCAAGTGTTTTAATTTATGGCTTATTTGCACATTAAAATAAAAAGTTCATGTCTTTATATAGCATGGAAATGAGCACCAAATTAATAAAATTTTGAATATTTGTTCTATAAAATATCAAACTGAGTCATATAAATGATAAAATAATTATAAATTCATCATAAAAAAATTTACATAATCACCGTCAATCATAAATGTTATATTAAATTTAAAATATAAAATATTTAAACGATGCGAATTTTTCTTAAAAATCAATCTACTTATTTAAAAATAAAAAAAAAAAGAAAACTAAACACATGCAATGTGTAATGATCCATCAATCAACGTATTATTAACACAGAAGCACAAAAATGACAAAGATTGTTGGAATTTATGTGAATAGTGATACGTTGAAGGGTGTGAATGAAAAAAGAACTACAAGCAGAGAAAAACCTGTTCTCTCGTAACTGAGACACTCCTGGTCGTGCTCACCCATTGGGTGTGAAGGTATCTAGTTATAGTCGTTACGTTATTTTCAGCTTATCGTCATTTCCAATTTATCGTGATAAGCTGAACATCTCTCATAAAAATCAATGGGTCTTAAATGGGCCAGGCCCACATGATTATAGGAACCAGCTACTTAGATCAACCACCTTAAATTTAAGGATTTGTCATTTAAAAATTTATTTTTAAATTTAAATTTTAAAATTAAACTTTTAATATTCAAAATTCCAATATTTTTTTAATTTATTAAATTCTATAATTTTTTTGTTAAATAAGAAAATAATTTTGATTTTAAATTTTTAGGTTAAAATGATGTTTTACTCAACTTTAAAAATATAACATTTTTATTTAATTATCAATAATTAATATATATTTTTATTTAATAATTAATATTTAATAATTTTATCTCATTGTAATTATCAACCACGTCTCTCTAACTAATTTCTTAAGGGAAAGTAATTATTGTGATCCTAATCAAACCCTAGTTTAGAGTAAGGATGTACAACGATTTTGGTTCTACACGAAATCATTAAAAATAACTTTAAAAAATTAATTTCAAATTGAAACTAATTTTTTAGGGTAGGTGATGATTTTAAAGACTAAGAAACTTAAAATGAATTAAGGAATTAATTTAATTTTAATAATTAAAATTTATTTATTTATTTTATATTTTATTTAAAATATAAAATAAATAATAATTATTCAATTAATAAAATAATAATATTTATATTTTTTATTAAAATTATAAAAAATTTAAATTTAAATAAATATTTTAAAATCAAATATTGTATATAATATTAAAATTTATTATTAAATTTATAAAAATATAATTTTATATAAAATATTTTTATATTTAATTAAATAAATTATTTATTAAAAAAATATTTTTTAACAAAATCCGGGAAGCAATTGTTGTGATCCCAATCAAACCCTAGTTTAGAGTGAGGATCAAACTTGGTTAGAGAAAGCCCGTTGGGTCCAAGAATCAATGAACCGACAACATCAAAGAAAATTAATGACTTTGAATTTTTGAACAAAGCCCAGATTAATTTTCCTTTTTAAAGAATTTTTCTCTCATTTTCACGAGAAAATAAAAAGCTTAACAAGCCCTGCTGTGACATTTGACAAGTAGCAGGACAGAGTCAGAAATCGGGCCTGTCAAGTCGCTGTTCTCGTTTTTCCCTCAGTATTTAACGTTAAATCACGTCATTTCAGCACTCACCGTCTCTGCTCTCTGTCTCTCTCTCTCTCTCTTTTTATGTCCTTCCTCTGACTTTCATTTTCTCTGCAAGTGTTTTCTACTGTTTGCTTCTGCTGTTTTATTTTTGAATTTTAGAGCACCAACACCCATGTGCTTTTGTTTTGTTTGCTTTTGAAAGGAGCACTTTCAAGAACAGAACTACAGAAGCAGCCAATCTAGGGTAAAAAAATAGAGAAAGCATAATCTATAAACTCACATGCAGCAAACCTTTTACCCCCACTAGTTTAGCTGAAGATTTCCATTACAAACACTGAAGAAATGACTAAAGAAGAAGACTTTAAGCTTCTCAAAATCCAGGTTTTTCTCCCTTTACCAACATAACCTTTCTCTTGTATATATATTGTATTTTTCTAGCAAAGTGGATAAATGGTCTTTTCCTCAAAAATCTTTCTTCTTCTTGTCTTTGTTGTTTGCTTTGTTGCTTTGCTATTTCACAGACCTATGTTCTCAAAGTGAACATACATTGTGATGGGTGTAAGCAGAAAGTTAAGAAACTCCTTCAGAGAATTGAAGGTGCTCACTTTCATATCTCCCTCTTTTTTAGTATTCAAGTTTTGTTCTTTGTAACTTGTTGTGGAATGTTTTGTCTACTCTTTTTATCTAGCAGAACACTTTACCGGAGGTGTTGTTTGGTTGCGGAGAGAATGTAGGAAAAAAAAAAAAAAGAGCCTAGTACTATGACCTGGCTTTCTTGAGGTGGATGTTCATTTTTCTTTAGAAATCATTACAGAATAGTGAAACAAAGAAGGTTAAACTTAAGACTCTCTTCCTTATTTGTCTCACCAACCAAGGCCTTTCTTTTTTAACTTTGCTTTCCAAGTTAAAGATTTTTCTAGTCACTAATTTTACCATCATTACCTTGAACTAAGAATTTTATTTGAATTTGGTAGTTCTGCTAATCATTTCCTTGCACTCTATAGTTCTGTAAATCATAACTGTCTAGGATTTTGACAAAATGAAGGAAAATTACTGTGTTTATTATTTATGCAAAGCATGATATACAATTACTGGTTTGTGGAATCTCGAAAACCACAAGTTTTAATAATTTATCTCTGTGTTTGTATAATTTGATCGCATTTTTTGTCCCAGGTGTTTACCAAGTAAATATAGATGCAGATCAGCAGAAAGTCACAGTTTCGGGAAGCGTAGATTCTGCAACTTTGATTAAGAAACTGGTTAGAGCTGGGAAACATGCTGAACTTTGGTCTCAGAAATCTAACCAAAACCAAAAGCAGAAGATCAACTGTATCAATGATGACAAGAACAAGAACAACAAAGACCAAAAGCAAGGTTTGATGAAAGGCCTTGAGGCGCTCAAGAACCAGCAGAAATTTCCTGCATTCATCTCTGAGGAAGATGATTATTTTGATGACGACGAAGAAGATGATGAAGAAGATGAGCTGTGTTTTCTCAAAGCTCACCAACTGGGTCAATTAGGTGTGCCCAGGCAGCAAGTTATGGATGCAAACAATGCCAAGAAAGGTGTTCCTATGGCTGCAGCTCCTAACAATAATAACAAAATGAACAACAATAATGCTGGAAAGAAAGGAGGGAATCCAAATCAGAATATGGGAATGAAGGTGATTAATCCAAATGGAATTGATGAGAAAACCATGGCTGCTCTGAAAATGAACAATGTTTTAGCTGGTGGGGATGTCAAAAGGGGAAATGACGTTAAAGCTATGATGAACCTTGCTGGTTTTCATGGAAATGGTGCCAACAATGTTCCTTCTGCTGCTGCTTTAGGAGGCAATCCAAATGTTCTGGCTGGTTTTCAATCAATAGTTCATCAACCCAACAATGGTTATCAGAATTCTGCCCCTGCTGGATTATCAAATGGTGGATATGCTGCTGCTGCAGGTCAATATCCATCAGCCATGCTGATGAATATGAATGGAATGAATAATCCGTTACAAATGATGATGAATATGAACATGCAAAATAGGCATGCCTTGCAACAACCACCACCACCTCAGATGATGTACCATAGATCTCCTTTCATTCCACCAAACACAGGATATTGTTACAATTATACCCCAACTCCATATTCCTCCTACCCTGAACAACCTAATTATGGTGACCACTCTGTAGCATCAACTACTTCCCACATGTTCAGTGATGAGAACACAGGCAGCTGCTCAGTAATGTAATGTAAAAATAGTAGTATGTAAAGAGAGAAAATGTTGTCTGACTTGAAATTCTCTCTCAGTGGTGCTAGTAGTAGTGTTTTTGACTGTATTCTGTGGTCGTGTACCAGGTGAATCCTTCCAGTGGGTGTAGTAGCTGTTAAGATAGTGCTTTCCTTTCAGACGTTGAATTTAATCCTGCACTTTTATCTGCTTTCATTTCTCTTTTATCTCTGCAGAATGAACTAGAACACTAGTAAATAATCAGACATGGTGATTAAATATAGTGTAAATAGAAATCTGGTTATGTGATTTTGAGTTTTGAGGACCCAAGCTAGCTCAAATTCAAGATCCTTCGTGTGATGAGATAAAAACAGCTGGGTCCCTGAGCACTTCTTAATAAATGAATGATGGTTTTTCCAATTTAAACAAATGGGTCCCTACACCCTTGCTGAAATGACAATTACGATTATAATTTGACGAGCAGAATGGTATTTTAGTCCTATCGATGGTATTATAAACTACACCTTCATTCAATTCCAGTAGCAGATAAGAAGACATTGGTCGCTGTATTGTGTGCAGAGAAATGATGCACTGTATAGGAACAGCTATGCTGACAATGAATCAAATTTATGTGCACGTTAGGTACATTTGCCCGTGCTATTTTCGTGCATAATTTTGTGTAGTCAATATAATGTTTTGTTTGACATTACCATTGGCATGAGGACACGAGTACACACGGATCCTCTCCTGAACGCACCACGTTGAAACCGTCAGTAGAAGCCAAGCCATAGACGCCGCCCAAATGAGCTTTCTTTGTAGTTATGCGGCCTGAAGCAGGCTTCCCAATTTCATAGATGATAACTGAAGTGTCTAGCGATCCTTTAGCAACGATTTTGCCACTCGGAGACAGAGTTAAGCAATTTACGCGGGCAGAGTGAAACAACACGTTATTTAGCTTCACCTGCCAGAAACAAATTTCAGAAATATTTTCAGTAGCTCAAGCAAGGAATACATGACAATGAACAAGGCGTTACCTCTCGGGAGACACGGTCCCAAACAACAGCTGCGCGATTGCAATCTACAGAAGCAAACAGGGAAACGTCTGGTGAATAACGAATTATAGTAATTGCATCTCTATGTTTCTCGACAACTGCTGCTTCTGTGAGAGTGTTGTCTGAGATGGAAAATATGTGCAATTTGCCGTTCTGACCACCCCCAATTGCTTCACTTCCTGCAGGTGCAATTCCAAGGTCGATGTGTGACACCATTTTAACACCATTAAGCAAGACGACTCCGGATTCAGTTGAAGCCAAAGCCTGTTCAGGGTAACTAAGAGAAGTGCTCAAGTCTATAGGATGAAATCAAGTGAAAGGTAAGACACAATATGCAAACTTGACTAACAAGTGAATATCTCCATACCTGAAATCAATGAAAGCTAAAACACAACATGCAAACTAGAGTAGACATTTCCGCAACAATTTTACCTTGTTATCCCACACAAAATAATCTCTTCTTCTGCTGCTGCTAAACATTTGATTTGAGCATTTTCTTTTCTCTCTAATTACTTCTGAATCCAACGCCTGAAATCTATCTTCATAGCTGCTGGACAAGATCATCTTCTGGCTGGTTTTAGGCACAGTTAACGTACTGACATTCATCATGTGGCCCGAAAATGAGAAAGGGGGTTCATCAATATCACTTGCTGAAAAAATGTTAATTACACCTCCAAGGGAAACAGTTACAAGATGATCATCCTGCTAAAGGCATCCGACAAGCATGTCCTCCGCTGCACTGGATTCAGAACAGGCAAATGTTTCAACCACACCTCCATTGCTACCATCTTCAAGAATCTCCCAAATCTTGGCAGACTTACTTAAGACATAAAAATGTTTCAAGCAAGCAGAATGAAAACTCAACGAGAGGCTTACTTTCTTACTATCAGAACTCCAGCTAACAGCATATATCCTACCGGTATGACCATCTTCTGAGGACAACTCTCCAATTTTTTCCCAGTCTTCCCGTCATATATTAAACCTTTCTTATCTCAGCCTACACTAATTAAGTTGCTTCCATCAGGAGAGAAACTAACACAGTTTACAAAGTTTGAACGATCCCAGCAGATCAGAGCACAGCCATTAGTACTAACAAACGTGAATTTGCAGAACTAATTTGTAAAACCATGAAAGCATAATTTTAGCAACCTGTGAGATAGCTTGAACTTAAAACAGTGGACCTTCATCAAAATTGACCAACTAGTCTTCCCCACATGTGGCAATTCGGAATGGTCCTGTTGGTTTTAATTCACAGCTTAGAACACTTCTTGAGTGCCCATCAAAGTCTCCTACTGCACTACCAGAATCCCACCTACACTAAAATTTGCAGATATTGTACTGTTTGGTAAAAGCACTTGACAGTCAAATGCTTCTTCAGAAAGCACTTTATATACTTCTCTATTCTAAGAAAGTAACGGTGCTTATAATAATATTTTGATGGTGTCAAAATCACTCCAAAAGCACCCATAATCAACATTAATAGTGGGAATGAAACACTTTCGTAAAAAGCACTTTCAATTTACTATCCCTTTTTAAAAAAGCCCTTTCAGTCGATTCAAAAAAGCACAAACAACTTTTACCAATCTCATACTACCTTCAACCTCGCGAAAAAGGACTACAATACGAATGAACGATACAATTCAACACAAACATCTAAAAATGTCTCTCTTATTTTTTATTACTCAAATGTACTTTCCAAAAAAGTGCTTTTCCTAATAAAGTACTTTTTATCTAAGAAAATTTTAAAAATTAATTTATTAAAATAATCTTTTTTATATTTTAATCAAATAAATTAAAATAATATTTGTAAAATAATCAAATAAATTAAATTCGGGGAGTACCGGGCCACGGTGACGGGGTCCCCGTGCTCCCCGTGGACCTCTACGTGGAGCGGCTCATCCAAGCACCGGATCAAAATGGAGCGCCGTTGCAGTAGAGAATGGAGTTGAATTTTCGGTTTCCGGAGATGCGTTCGGTGGAGGGCGCGCACTCGTAGGTCTCTGAGAGATTTGCGTCCGCCATTGTTGTTAGGCCGAGAGAGATCATTTGCTTCTGGGTTAGGAGTTTGAATTGGTTTCGGTTTGTTAGTTCCGTTGTGAAGGAGGGAGGAGAAAATAAAAATTGCCGGGAATCGAGGGAGGATATTTTAAAGAGTTGGCGGGTAAGTGAAATGGGCATGGGTCGGGTGGGTTATTGTTGGGCTCAATTATCAGGCCTTTAGTAAATGGATCCATCATTGTGGTCAAAAGAGGAATTTGGACCTCAGTGGAGTCAAACATGGATTTTTTGTTGAGTGAATCTGAATGCACCTTTCTTGTTTCTAACTACACTCTTCTTTTTGTCTGTTTCTCTTTTTGCTTTTCAAATCAATCATTAATTACCCAATTGAACTAAGAAGATAATGCTTCCACCAACATAAGCTCTTATCATTAGCGAAAAGTGCTTTTTACACATGGGAAATCCACAAAAACATTAGAAAACAAATAAATTTGTAATCCTACAGCACTAGACTAGAGAAGTGCTTCTTGGCGTATTGCACATTGCAATGATGAATTTTCTTTTAGTCTTGGCTAATTTTGCAATGAAAAGAAACGGAAGGAATTATCACAGTCCTCTATTTAAATGCCTTAGGTTTTGGCTGTCTGCATTGAAGCTATTCTGCGGACAAAAGCCTCAAATTGGTCAAAAAATAGGGCCATATGGAAGAAGCAAAATAGAAGTGCTTTTTGTGAAAAGCTGCTTCCATGAAAGCTGGGGCCAAAGTTATGGTCCCAATAGTGGAATTTGTTTTCATTGAACGTGTGGTTTCTCTACAAGTAGAGAATAAGAAAGATATGCAACTTTCCCACACAAGAACAAACGAGAAAATTCTGAAACTCGAATAGATTCTATGAAATTGTCTTCGCTTGTTCTTCTCCTAATGCTTTAATCAGCATTTAATTCAAAGCATATAATCAATGAATTATCTAATCAATGAAGAATATAATGCTAATTAATGGCCTTTCTCGAAGTCAAAAAAGGTTAGATGCTATTGTGATTCCAAATCCCACATAATTAATACAAGTTCTGAATCTCATCAATTCTTGAGAATATGAATATTTGTTCAAAATTAACCAAATTAATTAAATATAAAGATGTTTAAAGACTTTTTTAAATTGAATTTAACATAATTTAAAATTTTATCATCCACTAATTATAATGCGATTGAAACTTTTTGAATAACAATTCAAATTAGTGGGATGCCATTTTATGGTCCAACCTGTAATGTCACTAACATAGATGTCAACCAAAAAAGCTCAAAAGCAGTAGTGATTTATTGTTTTTAAAAGTGCTTCTAGTTAGTTTATAACTTGTTTATGAATTTGTTTGGCTGGTTGGTACTGGTAGGTACACTTATATTTTATACACAGTGGTAAATTAAGAACCATGAGTTTGATACACTTTGGGAAACCATTCGCAAAAGAATGTATTTGAGAACTAAAAATTCTATGAAATAATGACAATATTCAAAGCACATGAGAAGAAACATAACTGATGACAAATAGAAAAATCCAACCAAAAAAGCACTTACATTTTAGTAATTCAGAAAGAAAATGGTAATAGAATGCTTGTGTTATAGTTAGGAAATCTTTTTGGACAGGACCTTGGTGGGTGTAGGCATTATCATCTTATAAGAAATGAGATCATCAAGGGTGAAGATCGGTTCTTATAAGAAATGAGTCCTAAAACGTTGTTTTGAGTTGATACTAATAACAATTATAAGAGTAAGTATCCAACAAAAAAGATGAACCCATTAATTAGAACTCCTCTCCCTCTCGTATATAAATTCATAGATATTTTTCTAACTAATTGACCTGAGATTATAACTTGACCTCAGTGAACTTTGATTCAGAGCAATCATTGGTATAAGACAACAATTACATTCATAACATATTAGAATTCTTTCCTTGTTTAAAATGTTTTATTTTTTAGGAGATTTTTCTTTTACAAAGAATTTACTGATAATCTCTAGTTTGTCTATCAATTCAGGTCCAGATAAAACCGTATGTATAGGTTATAACTAGACAGATTGAATTCATACACACACTTCTTAAATATATATCATAAGAAGTATGAGATCTGAATCAAACCATATAAATAAATAAAGAAAATTACGCTGTCATGTGCCAGAAAGAAAAAAAAAATGATACCCACAAACGAGAAAGGGGATTCGGAGTCTTGCACTGTCTTTTTGAACTTTGCTTTTTGGAGGCGTCGAAGCCGACCACAAGAAAGAAAGAAATAATTTATAGGCAGAGTCTGAACTGTCCTTTCATTTCACGTTCTCATAACAAAGCTCTCTCTCTCTCTCTCTCTCTCTCTCTCTCTCTCTTCCTTCTCATTTTCTCTTTGCTGCATGCATTTGGACAAGAATCAATGGCTGTTGTGCACAGCATTTTGCTGCTTTGTTTTGTGGTTTCAGTTGCTTTGGTAAGAGGGATCGGCTCTTCTTCTGCACGGGGAGAACAAACAATCATAAGTCCATCTGAAATGGAGATGTTTGTTGACGAGCTTCCAGATATGCCTAGAATCAGAGGTTTTGATGTTGTCAATGGCGTTTCAAAACCCAAGTTGCTGAAGATTGGCATGTTCAGGAAGAAATGGGTATGCCTAATTTCGTCATCTTCTTACTTTGATTACAGCTTTTCACTGTGCTTGTCTGGATTCGCCTCTTTGCTGATCAGTTTAGATACTTTCCAGGAAGCCAGTTTGGGCATGAGCTAAGCTAGCAAACCAGCTATTACCCTTTGTAAATTTCGACACATTTGATGTGTTTAAGGTCATAGGCTTTGTCTGGACTCATGCGGTTTTGCTTAATTTTCAAAGCACATGAATTAAAATGTTAAATGTTCACCCACTTAAATTTGCCTGTAACTTTGAACTCGCAAATAGTATACCAAATTGAAGCCTAAGAACTCTTCTCGGACATGATTTTACATAGAGCTACAACTTGAGGCAATATTTGTGTGATCGCTTCAAATTTCCAATGATTTTTCTTGAGATTTTAAATTCACTGCTATTACAAAAAGTGGACAACATCTACTTTGTCACATGGATTGTCTAGATACATTATTTATATTTAACATTAAAATTTTAAATTCTTAGATTAATTGTTTTAAATATATTAACAATTGCTGTATATCAAATACCAACTTTACCATAAAAGTGAAACTGCCCACATCCCCACGATTGGCTTGTTGCATAGCTGTTACTTGAATATATGCAACTTTTAAAAGTGTTTTTCTAGTTAGCTAGGTGTAAGAAGGGTTCAATTCAACTTTTAACGAAAGCCATACACATGAAGTATTTATTAGGTAAGATTATTCTATTCTTCGTGTGAGGGTGTAAATGGTCTTGGTTTCTCGTAAAAGCAATTATTCGTTGAGTTTCTGAAAGTGCTTTTATAAAAAGCGTTTTCTATAAAAGCATTTGAGCTCATGATTCTTTGGAGAAACAACTGTACAGAAACTATTCCAAGTGTTTTCTGTTTCAAATAATCTTTTTGTTCATTTCACCCAACGAATATGAGAAAGAAATAATACATTCTATTCGTAAACATGGACACCATTGATCTTTTTCTTCTTTGATATGCAGAAATTCCACAGAGACCTCCCTCCGACTCCAGTATTTGCCTACGGTACATCCATGCACACAGCAACCGTCCCCGGTCCGACGATCGAGGCCCACCAAGGCATTGACACTTATGTCACGTGGCAAAATCACCTCCCTTCAAAACACATACTTCCGTGGGACCCAACAATCCCTACTGCTATACCACGCACCAAGAAGGGAATCCCTACCGTCGTGCACCTCCATGGCGGTATTGATGAACCCGAGAGTGATGGAAACCCAAAATCATGGTTCACCGCTGGATTCAAAGAAAAGGGATCCACTTGGACGAAGAAAACGTACCATTATCCCAACATGCAACAGCCGGGAAATTTATGGTATCATGATCATGCCATGGGGTTGACTAGAGTCAACATATTAGCTGGCTTGCTTGGGGCCTACATTATCCGACAGCATGATGTCGAGGCCCCGCTTGGACTCCCCAACGGTGATGAGTTCGATCGACCGTTGATCGTCTTTGATCGGAGCTTTCGTACCGATGGTTCGATATACATGAACTCTACAGGAAATAATCCCTCGATACACCCACAGTGGCAACCAGAATATTTTGGCGATGCGATCATTGTTAATGGGAAAGCGTGGCCGCGCATGACTGTCCGACGTCGTAAATACAGGTTCCGGATAATCAATGCCAGTAATGCCAGATTCTTTAGATTCTTTTTCACCAACGATCTGGGATTCATCCATGTGGCGTCCGATTCGGTGTATCTTGGTAGACCTGTGGTGACGAATGAGACCCTCTTGGCTCCATCAGAGATTGCCGACGTGGTCGTTGACTTTTCAAAGTCAAACTCCGATGTTGCTATTCTAGCAAACGATGCACCATATCCTTACCCATCAGGTGACCCCGTCAATGATGCGAATGGGAAAGTGATGAAATTTATCATAAAGAAAGATCACGAGATTGAAACGCAGCGTGTACCCAACAACTTGATAAAGTACCCATCTCCGGATTTATCTACTGCATCGCACACACGTTACATTGCTATGTACGAGTACACGAGCGACACTGATGAGCCCACCCATCTTTACATCAACGGAATATCATACGAAGAGCCCGCGACTGAGACACCTAAAGCTGGGACCACCGAAGTGTGGAATGTGATCAATCTGACGGAGGATAATCATCCGCTGCACATTCATCTAGGATTGTTTGTGGTGTTGGATCAGACGGAACTGGTGAATTTGGAGGAGTTGAAAGCATGCATGACAAAATTTAACAATGCGATCAAGTGCCACATAAGCAAGTACGCGCGTGGCAAGAAATTAGAGGTGACGGAACATGAGAAGGGGTGGAAGAACGTGTACAAGATAACACCGGGATACGTGACAAAGATTCTAGTGAGATTTTCTTACATACATTCGAACTCATCTTATCCGTTTGACGCGACAGCAGAGCCAGGATACGTGTACCACTGCCATGTAAGTACATTTTTATCCCTCGTTTTGGAAATTATTTCCTTTTCTTTATTTATTTAATTACCTATTTTATGTTTCGTCCGTGCAGATCTTGGATCATGAAGACAATGAAATGATGAGACCTCTGAAGTTTATCAAGTGAGAAGGTTAAATAATAAATATGACGACGTGACGCAAGCTGCAATTTGTTTTTATTCCATGTAACAAGAGCAATGGGCTTTTAACCTACCAATCCTTCACCTTTAATGTTGGTTTTTACAGCAGGCCACAGTAAAAAAATTTGTATTGAGGTGGAAAAAATAACACGTGTATTTTAATACTAAGAATATTTGACCATTGGAGCACAAAAACTGATGAAAAGGTTAAAATCGTTTGCTTAGAATTGATATTCAAATAGTCTCATTCTTGAGTGTTACAGAGCTTTTGTTACTAGTCGGTACATTGTATTCTTCTTAAAAAATATATCTATTAAGATATACAGAATTTTATTTTTATCTAATATAGAATTTATGACATTCTTTCTCACCCAATCATATGACATCTTCATTATAATAAAGTTTCTTGTATATCTGACCTATTCTATCTCGAGATTTATAGATCTTTCATAAATTTATATATCCGTCCTACTCTACTTTAAAATTTATGAATTTTTTGTGGACACATTCATTACATGTGAATGTTTGGATGAGATATTAGAATTATAATGTATTTAGCTTTGATACTATTTTGTTACGGATCAAACTATTATTTTATTTTTAAAAGATATATTTATTAGGATATACAATACTCTATTCTTATAAATCTTTATAACTTTATTTTTATCGTACGTGATATTTGTGATGTAACTGTTTTACTGTGTCCAAAGCTCGAGCCAGATGTTCCGCAATATTGACCTTGAGTTTCCAATTCACTAGTACGTGAGTTCTTGTTTGGGAGAGAAGATGGGTATGGGCTTGGCAAAGCAGGCTAATTAGGCCTTTGAATCTTACGGCCTGCCATCTTATCACTTGAAGCCCATAAGCAATTGAGGGGCAAAATAGTCAAAAACGGTCAAACTCTTAACCCTCTCGGTCAAGTATGGTCAACAGCGTCACAAAATTGCGCTAGACAAAAAAAATTGGCGCGCCAGCTCGGCCACTCATTTCCCTCGTTCCGCGGTCCACGATCGGGCAAACTGAAGATTAGACGTTGAAGATTCGCCGGCGAAGCATTGCCTGTTGCTCGCGCTTCATTATCTGTCGTTGGTTTCTCATCGTTCACCCTCAAATCAAAGTATGATATTCCTCGACACATACGAGAAATACAATTTCTTTTTTGAATTGAAAATGTATGTATAATCGTTAATTATGAGATTAAATATTTTAAGGTTGTTTAATTATTATTTATCGTGTTATTTAAATTTATTTTTGTGATTTTTAATTTATTTGCAAATTTTAGAAAGAAATAAATTGAGCATTAATTTAAATATTAATAACTAATACTAATGTAAACATTAAGGGAGGAATGCCACTTGCATTTGAGCAGAATGCGGGAATTTGTGAGAAAAAATTTCTGAAGAAGGCATGGTCATTTGTGATGAATTGGAGGTTTGCATTTCAAGCTTTTTGACTCTACCAGGTGGGCTTGATTTTTGATGAAATGGTGACTTTTTATTTGTTGTTTAGGGAATGTAAATCCTCGAGGCAAGCCTGGGAAAACCCAGCTTTTGATTGCAATTTCATGACTGTTGAATGGATGTTTTGCTTGTCAATAACTATTTTAGATTTTTCTGAATTCTATAATTTGCCTTCATACAATAATTGTGGTAATGTTAATATAAAAGAAAATCGTGCACATCAATGCAATAAGCCTTGCTTGATGAGTATGTTATTGCCAATGCAAGAATACTCCATTGGAATCACAATTCTGCCTGTTTTGATTGTAAACATGTTTGTCTTTTCATGGTTATTCTTCTGCTTCTTGATAATTTTTGTTAAGCATGTTATCTCTTTTTATGTATTCATGTCTGAATTCTTGTGAGTAGATGACATATACAATGTTTTTATGCATGTTTTGGCGGACTGAGTTAAGCACAACAATTCTTGGTAAAGACTTGCGAGTCCTTGGAGAAGGGTCACGTATTGGCTAGTGATGTTGATAGGCGTTTTCAGGTAAATTCTAAGTTGATTAAGCACTTACAACATTCGGACAGCGTGATTATATCTAACAATTTCTTCTACTATGGAGATTGATACAGTTCCTTGATTTTACCATGGAGGAACGAAACAGTTCTCAATGATACAGTTTATCTAGCACAACTATTTCCTTGATTATTTTCATCATTTCTTGCTTTCTTCATCTCTTTTATGTTCTTTTAGTTGACAAAAAAAAAGGCGATTTTGATTGCCACTAGAATTATTAAAATAATATTTGATGTTTTAGTGAGAAGTTCCAGCACCATCTCTTGTAAAATTCTTGAAATATTTTCAGTATTAATGTGGTTTGCATTGTTGGTAACTGCAGTTCACCTACCCTGGAAGTAAGTAAATTATTTCATCAGAAGAACAGAGAAAAGATATTGGCCTCCTACTAATTATACTCTTCCTTGGAGATGTTAATTGCTTCAATATCAATGGCAACCATTAGATAACTGAATGAAATCGAAATGATGAGCATCAATTTCCCTTTTTGGAATGCAGCTATATCAGAATCATGATTCTTTGATTCATTACACACTAGGTCGTAGCATTCTTAATTTCCCTTTCTTTTCTTTTTTGGGTGTAAGAAATAAAGGAAATTGTCGACTTTCATGTTTTGGTAGAGAAAGTTTACTGTTTATATTTCAACACACTGTGGTGTAGGCATAGTTGTTAAAGGTGCGCCTCAGGCGCAAGGCGCACTGGGCTCAAGCCTTTGCACCTCAAGATTCAAAAGGTGGGCAACCTATATTAGATGCGTGCCTAGCCACAGGCGCAAAAAGGAACACCTGAGTGATGTTTATCTATTTTGTGTGGTTTTTTTTATTAATTTTTTAATGAATCACCAATGGGATAGCACATACTCTAATTTTTTTTTTTTTTTAAAAAAAAGATAAAGATGCTTATGCTTCAAATGCTAAGGCAAAGGAAAAGGAAAAGGAAAAAGCAAAAGTAACATTTTTTAATTTGAGGGTTAAATTTCTCTAATACTTAGAGATAAAGAAGAGGGTGATTTTGAGGAAGAAGAGTATAAAGAGGATGAAGAAGAAGAACAAGAAGGTGCCATTGGAAGTGAGGAAGAGGATTACATTGATGAGGAAGAAGATGATGTTACTTTAGATGATGAGTAGTTGCTTTATAGCTATTAAATGGAATATTTCCATTTAGTTAAAACTTGAAATATGATCACGTATTACTATTTTTAAGACTTTTCATGATTTTTAAAACTTTTTTTATTAAAATGCTGAATATTTTATGTTATTAATGAGTAGTTATCTTATTATATTATATGTTATTGACATGAGAAAGGGTTTTATATATGATTAATTGTCTTATTTGATTTGTTTTGCACCTGGCCTCTCTCAAGCGTAGGCCTGCGCCTTGCACCTAGGCTCTGGGACCCGTTGGAGCCTTGATGCGCCTTGGGCCTTTAATAACTATGGATGTAGGGGATTGGATTAAAAGGTGATTTGAAATCCTCAATATCATGTCATATCTACCAGTAAGAGATAAATTGATTGTTTTGTTGGTGAAATGTGAAACTTATGAAGATTAGCTTACGACTAATATGTCTTAATCTCTTGAACTCGATTGTTGATGATGCCAGTTTGAAACAACTGGTATTGACAAGAATCACCAATACCAAATCGTCATTATAAGATAGTTGAAAAACCTTTTGTTTTGGTTAATAACGCGTCTCAATTCTTTTGATGTTACATAAAACAGCTAGTCAGTGCTCTGACTTTTATAGCATTAGTTTGGCCCAATGTAGGAGTAATCACAATCAACTTGTTGACATTTAGGATTTGTGAAACAGGATTGTGGGATGAAATCATTGCATCATTTGGCCGGCATTGAGTGGGTGAGTGAGTGAACGAGCTTGCTCGATGCTGACCTTCAAGAAATGGAGGCCATGAATTTTATTACTATAACTGTGTTATCCTTCACTGGTACACCCTCTTTGAAACAAACTCCTTTGATATTGTTACGCATATGACTAATTTATGCACTAAGCCAGGGATGATTTATCTGTTGATGGTCAAAATACATTATGTTGTGATTGAATAGCATCATTTTCACTTCTTATTGTTGAAATTATCTTTAAGAGGCTATTGCTTTTATTGATTCATTTGCATCACCGGGTAAATTACAAGAAATTTGATTTTATATTTTAGCGAGTCATGTTCATGCACATTCTTCAACTACTGTTCCAATTTTTTTTAGATATTATTAATTTTTTGGTTAAAAATTCTTTAAAATATAACACAAAGATTAAAAATTCAACAAAAAAATTTAGAATGTGCCAGCAAGAAATTTGATCCATGTAAAATCAACTGGGGAGGATTTCACCCATTTAAAAATTATAATATATATATGTTGTACTGTAGTATAATGGTAAAAAGTTAAATAATTTATCGGTTTGATTATAATATAATAAATATATAATATATTTAATTTTTTTAATTATTAAGTATTAATATTTTTATGTGAATTTTAAAAAAAAGAGAGTAAGGATATTTGTAAGTACGGGAGGCGGCGAAACCCACAGTTTAAATGCCATTGAAAGGCCTAACCGACGATGTGAGAACACCTAAGTGACAACCAGGCTGCATAATTGGCCTTTCCTTCTGCATTTTTGTTGGTTTGCCAAAATATCTATTTCTGCTCCAGCAATTCCTTATGTTCATTGCACACGGCTGCTTTGTTTGCCTCACACATAATAATTTCGCGACGGCACAGGAGCTCCAATAATTGAATCCCAGCTCTCAATATTTGCAGGCTTTTGGAGTGGCAAACGTGTGTGCATGATAGGACAATAATTTAGAGAAGGTAACGTCGGGGGTATGAATTCTATTTGTACAAGTTAATATAATTATTATCACATGATAGATTGTAACAAATGAATTGGGAGAAATACTATTCACGTCCACAATTAATACGGCATCAACCTACCTAAAATTAAGGTTTAGTTGATGTTTTTCGTTGAAAACAAGGTCATCAAGGAAACCCACCTAAAATTGAAGTGGATTTGATGCTCTCATTGAAAGATAAGATGATCAAGGAAACAATCTAGTACATTTTGGAAGAGGGTTATAATAACAAAGACTAGAGTAGTTTGGTTAGTTGTTGGAAGTTATCATTTTAAGAGGTTACATGGCCAACTAATCTTAGTACTGCATTGCTAGTTTAAACATAGCCATCCAAGATCCACCCAACAAATTCATCTACCTGTTTTAGAATTATTTCTTTAATTAGCTTAAAAAGAAGAAAAATTGCTTGTGAAAGAGCTGTGATTTCATTTCATCGAGCTAGCATAAACGAATAGAAAATAAGAAGTTTGGAGTTGTATCATCTAGGTCCTTAATTTTATGTTTTTATAAATAAGAAAATAAGTTTTTCTTTTGTAACAAATGAGTCCGAGGAATGGAGAAAAAAACAATTGGGATAATTACGTATAGGTCCCTAGTATTTACGGCAATGAAAAAAATAAATTCGCTAGAAGGAGGGCTTGAACCTCCGACCTTGTGGTTAACAGCCACACGCTCTAGCCAACTGAGCTATTCCAGCTGTTACAATTCTTTAATATGCAGATTAATTTTTTTACTGGAAAATAATTGTAGCCTCTATGCCTCTGCATTATTGGATGAATAATAGATCAATCATTTACTTGAAGTTGGTAGCATCTGCATATGACAAACAAATTTCTAAATGCCAAGCCAAATCCCTTTGATTGTCAGATTATTGTGAATGATTTAGGATTTGAGCTTAGTCAAATCCTTAACCCCTGCTAGCTCTCTGTTCCTCCTTTCCCATCATATGTTAAATCAAACTATGACAGTCAGACAGTCGACAACTTGCTGCTAAAAGTGTATCAATAAGAGAAAAATGGTGGACCAAGATGAATCCATTATTTTCAAACTAGGCAATTGTTAGGACTCTTTATCATCATTGTCTCATCAAATTAAATGTTGTGAAATGAGTTTTGGTAGTTTGGAACTCTTAGCTCTATTCCAATGAAGTTCGAAAGAAAAATATTCGTACTGTTGTGCCGGAAATTGTGAATCAATTTGGAGTTTCTTGAGTTCATTCATAATCCTATGTAGATTGGTCAAGAGAAAGTCTTTGGATTTAATATACAAAGATGTGCCACTAATATTTTGAATGGAATACTTACTTTTAAATTAATATCAAAAATTAATTTATAATATTATTGAAATAACATTTTTATTTATTAGAATTTTATTTAAAAAAAATATTATTGTATTAAAAATTATAATTTTTATTTAAAATTTATTATATTCAGTTAAAATTTTTCGTTGATTGATTTAAAAGAAATTTTTAGATTTAAAATAGAAAAAATTTCTCCACCTAATAAAATAATTTTTTGAACTGAGTACTTGCTACTACAATTGCATTCCATAGTCTTCAATATTAATTCGGAATATTAGAAAACAAGATTATCCAAATACCAGCTCTCATAGAAATCACCAAATTAATTAAATCTAACAATCATGTTTATTGGTCACTAATTACAACTTTTCTTGAAAATCCAGTATTTATTAAATGTTTTCATTTCTTGAATATGGAGAATTCTTACAGTGGTTTGGTAGTTGATCTGTCCATTTGTTCTACAATACAAGAAATGTGCATGTGGCCAGCATCGATATACTACACTCCATCGTAAATAGAGTTGTGGCTAAGCATTAATCAATCATCTAATGTCAATTAGTTTAGCTAGAAGCAAGGCTTAGTGTACTTAGTTGTTTAATACTAATATTTGGTCACGAAATTTAAGAAAGATCAACTTAATAAGTGGAATGCCCATTAAAGATACATTAAAAGTACTGACTTGGAGCTCAAGAGAAATCAATTAATATTTATCCAGAGTAATGATATGTCTTTAAAATATACAAATACCTAAAACAAAAATATAATTAAAAAATTGGAATATGCATTAAACAATTATATAGTATAATTGAATATAGGGTAACTCTAGCCAATGATAAATAAAATAATTACAAAAAGGCAAATCTTTAATTAAAAAATATATAAAGAAATTATATATATTGAATCCTAGGCTTCTTTGAACAATATAGGTCTACTTGAAGTTTAACATTGCAGTTAAAAAAAAAAAAAGCAAACACTTTATTCAATTTTGTCTGATCTCCTGTGTTTTGTTTTTTGTTTCTATACAAAGCAACATCCGGGGTAAAATAGCCAGATTTTGCAACCTAACAGTCATGTTCAAGTCTGATATCGTAAATTAATTTTGCTAGCAAGTAAAATAAAATGCAAGAATGGGGAGACTTCTTTTATTTTCCTGCATTTTCTTGCAAAACAAACAGATGTGTATATGATAAGTGATCCAACTAGTGGTCTACTGTTCCCTCAATTTTGATTGAACTGGGTTTCATACATGATTTTCTAAACCTACCTCTCACATTTAATGAATAGGGTTTCATTTATTTAATATCTACACCAACAAAATTTTTTAAAAAAAAAATAGAGAAAGAGAGAGAGAAATTAACAGCTTGCTCTCCACTCCATATCTCATCTCAAGTCCACCAATCTTTCTAACATGAACACGAGGAACACGTGCCAAACAAGAAGTCCAAACATCGAAAAAATTTGTTGTATAAAATAAGCTGCTTGTCTGGTTATATGTAGTAGATGAACTGTTAGATCCATTGATCGATGCATTGCTGCTGATAATATCAGGATTCATAAAAGCAAACCACATGTATTTCTGGTCCCAAGAAAATGCTTCGGAATTTGTGGATAAGCTTTAACATATTTAGGGTTCGAGAGCAAATACGTCATCTTTTCATTGATTTGTTGTGGATTAGCTCAGCCTCTTCAAATTCACTTTGGTTTATATACGATAAATAGACTCTAAGTTGGTTAGAGACCAGCCAAAAATAATAACAAATAAAATGAAATAATAACAATTGAATGGTTGGTGATGAATGAATTGGGGCAAGTTCACATTTTATAGGTTTTTGGTAGGGTTTTTTTTTAAATATTGCTTAATTAGGAAAAGCTAAACCAACCAAAAAGAAATAAACGATTCATGATATTCGAACATCAAATTTCTTGAATCACCCTAAAGATTTTAATAATTGAGTAACTAGGGTTAGTAGTTACAGACCCACAATCACATTCACAGCAACTCCTGTAATGGCGAAATTAATAATTGTGCATGGTTATTACTTTTTTCTAGTAATTATTATTAATTAATTCTCATAATTTATACTATTATTCTCTTTGTACGTTTACCTCTACCGTGGTGGGCATGCAGTACGCAAGCAGCAAACTTTACTTAATTGTTCTCTGCAATATCTATCAAGCTGATGGGGAAACGATTTCATTAAAATGATAAAACCATGCATGCATGCAGCATTAATTAAATTTAACATAACCTGAAAAATTGTGATCTAAGGAATCATATCCTTAATCAGTGAGAAACAAGTGTGTGTATGTGTAGATGTCGTCGTTCACTTGAATATTTTTTGTGTGCACTGCTTGCTCTTATAATATGCACAACAGTGATGGAAATTGGACCAATCTTTTTCATTTGTACGTTTATTGTTATTTATTAGCTTATACGAAGTGTAACAATGCAAGGTCTAACTAAATTAATTTTATAAGATTTGTAGAGCATATTTTCAAAAATCCTACTCATCCACGTTACAAAAACCACTATTAGATAGATCCATGTGAAAAAAATTGATGTGAGATTCAAATACCCAACTTGTGACCCTAAGTTTCTTAAGTTTTAAGTTTTAAGAGTTTTAGGTGAGTTATTGAAGTATGACTTTAATTGAGTTTAATGTTAAGATAGAAAATGAGTTAAATTTTGGAGATCTAATTGACTGTATGTATCGCCTATCCCTAACACTACTTTAGGATTTCTGCTTATCAAATTTTAAATACAAACACAAATTTTATTAATCATTTATAAGATTGATAGGAGATATTCATTAACTTATCGCTTTTGCCACAAAGGATTAAATGAACTAAATTGTTTTTAATTAAAAGAAATTCAATTCATTTCCTTAATTTCCGAAAACATTGTAACACACCATTAATTTCCGTAAGCATCATCTTGTAATCACATTCTAGATACGGCTAGTATGATAAGGACATGAAGAATATATATAATAATAATAAAAAACTTTTAAGACAAAGCAGAGATTGTTTGGTAAGCTGAAATTGTTAAGCTTTACCGAAAATTATTAGATTTCTGTTTAGTGCATTTAATTATAAGTTGTTTGATGGTATTAATTGTCCCTTAACGTTTTGGCAGATATCTCTGCTTTCATCATTCTAATTTGGTATTACATTTTTATTCTTGAATATATTACACATTCATCAAAATTTTTTACTTAAAGATAATAATATTCATTTATTTTATATCCAATTTTTTTTATATAAATATAATATGTTATTCATGAAGAACAAGAAGAATATAACTAATTTTATTATATATAAATATAGTATATTACATTTTCGGAATTTTACTAGAGGTAAAGGCACATCTGCACTAACAAAGTTATAAAAATTAAATTAACATCGGGTGGGAAAATTTTGCACAACTGTTCAGTGATTTGAGCAACAAATGGATTTAGGGTTTGGGTGGAATGGAATAAATTTATTAACTAAGAAATTTGTTAGGTGGAGTTGTTGAATTGAAGAATAAAATTTGTTTTTGTCATGATTTGAGTTGAAAGAAACTAAGGGTTTCATGGTTCTAGGTCAGAAGAAATAACTTTAGGTGGGAAAATTTTGTGCAAGTGTGGAAAATATGTCTTGGCCAAATTTTTGTCTGGGTAAAGAGAATAACATGAAGTTGTTTTTAACGATTTGTTGTTTTGTATTTCTAGAAATTGTAAAAATTAATAATAATAATAATAATAATAATAATAATAATAATAATAAAAGAAAGGATTAAAAAATGTCATTTTGCTGTATGAAACCAAGGTACCAATAAAAATTATATTTAATAGAGTTTATAAGAAAGTTTTTTAAGAATTAACTTGCTCTAAAGTTCTGGTTAGTCCTCTCTATCCTCCACCTTTGCATATAAAGAATTTTTTTCTTTTCTTTTTTAAAGTTCAGATCTTGAACTGTATTTGATCTGATTGACATACTTCCAAATTTGATGCAAAATATTCTTTTTCATAGGTTTTTTTTTTCCCCAAGATTATTCATCGTACTACAAGAATATAATTATTTATTTCATAATCCCTGATTCTCTTCTAAAATCTCGACCAAATAGTTCTTGTTGACGATGATGGTGTGTTTTGATTGGTGAATATTAAGGAAAGGAAAGCCAAAGAGATGGAGGACTGGACTGTTTGTTGTTATGTTGTTGTATAGTTTATTTCTCATGACAAATATTGGAAACTATCAGTCAACGTGAATGTCAAGTGACATTGCCGACTGACTTCCTTTGTTAATTCTTCGATTTCATCTTCTCCTTGATAATTTGTTTTTATATTTTTCAGAGGATGCATGGATGTAACGGTGGATGGAATGTTACTTAACGGCAGCTAACTAACACACCGAAAATTTGTCAAACTCTCCCACCTTCTTCTCTCCTTTCCTCTCTCTTTGAAATTTATCACACTTTCCCGACAGTATCACGCATGGCCAAACCACCGGTCCAACTCAACATTTTCTCTTCGCTTTCTACATGTCCAACCCACCCTAATAAATACCTGCATTGCTCTTCTCTTTTCCCCCAATTCTGCGTTTCGTGATTTTCTCTACTGCTTTTCTCTCTGCTCTCTCCATTTTCTTTACATTAGTAGCTAGGGTTTCTGAAGAAAGGTAAGAGTTGTGTGGATACAATGAGAAAACCTTGCTGTGATAAGCAAGGCACGAACAAAGGAGCTTGGTCCAAGCAGGAAGACCAGAAGCTCATTGATTATATTCATAAACATGGCGAAGGTTGCTGGCGTACTCTCCCCCAGGCTGCAGGTAAATGATAATTTATAATCACAAAAATTGTACCCAGAAAATAAAAAATAGAATAATAATTATAAAAAAAAAAAAAACTCTTCTTCTTCTTCTTCTACTACTACTACTTCTTTTTCTCATTCTTTGTTTTGGTTATGCTTTCGTTGTTTGAGAAGTGAAGGGACTGAGATTCTCCCCCTTATCTGAAATTTTTCTAAACAAGATACAAGTTTGTAATTGATAGTTATTAGATAAGAAAGTGGAAAAAAATGAACAACCATCTTACATAAATTTTAATGAACAACGATGACGATTTTTAAAGTTTAGAAATGTTTATATTAGAATAGAATCATAATTCAAAATTAATAAGAATAATGAATGAATCTCAAATAAGAGAAATATTAATGTTATTTTTATCTTTGCTTTCTTGATCAGGCCTGCTTCGCTGTGGTAAAAGTTGCAGGCTGAGATGGATAAACTATCTGAGACCCGACCTTAAAAGAGGCAACTTTGCTGAAGATGAAGAAGATCTCATCATCAAGCTTCATGCGCTCCTAGGCAATAGGTACAATTTATAATACCGTAAACAAAATTTTGCCCTCAATTTCTCAAGCAAAATCAGAAAACAATATGCATTTTGTCCGTACAAGTTGTGTAACAGTTTACATTTGTGCTAAAACATTTCGATGCTGGTAATGCCTTGCAGGTGGTCACTTATAGCTGGTAGATTGCCTGGACGTACTGATAATGAAGTGAAGAATTATTGGAATTCTCATTTAAGAAGAAAGCTTATAAATATGGGAATTGATCCAAATAATCATAGATTACAGCACAGTCTTCCTCGCCCTCAAAACCCAAATAATTCTACTAGTGCAACACCTTCTGGTCTGAAAGTGGAAACTAATCAGCAGCCAGCAGTGAAATACCACGGGGGCAGCGGCGGCGGCGACAATGATCAAGCATCTGATGCTGGAAGTTGCTTGGAGGACGAACCATCTGAGTTGCCTGATTTGAACCTCGGTCTCTCAATTACCAATCCTTCTACTCCTCCTGGTAAGGCTAAAGAGGAAAAGAATCACAATGAGCTTGATATAAAAGAAACAATATTTGCTCCTTCTCCTACACTTGTTCTCTTTCAATGATTAATCAATACCTGTTCATGACTGAAGATAATTCAACAAAGCTGTTGAGTTGGCGGTGGATGAGATCTGATTTTGTACATGCTAATTGTGTTTCGTTAAACACTATAAAGCTTCCCATTTATGAAAAATTGAGAGCAAGGAAGACAAAAATTATTAAGACCAGTTATATCCCTGGTGCATTTTAAAGAGAAGACACTCTCGCACATGCAGCTGAAGCCTAGATATTCTAAAATTGAAGAAGAAATTATTCATCAATGCTCAATCATCGAAGACATGCAAAATGGTCTTGCAAATTGGGCTGAGGCTATCGATGTTCATAATTACTTAGCAGCTGAGAGTTTATTTCCTTGTAAATTGTAGTAGGAAAATCATGTAACTTGATCAACATCTATACACGTATCAGTCAGTGAAATAATAGATAATTAATTAGGTAGATTCATTAATAAGTGTGAACATCACCACATTCGAGTTTCTGGTTAATTTCAATCTTGTATGCAATTTTGTGTAATTGAATTTAATGTGTTACACGTATTGCAATTATGTTTCCAGCCTAAACTTGAGAAATTCGATTCCTAGAAAGGAAAAAATGAGAGATAAATTTATGTATAGTATGCAAGAATTAAAGAAGAATTCCATATCTTCAGATCTCGATTTTATACTAAAATTAAATTAATAATTTTAAGTAGTAGGACCAACGAATACTATCTACTCTGGATAAATATGAGCCTACCAAAGATACGGAAGGTAAGAAGAGTATCCAATATGAAAAGAAACGCGGAGAAGATTCTATCCGAAGTCCAAACTATGTTTTTTGAGTCTCTGTGTGTGTAAAATTAACCCACAATTTTTGTGAGCAAATTTTCTCAGATCAGTTCCACCTCTCGATCATTTGACTGAGTTACAACATGAACCAGTTATTGTTTAAGAATTCGCATGAAATTTGGATGATAATAGCGTTAAAAGTAATTTTATTTCGAATATCAGATGATGTAGTATCAGTACCAAACATTCAAAGAAGACATGTGAACGAAATTGTCGGAATTTGATACTAGCTTATTGTGGACTATTCAGTCTAAGGAAGTAGTTGCATGTGCATATCAAACTACCAACTAACATGAGATCACAAGATATATGGTTGACCATGTCATAGACGGATTGAATTTTTATTATTTTGAAAATTAGGATTCATGCTATTGCTCATACATCTACCATTCAATATCGTAATCGAAAATGCCCTCAATTACAATGAATTTTCCCTCTTTGTATTTGCTGCTAAGGGAGCATCTAATATCCTCAAATTAGTGAAAACCATTCCTTGCCATACAGCACATCTTTTATGTTCACTAAGTAGATACAGACGATTTCTAGGTGTGTTGTCATTTTCTTTTTATGTATTCACAGTAACTGACCTCCTTGAAGGAGTTCAGTGAGATTTGCATGATGGAGGTTTTCTTAAAATAAGGCTGCAAGAAATTATAACAGTCAGTAATGTACAGGTGCACGTGGAATCAATATTGACCTACAAGTTTGGATAATTGAATATGGAATTGGCCGTGAACCACAAAATAATTAGATGGAATACAATGGTGCTGTATACATCAATATACACACACAACTTGCTTAAGGAGTGTGGCTACAGGGACAGATAATGTTGCTCTTGCCTCTTGGTTTCACTAACTAAACCCAGTTAATTTCTAGTGTAGCATATATGGATATGCAATAGTTTGTAGGTTGTCCCAATATTCTCACCTGCAAGTCTTCCACCACGAACTTTGTTGCTGTTTGTTACGATTTTTATTCATACCGCATGCATTTATATTCAACATCCAGCCACCTCGGTATGTTCATTCCTCTACCCCTTAAGAATTTTCAATTCTTATAATTGAAATGTTTTGATGTTTGGAAGCCTAGAAATTCAAATATCGTGTTTCACTCAATTTGCCGAGATTGTTTGATCATAGTAGAGGCCATTGTCAAGTGTCAACATTGTTTGGCATTGTTTTCCTTCTTCGTGGGCTGAAAATTTTTTAAAAGATTGACATATGATTAAAAATTCTTCAATACGAGAATTATTTTTTTTCTTAATAATTTGATGCAAATCATATTAAAAAATAATAGTGAAATTAATAAGTAAATATGCATAATACATGATTATCATTTGCTTTCTACAATCACTTTCATATTTGGGACTTGTAATAATGTGATACATGCAACAAATAATTTTAATATTTCTCTTTTCTCAAATAAAAAAAAAGAATAGTTTAAAATTTTTTTTTCCGTGAATTTGATTCTATTTTGAATATACATATTTATGATTAATTTGATTAAGATATTCAACAATTTATCTGATCAAATTATAATAAAATTAAAATATAATTTGATTGAATAATTAAAATTTTTAATATTTTTTATTAATTTTTTTAAATTTTATATTAAAATTTTTTTATTAAAATGAAGAGAAATAAAAATTTTATCCTCTATAGTCAATAATATAAATTTAAAGAGAGTAAAATTACAATATTTAAAAATATACGTTATAATTATTTAAGGTTTTTTTTAATTTTTTGTATTATAATTTCAAACTCATTTGTCATAATTTTTAATTTTTTTATTGTAATGATTAATTTCTTGGTTATATTTTAAAAATATAACAAAATAAAAATTCCAACAAAAGAGAAATGAATAATTAAATAACAAATAATGAACTCAATATTTTGGACCCAATTTGAAATTCAAGCCCATTTTAATTTTGGACTGTAAGCCATTTATAATACAATGTAGTCCTTCTGCTTCAGCTTTCTTTGTTTGGGCCCATGTGGCCCAAATAAAGAAAGCTGGTAATTTTACAGTTAAGAGGTGTTCGATTTAAATTCAGGGCCGATGATTTTTTTTATAGTTAATATTAAATTAAAAATATAAATATTTATCTGTGTATTTTGTTATTTATTTAAAAAGTGATTATTAAATTTTGTTAATATTAAAAATATTTTTAAATTAATATATAATTAAATATTAATTAAAATAATACTTAGAATTATTTTATATTTAACACTAAATATTTTAATAATTTTTGAAAAAAGTGTTTGAAAAGAAGCAATAAAATAAATAAGCACTTATATATTTTAGCCTTTTTTTTATTTAATACTATTAAATTGAGCTTGAATTATTTTTAATGGTGACATAATTGAAGAATTAATTAAAAAAAGGGGCTTGAATGAATGAGTTTTTAGATAAAATTTGAAAGAATAATGTTAGAAATATAAACTCTTTTGTATAAAAGTGTAAATTATCTTATTGTTGCATGTTCTTTATAATTTTTTTCTTCATTTCATAAATTTTCATTTACTCTTGTGAAGATACTGTCAGTTTGTATGAATGAATTTATATATGAGTTTGTATCTAAAATAATATTGAATTTTAAAATAGTTTAAAATTTAAAAATGAAAAAAAGTCTCTTTAAATAAAATAATGTGTAAAACCCATTAACAAAATTATAAAATATATATATATATATATATTAACTTTTGAAAACTTTCTTTCTCATTGCAAGTCAAATTTTTATTGCACACACACACACACATATATGAGTTTAAAAGTTGCAACCATAATATTAATTTTAAAGGACATCTTTTGTGAAGCCTTCATATATTTTTTATGGAATAATTTTTTATTAAAAAGAAAAAAAATATAATTCAATATATTCTTCTTGAGGTCCATTTATTATGTTGAGACAATAAAAATTACAATATATTTTTTTAATCACATACAATATTTATTGTAGATTTTATATAAAAAAATTTAATAATTTTAATAATTGTTAATCTCAATGACAAGGCACTTTTATAAAAGTAGAGTTTGTTGGGTTTAATAAAAGTCGTGTAACGTTATCATTTTAAATCATTAGAATAATTATAAGTCATTCACCACTTGAATATCAAGTAGTTTTAGAGGAATATATAGACATATGACAAGTCGGTTTGCTGTTTGAATGACACTTCAATAGTAAAAAATTAGTTAAAACGTCAAGTCGTTTCTTAGGAATATATGGACAAAACGAGAAGTCATTAAAAATGAAGTAAAACCATCAAATATAAATCATGGCATGTCGTTTGAAACAAGCAACAATAAATAAAATAAGAAAACAAGTAATTAATTCTAAAGCAAACCATTTACGGAAGAAACTGAATTTGGCTATATTACATCCTGTTGGAGATTGGTAGTGTCACACTTTACTAATAACTATTATTCTTTTGTGAAGTTTTACAAATTTTATACCATGTAACATCGAATACTATAAAAAATTTGAATTATACTCTTTTAATACTGATTGATTTTAAAAAAAAAATGATAATTTAACAGTTTGATAAGTGATATTAAAGATAAAAAGTTATAAATTCAATTCGCGAAAGTATCATCATAAGAGAGAATTTGTTAGAGTTCTACAATGTTCTAGTGACTATTATTCATCTATATTAATTTTGAAAAGAGCAATAATTCTTATAATTTTATAATATTTTAATTAATTTAAGAAAAATGACAATTCAATGATTTGATATATTTAATGTAATATTTATTAATATTTTTAATTTTTATATTAATAGTTTAAAATTTTTATAGTATATTTTTTAAATTTTATATTAATTATTTTAATTTTTATAATTTTTTATATTATTTATTTTTAATTTTTTATTATAAACATCGAGCGCGTGTATAAACATGCCTTGAATGGGTTGATTAGAATTGATTTTTGACCAGGGGCTTTTGAACATTTGTTTGTTCATAATTAATTAATTAGTAATGGGGTTTATGGCTTGGCTTATAAACAATTGAAATTTGAAAGTTGTAAGTGATGCATCGCCTGCAATTAAATCAACACGATTTGTTGACTTTTGGACCGACCAATGGAAAAACATATTTAAGAATTAACATTAAACCTATGATTGAGAATCCATTGATGAATTAATGAATGTATTTTGATATCGAGATTAATTAATATTTTTTTATTTAAATATAATTAATTAAGATGCTTTTCACAATGTGGATTTTTTTATGTAAAAGCGATACAACTTAGTTGATTAAGTCCTCCTCATCTATAGCGTGTGGGCAGCATTAATTTCTATTTTAATTGTATTTGTCTCCAAAGAAAATATGGAGGATGGGAAGAACTCTTGCCCTAGGATTTATTTTAATAATTAAAGGGTTTCACAATCATAAATCACAAATAATTTAATTATTTTAAATTTAAAAATTACACACAATATGAACATATTTATAGTCCATCACTATAAAATAAATCAATTAAAAATTATATATTTTTAATGTGTGTCATTAAAAATTTTGTACGTATGGGAATTACTTTAAATTTTGAGATTTTAAGATGAATTTTTAAAATACAGTACATTAAAAAAAATATTTATGTATAACTGATTCTAAATTTGATATTTTAATTTTAAGTTAAATTTTTAGACCTCATCCAATTCAGTTGTATGTGTCTGATTTCTAGATCATCAATAAGATATATTTAAATAAAAATTTATAAAATTATAAATATATACATTTGCATTGCACTGATTGGTCAATTAATTGATGGTCAATATTAAATGGCTAATATTAATCATTAAATTATGTACCGATAAATTTAACATTAAATTCAAAAATAAAATAAATTATTTGGATTTGCATATATTGAACATGCGATGTGGTGGAATGGATTTCTTTCAATTTTGTGGAGAGACATTAATTTTTCATGGCACAATGGCCGTCTAAACATATCAAACAAATGGATAAATTTGGTTGATAAAACCAAAAAAAATTAAGATTAAATATTTTTAATAATATTTAAGAGAATAAAGAGCTTGGAAATTTCAATAACATATCATACCCCACAAACAAAAAAAAATTAAGGAATTAAAATTCGGTGTTATTTCCTTGACTCCATCACCAACTTCTCTTTTGTATTTAAATATATTTTCCAGCCTTTTCTTTCCTTTCATGGATCTCACATTTTCCTCTCAAAATGGAGAGTATTTGGTCACCATAAGCCAGGTATTGCTATCCTTATTCAGAACTCTATTATATAAGTTAGAGATAATATAATCGATAAAAAAAATTTTTTTTGAAAAGAAAATAATGAGATTGTTTTTAATTTTTAAATTTATTTTTTTAAAAGAGTGATTAAGGGGGAAGAAAGTTTGTCAAAATGACAACTAGAATGCATGAAATGTGAGTAAATAACTTGCTTTATGGGAGGTGTTTGAAATGAAAGCATAAACAAATTAAACAATTTCTTGTATTATTGACCTTACCCAACTTTGTTTCTACTTTCCTTTGTTGCCAACTCATATACAACTAACACATAATAATCAAAAGCAATTGCAATAAAATGTACAAATTCATTTATTTATTTATTTTTATGTTTTTCAATCTCTATTTTATGTTACAAATTAAATATATATTGTTATAAATTTTACGATAAATTTAAAAAAAAAAAAATTCCATGAAATAATATAAAATAAAAACATTTGCTACAAACATTATATCCCCACAATTTTATTTCAGAAAACAAGACAAGTTGGATTATCCTTCCATCGTCACCATTGTCAGAGCTCAGCTTATCCACAAACAAATTTATGAAATATGTGTGTGTGTGTGTATATATATATATATTTAATAATAAATAATAAAAGAAAAAGAAAGACATAAAAAATTATGGGCAACGTCAATAACAATAATAACGGCCTTTTACAGCCTGTCACCAATTTCAGGCAGCTTTCACAATAACGACGCAAACGGGAGAAAAATAAAAAGGATAATAACATTTGAATCCCTAACTGTTTACCATTTTACAAATAAGGGTATAGTATTTTAGTTCATGACAAGAAAGTCCACGATGATTTTTCTTAAAATAAAAAATATTAACACAATAAACAATGATAAACAATACTAAAAGATACTGGTTGATTAAGTTTGGAAGAATTCATTTCTTATTGGTAAAATATAAACAGTAAGGGATCTGGATATTATTATTCCAAAATTAAATTTTAAAAAAAATGGCAGGACCCAGCACTGAGTTAGCCTTGTAAAAGATAAGATTTGTAAGAAGACTTTGTAGTAGCAGTAGTTGTTGCAATACACTTCACAATATTCCAATTCCAACTGTATGTTCTTGTTTTCTCTCCCGCGAATCTCGTTCTCTCTCTCTCTGTTTTATTTTCACTCGATAACTTAAATAAATTAACAAACCCTGCAATGCTCTATCTCTGTTTTCCTCATCTGGGTGCCTCTTAATTTCCCTTCATTTCTTCAAGTGGCAATGGCCGGCGGCCGGACGGCAGTGGTGGCTGTGCTGGATGTGGTGGGGGAGATTACTGGGATGGGTCGTGGAAATGGGTGTGGAGTGTTTAAGAAAGATTGTATGAATCTCGTGAGGAGGATTGAGTTGTTGAAGCATTTGTTGGAGGAGATCAGAGACTCTGGACCGTTGGATTTGTTGACTGCGGAATCGTCTTCTTCCACGACGTCGTTGTGTTCATGCGGGTGGTGGAATGATCTGGCTGTGGCTTTCCTGGCTGCTAAGAGACTGCTATCTGTTGCCTGCAGCTTCAGTTCTAGTAACTCATCTGTAAGCATTTATTTTTTAAATGATTAAATTTTGTAACTTTTTAGAGGTTCAAATCAACAATGTGATATCTTGATATCATTGATATGATCATCTATTGGGCTGATTTGATTTTTGAAGAAAATTGCACACTTGAATGTATGGGTAGCTACTGGATTCTGGGAGATTGTGGCATTGATAAACTACACACTTATTTTTTATTTGTAATTTTGATTTAATTCTTTGGTTATGAGAGCTGAAAGTCTTAAGAAAATGGGTAAAATTGTGTGCTTCTGGAAACTGTTTTTGGACACAATCTGAAATCTGGAAGTTTTCTTGGAGGTTGAATCGAAATTGTATCTCAAAACTGGTGATTGTAGTTTTAGTATTTTGTTTAGATCATGAAGAAAAGTCCCTACTAGAAAATTTGATATTATGTTTGTCATCACTTGATTGTCAAATTTCATTGATATATTGGTTTTCTAAATAAGAAAATTGCTAGGGATTTTAACATCCATAACCAGAAAATGATGACCAAGGACTTGAAATGTTGGGGATTTTGAGATATGAAATTCATCTTTGACGACGGAGATTGGGAAAGCCAAATCTTCAGTTTTGTTCTAACTTAAAGGATTCGAATGCTTACTCTTGCTGATACTTTGTTGCGGTCTTGTGCGTACGTTTATAAATTTATAGGTGCATCTCTGAAATTTGCTCTATATCTTGATATAAGGATGAAGCTGTAAAGAAAATGTCCTTCCAATTTGAATGTGTGACATGGAAACTTGAGAAAGCTTTGGGGAACATACCGTATGATCATTTTGACATCTCCGAGGAAGTTCAAGAACAGGTATAACATTATTAATTGAGAAAGGTGCTTTAGTCTTGATTGAATGTGTACTTATAAGATTCTTTTACCAGGTTGCGCTGGTGAGAGCTCAGTTAAAACGAGCCACAGACAGATGTGGTTCTCTGAATTCAAGGAAATTTTTTCATGCCTTATCCCAGCCAATGGAGAATGAAGGCAGTAATACTAATCATGAAGTTAAAGCAAAGCTGGATCATATTCCAGATGGTTTCGAATCTGAAGGTCATAATGCTAGCCAGACAATGAATAAATTGGAAAAGATCTCTCCTCCAACCGATGTTGATGCAGACAGGCAGGAGAATTCAACCATTAAGAGCATGGATGAAATTAAGAAGTCTGATGCACTTGTAATTCCTGCCGATTTTCTATGCCCTATATCGTTAGAATTAATGAGGGATCCTGTTATTGTGGCCACGGGACAGGTATAAATCTCAATGTCAAATGCCTTTTAAAACTTCTATGTTTCATTTATCACTGGATTTCTGATTTCCTTTTGTAATCAAATTGCAGACATATGAGAGATCTTACATACAGAGATGGATAGATTGTGGCAATGTGACGTGTCCAAAAACTCAGCAGAAGCTTGAACACACGACACTCACCCAAAACTATGTTTTGAGAAGCCTAATTAGTCAGTGGTGTACTACGCACAACGTTGAGCAGCCTACTGTATTAGCTAATGGGAAGATAAAGAAGAGTGATGGCTCTTTCCGTGATGTTAGCGGGGATGTGGTAGCCATTGAGGCACTGGTCTGTAAACTCTCAAGCCGATCTTTTGAAGAACGTAGATCTGCTGTGGCAGAAATCAGATCCCTTTCTAAAAGAAGTACTGATAACAGAATACTAATAGGAGAAGCAGGAGCAATTCCTGTTCTGGTTAACCTTTTAACAACAGATGACGTGATAATGCAAGAACATGCAGTGACTGCCATTCTTAACCTCTCTATCTATGAAAATAACAAGGGACTCATAATGCTAGCTGGTGCCATTCCTTCTATAGTTCGAATCCTCAGAGTCGGAAGCATGGAAGCAAGAGAAAATGCAGCAGCAACACTCTTTAGCTTGTCACTTTTGGACGAGAACAAAATAATAATTGGCGCATCCGGCGCAATACCAGCTTTGGTAGATTTGCTCCAAAACGGAAGCACCAGAGGTAAGAAAGATGCTGCAACCGCGTTGTTCAATTTGTGCATTTATTTGGGAAACAAGGGCAGGGCTATAAGAGCAGGAATCATCTCAGCATTATTGAAGATGCTTACGGATTCAAGAGATTGTATGGTTGATGAGGCTCTCACGATACTATCAGTTCTAGCAAGTAACCAAGAGGCAAAAGTTGCCATAGTGAAAGCCAGCACCATACCAGTTTTGGTAGATCTTCTGAGAACAGGACTCCCGCGCAACAAGGAAAATGCAGCCGCGATTTTACTTTCCTTGTGCAAGAGAGACACTGAAAATCTTGCCTGCATAAGCAGGCTGGGTGCGGTCATTCCCTTAACGGAGCTCGCGAAGAGTGGCACGGAAAGGGCCAAGCGTAAAGCTACCTCACTGTTGGAGCATCTTCACAAATTGCAGCAGCTTCAACAGGTGTAGTTTCATGTACCAGAGATGCTCATTCCTTATTAATTCCTTCTTTGATTCCAATTATTTGACAATCATTGCAATACTATTCCTTTAGTTCACAAAGAACTGAGGAAATCATGAGCATGAGGTAAAACAAAAAAAAAAAAAATTGTTCTCATTGCTCTGTGTATTTATTTCCATCATCTGATGAGTGTGTAAAAAATTCCATTTGACATGTTTGTTATAAATTTCGGCTGAACTTTTATTTTCTCTTCCTTTTCGTTCACTCGAGCTGTTGTGGGATGGAATCACTACAAATAATGAAATATTAGCAGTGATGTAAAATATATTTTCAACCCGAGATGAATTCAATATCAAAACTTTGTAATAAAAAGCAAACAAGTAGGGGAGAAAAACAAAAAAAATGAGAACAAGTGGAGAGAAAGAACAAAATATTGCCCATCAAAGGAGAAAAAAAAATATAACAAACAAAGAAAAATTGGCAGTTTGAAAATGTATCCAAGCTTTTTCATTTTTAAAAATTTTTTTTGGTACTATTTTTTGTTCTTGGTGGGTCTCAAAAATTTATTGAAGATTGTTTGTTAGAATAGTTATTTGATTAGAAGCACTTCTCTTTTCAAATGAAGAACAAACTTGAAGCCTTTACATTGTTGCCAGAAGTACAAAAGTGAAAAGCAAAATGAGCTGCAAAATGGAGAAGGATAAGATTTTTAGTCTTTAATTATTATTAAATTTTTTTTTGTTCTAATTTTTCTGAAATAAATGTTTTTCTTAAGAAACCTCGAGGAGAAAATTTTTACGACTGCTTTGGCATCATTATATGAACATTGAACAATGACAAAAGAACAATCAACAAGTGAGGTAAGTTGATATGTTCAAAGACCGTCTAGTTGTGTGGATTATCCTCAAAAATAAATTGCAGACAAAAAAATAGAATGGTTTTTCCAGTTCAATTAATGTAGTTGACTAGAGTGAAAATTATCTCTTGTTAATGTTAGTATTTTTTTTTTTTTTGAATTTTGAATCACAAATTCTTTTTAATTTGTAAAAGAATTGATAAAAATCTAAAAAATTATAAATTTATTACTCCCTTCTTAATAAAGTAACGTTAGAGGTACAAAATTTTATAAGAATTTTTTAATAACAATTAACATGATAATATTATGTTCTTGCAACATATTTTATATATATACAATTCATTTTTTTATCCATTAAAAAAATATAATATATGTATAAATAACATAATATTTAAGGTTCAAATTTTTTGTTAACTTATTTTATGTTAAAATAATTAAATTTAAGTTAAAATTTTGAGCTAAAATAGTGCCAAGTGTTGACTTGAGCGAACATTGTATTAGTGCATCCATCAACCTAGCATAAGTTAGTCACTCGAGTGCATGTCATAAATTAGCTAGAAATCTAAATATTTCAGGATTATTTTGACATCCAAACTACATAAAAATGTAATTCATTACCCTATAATAGTTTTGAGACATATTATAATATACTCATGACTTTTGAAGAGAAACAAATCAAATTTTTTTATAAATGAAATTTTTCCTCCATGTGTTCTCTTGATAATCACTATCATTATTTTTACACTAAATCCAATTGACAAGTTTTTAGAGTTATGATTGTTAATAATTGCTAAATTTTTAATGAGTATGAACATATTGTTTAAGGATTATACCAAATTCAACTAAGAAGTTTTTAAAATCTAATGAAAAAATAATGAGAATAAGACTATTTAAAGTGAATTATTTGTTAAGATAGTCAAATTTGAATGCCAAGAATTTTTGTATTATATTATTGATTATAAAATTTTTTTTTATTAATAGAGTATTTTTATGGCTTTTATATTAACAGGAACGAATTTTATTCGAAAAAAGTTTTTATAAAGTTTTTATTCGATAATAAATTTATATTTTTTTGTTTTTTTTATTATTTTAAAATTTATCTACTATTTTAACTTTTATAAATTTATTTATCTATTACTCTTTTATTTAGAGACAATAAATTTTAATATTTTTTAATTTGTTACTATTTTAAGTCTTCTACCATGTAAAACACTTTTTATCTTCACATTTTAAGGTTTTCTCATATTCAAATTTAGTTTGTTTACAGTACTATTCCATAAATTTACATGAATGAGTTTGTATAAATAACAGTCAAAGTAAATTAATCAAAAACAACTAACGTTCCAAGTTCTAAATAAAATACAGGTGTTGGTATGATATAACCGCCACTGACCATAGAGAGTTACGAAAATGATATGTATGTTTATTAAACAATAAAGCCTTCGATTTTCTTTCTGCATATTTTGTAAACAATTATGTCATGGTTCTCACTCGTAGGAAACAATGTGTTTGTTATTTTCCCTTGCAGTCAACAAATTTCGCCAAAATTTTCTCATCGTTCACATGTGTTGGAATATTATGCACCTGGCGGGAATATATATATATATATATATATATATATATATATAAAAAATCTTTATGAGAATTCGTTATAACCATCAATTAAACATTGAACACAATTTTTTTTTTTTTTTTTTGCTTTTAGCATAATCTCCCATTTGTATAGTTTCTTGGAATTTTTCATTGTGGTACGAACGTGCTAACTACTACAATTTTGTTAAAAAAAAAGTAGTAGTAATAATAATAATAATAAATAATTACTAGCAATTCATTAGGTTTAGAATTCTTAGATGCAAACTATGCAATTTTCGTCAATTTTTTTTTCTAAAAAATACTGATAAATAATTTTTGATGTCAAAAAATTATTAAATATAAAATATTTGTATTTTCCAATGTATTAATTATACAATTCTTAACGAAAGAACAAAATATTGCCCATCAAAGGAGAAAAAAAATATAGCAAACAAAGAAAAATTGGCAGTTTGAAAATGTATCCAAGCTTTTTCATTTTTTAAAATATTTTTTGGTACTATTTTTTGTTCTTCATGGATCTCAAAAATTTATTAAAGATTGTTTGTTAGAATAGATATTTGAATAGAAGCACTTCTCTTTTCAAAACAAACTTAAGCCTTTACATTGTTGCCAAGAAGTACAAAAGTGAAAAGCAAAATGAGCTGCAAAAAGGAGAAGGATTAGATTTTTAGTCTTTAATTATTATTATATTTTTGTTTGGTTCTACTTTTTTGGAAAATAAATATTTTATTTTAAGAAACCTCGAGGAGAGGGTTTTTACGGCTGCTTTGTCATCATTATATGAACGCTGAACAATGACAAAAGAACAATCAACAAGTGAGGTAAGTTGATATGATCAAAGACCATCTAGTTGTGTGGATTATCCTCAAAAATAAATAAATAAATAAATAAAAACTGCAGATAAAAAATAGAATGGTTTTTCCAGTTCAATTAACGTAGTTGACTAGAGTGAAAATTATCTCTTGTTAATGTTGTTATTTTTTTATTTTTTTTGAAATTTGAATCACAAATTCTTTTTAATTTGTAAAAAGAATTGATAAAAATATAAAAAATTATAAATTTATTACTCCCATCTTAATAAAGTACCAGTACAAAATTTTATAAGAATTTTTTAAATAGTAATTAAAATGATAATATTATCTTCTTGCAACATATTATATATATATATTAAACTTATTTTTTTATCCCTTATGAAAATATAATATATGTATAAATAACATAAATATTTTAAATTTAAATTTTTTATTAATTTATTTTATGTCAAAATAATTAAATTTAAATCAAAATTTTGAGCTAAGATAGTGCCAAATATTGGCTTGAGCAGACATTGTGTTGGTGCATCCATCAACCTAGCGTTAATTAGTCACTTGAGTGCATGTCATTAATTAGCTCGAAATCGAAATATTTTAAGATTATTTTGACATCCAAACTATATAAAAATGTAATTCTTCACTTTATAAGAATTTTGAGATATATTATAAAATATTCATGATTCCTGAAGAGAAACAAATCAAATTTTTTTGTGAATGAAAATTTTTCTCGATGTGTTTTTTTGATAATCACTATCATTATTCTTACACCAAATTTAACTAAAAAATTTTTACAATTCTAATTGTTAACAGTGGCTAGAGTTCTAGTGAGTGTAAATATATTGTTTAAAAATTATATCAAATTCAACTAAAAAGTTTTCAAAGCCTATTTATTATTAGTAAGTGGACTTTAATAGGTGTGAATGTATCATTTAAGAATTTCATTAACAAAAAAATAATAAGAACGAGTCTATTTAAAGTAAGTCACTTGTCAAAATAATCAAATTTAAATGCTAAGAGTTTTTTATTATATTATTAATTATAAATTCTTTTTTATTAATAGAGTATTTTTGTAACTTTTATATCAATACGAATGAATTTTATTTTATGAAGAATTTTTATAAAATTTATATTTGATAATAAATTTATGTTTCTCTATTTTATTTTTTTATTACTTTAAAATTTATCTACTATTTTAACTTGTACAAATTTATTTATCTATTACTCTTTTATTTAGATACAATAAATTTCAACCTTTTTAATTTGTTATTAGTTTAAGTCTTCTATGTAAAAGACTTTTTATCTCCCCATCCTAAGGTTTTTCAATGTTAAAATCTAGTTTGTTTGTAGTACTATTTGATAAATTTACATGAATAAGTTTGTACAAATGACAGTCAAAATAAATTAATCTAAAACAACTAACGTTCCAAGTTCTAAATAGAACACTCGTGTTGGTATGATATAACGGCCACTGACCATAGAGAGTTACGAAAATGATATGTATGTTTATTAAACAATAAAGCCTTTGATTTTCTTTCTGCATATTTTGTAAACAATTATGTCATGGTTCTCTCTCGTAGGAAACAACGTGTTTGTTATTTTCCCTTACAGTCAACAAATTTCGTCAAAATTTTCTCATCGTTCACATGTGTTGGAATATTATGCGCCTGGTGGGAATATATATATATATATATATATATATATATATATATATATATAATCTCTATGAGAATTCGTTATACCCATCAATTAAACATTGAACACAATTTTTTTTTTCTTTTAGCATAATCTTCCATTTGCATAATTTCTTGGAATTTTCCATTGTGGTACGAACGTGCTAACTACTATAATTTTGTTAAAATAATAATAATAATAATAATAATGAGGAAAAGCAATTACTAGCAATTCATTAGGTTTAGAATTCTTAGATGCAAATGTATGCAATTTTCGTCAATTTTCTTTTCTAAAATCTACTGATAAATAATTTTTGATGGCAAAAATTATTATGTAAGCCAATTTAATTTCTTCTAGTTTTAGATAAGACATTTTGAGTATTAGCAATGATTTTGCACCTCCAACGAAATGTGGAAAGAATCAACACTTATAATCATAAGCAGAGACAATCAAATTGGACAAAGTTTACCATTCAAATTCAAAAGTTTGAGAGAAAATCTATCACGACTTTTAATTTAGACATTACTGCCATCAGTATTGAATATGAAACGACTACTTTAGTCTTTAGCAGACATATATATATATATATATATATATAATTTATATATATATATATATATATATGTCATTAGCTTATTACAGTGATGCTGAAAATTCGTACGCAAAACAAATGAAAAGGAATTGGTGGACAAATTAGCCTTTCATGAATTCAAACACCGAAGAGTTTCATGTTGACGAAACTGAAACCAAACCCTCAGGTCAAATATCACATGCTATAGCCAATGGAATCACAACAGAGAGTCCAGGATTTTCCCCGTGATTACCGTTAAATAATTTCATTTAAAAAGAGACAAGTAATTATATTTCTTTACTTCTCCTTATATTATGGGATTTGACAAGCTTCAAGAATTGTCCTTGTGTTTGAATATGAAATTAGTATATACAGTAGTTGTTAATCCGAATGAACGGTCCAATTACATATACAGGAACACAGAATGAGCTAAGAAATTCGGAAAACTCTAAAAGACATCATACACTTATAAAATTCCATACTTTTTTTTTCATAGTATCTAAGACATAAAAGGAACCACAATCATATGAATTCGACTCATACAAAATGTTAGAATCTTTAATCACAAAATGGGATTTCTCTAATAGATTATTGTTGGGTTTATACAATTTTGGTACCTAAAATTCATCGACCAAAGTTTTAACAAATAATTTGGTTTTAATTTGTGAGGTTAGAAAATTTGTTCAAGTTTACAATATTATTGTCTATTGAATGTGAACATGGGTTGTTGTTGAGTTGCTTCATAGCAGAAATTTTCAGATAGAAAATAGTTAAAATAGTGAGTTTAGTTACTTCGATTGACAGCGAAAGCTTACGTACTATTTTATTTGTTTTTGTGTACTTTTTCAAATTTGCCTTCTTTATTGACCAAATGACTCCTTAATCATCAACTAGCATGAATATTAATCCATATGTCTTTTAACCCTACACCTACCGTTACTTTGTTAGTTTTTTCTTGTTATTTGTTGAGGATAAATAGCGCTAGAGACCTTAAAGCATATCAACCCAAAAGCTCTTCTCGGAGAAGCCAAATGGGTAACAGCTTGGGAGGGAAAAAAACCACAAAGGTTATGAAGATAACTGGTGAGACATTAAAGTTAAAGGCACCAGTGAAAGCTGAAGAAGTAGTTAAAGATCATCCAGGACATGTTTTGTTAGAATCAGAAGCAGTTAAGCACTTTGGCATTCGGGCAAAGCCATTGCAGCCGCAGCAGAATTTGGAGCCAAAGAGACTTTACTTCCTGGTAGAGTTGCCTGATGTTCCGAAAGAGAAAGTTCCGAGAAGGGCTCGGTCTGGGATTAACATGAGTGCTAAAGACAGGCTCGAGAGTCTAATGCTGTCCCGAAGATCGGTGTCGGATCTTACGATCATGAAACCGATAAGTAGTTTCAGTTTGTCCGAGGAGAGTTGTGGAGGAGGAGCTGCGGGAAATACGAGGTTGAAAGTGAAGCTTCCGAAAGCAGAAGTTGACAGATTGATGAAAGAAAGCAAGAACGAAGCTGAGGTTGCGGAGAAAATAGTGGGACTGTGCATTGAGAATAAAGGAAATAGCAGCACAAATGAAATTAAGCAACAAATGCGTTGGAATAATAATGAAGTAAATAACGCAAGAATTGGGGAAGGATTCAAGGCACGTCAGGTAATTTTCTGTAGACAGTGATCCTGCTTTCATGCCATGTTCTTTTTATTTATGTTACTTAGATTTTGGGGGAAATGAGATAATTGATAAGGGAAAGATTTTATGAAAATATATTATTAATTAAATTAAAAGAAAATTTATTGCCTCATTGGGTTGATATATTTGGTTTATTATTTGTTTATTAACATGTATCTGGCAAATTGATAGACCTAAAAATCAAGTATTCGAGGAACCAATATTGACATTAATTTAGTGCTGTAGGGGAATGGTGTTCAAGCATGAAGCAAGTATAGAGATTTGTCAAAATCTTCTTTGTCTTCTCTGTAATAGGTCAAATGAACTGTTCCCAAACAATCTCTGAAGTCATCAAATCTCAAAGTCCATTTGATAATTAATAGCTTTCTTTAATTCCATTTCATCCCCAATCTGCAATATTTCCAAGCAATTAAATGTATCAGGACCAGGATACGTATGGAGTGATGCACCAGAATTAGAGTACTGTAGAGTTCTCTCTTAATTATAACCTATAGTAAATTTTTAGAGGGCTGAACATGTCGTTAGTAAAATAATTTGAAGCTTAGGATAGGGCTAATTACTGTTAGATTTGGGAGGATTAAAGTTTGAAGCAGCAAAGTAGGACACTAATTAATATGCAATAGATGCTTTGTCAACTTAATAATTACAAGACATTTACTGGCTCTAATGACATTGCATGGACAAATCTCAACTACCAAATATGTGGCTGGCTTGGTAGAAAGGTCAAATTAATCCCAACTACCATGGTTTGGTTTAGACTTCTTTCCTCGTCTCACATGCATGACAAGAAAGTTGGATGCACAAAATAATTTGTCCTGCTGCACTTGATGCAAATCATTGACAACAAGTTAATTAATAATCTGATCTAACTCTGTTTTTTTTTTTTTTTTTAATTTCTAAAATGGTTGCAGAAACGGGTGAGTTTCATGCCCATCCGCGAGGGAGGTAGCCAAATAGCAGTTGCTTCTTAAAGACAGAAAAGAGAAAAAATTTTTCTAAAAATAAAACAAAGCAGGGAAGAAGAAGACCAGTTAGTTTGTTCATCTCTAGTGTAATTCAGCCAGCATATTTCTCCACATCATACTGTTGTATGTCTTCCTTTTCATGTGCATAGAGCAAATGAATTAAGCAAGTAAGCTTTGTAATGCTGATCGAGAAATTTTGTAAGAGCTGAGAATTAGCTTGCTAGCTAGAGATGTAACCCTAAGTGGAGATATATAGTTCTTGCAATGACTCTAGATTTCATTTACTACTTTATTTTCTGCGGCATTTTTTTCTCTGAAGATCTCTAATTAAAACAGATGTAGATTCAATCTGAGACTGGATAGAAGATTGACCAGGAAATTGATTGAAGTATGAAGAACAAGTAAAGGTTTTAGACATGTGATCTTTGCCTCTGTTCTCTGATATCATATTAGTTGAATCACTGAACTCCAAAAATAATTAAGAATCTAATATTAATATTAAATCAAGTTTAATAATTACCAAACAATGAATGGCATGGTGGTGATGGTGTAAAAATTATTAAGAATCTAATATTGATATCAAATAAAGTACAAAATGAATGTTTCATATGTAGCATAAAATATGAATAAATTGTTATAAATAATTATAAAAAAATATTTTATTTTTATTAATTTTATTAGATTATTAAATAACAATCTTTATTAATAAATTATATTTCATTTGACAAAAATTTTGTTGCAAATTCAAAAAAAAATTATTTTTTATTTTTTATTATTTTTATTTTTATTTTATAAATTTAATAAAAATTAATATTATCAAATATTTAAGTTATATATTTTTAACGTTAAATAAAATCACTAATATTATCAGTTGTGCACATTTTTAACGATAAGTAAAAACAATGACATTATCAAACATATCCTAAACCGAATTATATTCACCCATCTTTCTTCTTGAAGCTCAGGAATCATCAGGAGAATGGATTATTATAATATTAAGGCTTTGTAGATTATTCAGAAATATATATATATATATATATATTCCTGTAAACGGTTTCTCTTTTAACTCCTTGAAGAGTATAGATTCATTGTTGACGAGATGTAGAGAGAAGATTCAATGTCTTAAGTTGTAAAACGAGATGGGTTTTGCTTTCTGATGCAATAACCACATCGGCAATACAAATTATGACCATACATAGTGGACCTTCAAAAGTGCTTAAAATAAACTGCAATTTACAAATTTTCTAAGGCATTTGAAGGAAACTACATGGACATATGCAACTTTTGCACATGGAGAAAAAAGATGCACAAAGAGATCTTCACAAAGGAGGAATTTCTCCATTCCCTCAATTGTACAAGATAACGCCGTTTTTCTTCTTTGGCTACTTTCTGCGCAAAAGCTAAATATACAAGTCTACAGAGAAAAGGAAAAGGAAACAGGTAAGTAGGGTGCTTTCTTTCCCCTTCATTTATCTGCAATTATAATGGGGGAAAACTGTCATTAATGAACAAATGATTTGTGAATGAAATGAATGCAATGTGACAAAGCAGCTCATGAAGACCACTGATCTGGTACTGTGAGAAAATAGCTTGTCATTGCTTTGCGGAATCTTTTCTTGTATTGCATGGGAGAAATGATTGTTGGGGAAGCATTTTTTGGGCCGCCAAGGATCCCACTTGCCTTAACCCATGTCTCCAAATGTTTGTCCCATGTATATTGTCTCATGAAATCAATGATACCTAAAACCAGCTCCTTGCGCTCATCATCCACCCCAACCAGCAATGAGTAGTCCATAACATCAACAGACTGCACTCAAGCACAAGAAAGAAAAAGAAACAAATACACAATATTTAGCGCAACAAAATTTAGATGACCTAAAACAGTTTGCCCCTACAATTCAACAACCCATCAAGTTTCAACCAAAACTTGTATGCATTAGATTTATATTGACAAAATGCAAAATGAAAACTTACTGCCAAAAAATGTGTGTCATTCCAAATGGCTCTCTCTAGACTTCGCTTTGCTTTGCTTCCAAGAAAAATGGGTTCTGTACATAGATTTTCTAAGAGATTCATATCCAGCAGTACCTTGTTCGTTCCTGTTGTATCTGTATTGTACCGTGACCTTGCAGAGCCCTTAAGATCATAAACCCTCGAGATCCTTCTACCGAAAAAGAGGTTCTCCATTACCATTAAATCCATTTTTGTTTCCTTACTGCCTTTCAAGTGTTTTACCGAGACCTGCAATAAAATCATTGAGTAAGAATCAAGATTTGTAAGAGTATATCATACATAGAAAGGCAAGGAATGAGACTTAACCTGATAAATACCCAGAACTTTAGCAAGGCAAGTTGGGCCTTGGGAATTAGGGGAAGCAGTCAAATATTTAAAGTATTCAGGTGCAAATTTCTCAAAGGATTCCAACTCAGCCTTTTTGACTTGTTTTATAATAAATCTGTCATCCAATGACTTGGCAAAAAAGACCTTGCTTTTCCCCCCTTGTGCACTCCATTTCTGACTGCGACTCAAGGAACGCACAAAATCCATGGCGCTAGGACAGCATTTCTTCCTAAGCAAGTCAAACTGCTTTGCAAAATAACAGGTGACGGAAAACTTCACTTTGCCACCAGCACTTGAGGACTCTTCACCAAAAGAAATTGTTAGATGTGGTGACCGTTCAGAATCCAAGACCAGTGAGCCAAATGACTGCCAAGCTGTAAAGGTGGAAGCTGCAGAACCTTCTTTATAGCTTTCGATGGCACTCAAGCTTCCTTCATGCTCATAAAACTTATCAGCAACCCAATCCTCATATTCCTTGGAACTAAGGGCATATGATATTATGCTGGTAGGATCATCGTCGTAAACAGCTATAACTACATCATTCTCACCCCTTTGAGGAAGCAACAATCGAGCATCATCAACCATACGGGAAACAGAGGAGATAAACAAGGGTGTGGAACTGAGAATCGAATTCAGCTTTTGTGCCTCCAATGGCAATACTTGGGAGTAAGTTCTCATTACACTGGAAACAGGATCCCTTACCATATTCCTGTAAACTCCATAAGCATGGAAAGATCTAAGTGTTGACAAATGCAATGAAGAGGGTGGCAATCCTCTCGATATTCTGTCCTGGAATCTTAGCGCAGAATCAAAAGAATGGACTCTCACTGGTGAAGCTAGCCTTTTAAATGGAGGATTATCAGCCTTACTTATTGGCTTGACAAAACCAGCTTGGAGACCATCTGTCTGAGGTGGATGTTGCACTACTTGATCAGTACCAGTCCATGCTGAATCTATTCTCTCAGATAAAGTGGATGCAATTTCCCCATCTGAATGTATATCATCCTCCATGTTATGATGAACTGTGGTTAATTTGGAGTTTTCAGAAGTAAAAGGTTCCAAGGTTGGTAAATTATACTCCTCTTTCTGCTCTATATGAAAATCATTTCCAGGAGACTCCCGTAATTCCACAGATCCAGATGCATTTTCCTCATGATCATTGTCAAGCTTACCATTCTTACCAAACAAATCACTTCTCAACTCTTTCGGCTGGCCATCCCTATGCGTTGCTTTGAAAGTAGCTCCCTTTTCAAGAAGAGAGTTCAGCGAATAAAGCTGACGATCCCAAGCATAAGAAACAATAAGAAGGGCACGTCTCAAGCGATTTAGTTCTAGAATGTCCACAGCTATCTGACCTGGCTCTGATGTTTCCATGACTAATGATTGTAGTAAACCCTATATTTACAGGGAGCAATTACTAATTGTCAAACCCAATAGTTCAATATTTGAAATAGTAAAGAAAAATTGGTTCTCTGCCTGCATTTGCCAAGGTTTTATGGACCAAATACTTGTGACAGCAATGTTTTAATAGCAGAACTATGTCCAGAGTGTACTTACTATGTAATCATTCCTTTCCTTTTTCAGTTGATCTTTAAGTTCCAAGATGTGGTTCTTCAAATTAGTTGTATCTGATATTTGGCATCTGATTGAATTACTTCTATGTTCCATGCCTTCAAGTACATCAGATATCTCCGCATACAAATTTTCTGTTTTAACCAAAAGCTGTTGGAAAGGAAATAAGGAAATATATTTTTCTAATTAGAATTTAGTTCAACATCTTGCATCACTCTAATCCAGTAATGGTAACAGTATCCTAAATTTATGAAATCACCTCTTCCGCTTCTTTTCTCATCCACTCCTGTTGAACATTGCCATTGAATTCAAGTATTGATGGGGGTAAATGTACGGATAGAATTTCAATAGGGGAATACCGAAAGAATGCAATCATGCTCCCAAACCTGTCATAAAATGTTTCAGTAATCACTCACATGAATAATTAAAATATTTAAAAATTTAAACTCAGCAGCATTTACCCATAGTAACGTAAGCAGTCTCTCTGCAAGGAATGACCACAGCTTGCAACACGATTGGCAGTTGCATGGTTTGAAAAGCTAAGTTCCAAGAACTTTCCGAAAGAAAGTCCCCAGGCAGCATCTGACATGACTACTCTACGAGTTGCTGGAGGAACTCCATCAGTATGAGCACACCTTAGGCATCGGTGCCACATCCATATCTTACCATCTCGTTCCCCAGGCAGCCTGACAGAAGAAAGGCGCTTAACATTGATCATCAGATTCCCCTGCTGGTGAGTATAACAAAGAACATGTGCTTCAGCTGACTCATTACAAGATCGACAACAAGATGTCTGGCCAAAGAAAGCAAAACAAAAATCCTATTAATTCATAAGATTCCACAGTAAAATAAGGAACCAGAAATCAGAATGTAAAAGAAAATCACAAATGAGTTACCTGATTGAATAAGTCATCATGCAGGTATCTCCCAAGTGGCTTATCAAAAGAACCATAGAACTTTATACGCAGGAGGCGAGAACGTTCACATACAATTCCTTTAAGCACACAACGGCTTGAAAATGACACTAAAATGCTCTGGTGAGTGTCAGCAGCTGAGAAGTATTCATTGGATGCTTCATCTCCATTAAAACTTTCAGATTTCGTCAAGTCATGGCTCTCCCCAAGCAACCTCTCCTCTTGACTGATGATTTCTTGCAGCTCTGGTTGCAAAGCATCAAAAACAGGGACAGTGGGATACTTCAAATCTTTGCATCCATTAAAAGAACGAAAACTCAAACCAGCATCTGGTTCTAAATAATCAATGCTGGCATCAGTGGGCGTATCTCCAAACCTATGATTCAAAAATACAGGAGAAGAAGAAACAGATCTATGATCAAGATGCTCAGAAAATGATTCCAATCCTCCACACTCCAGACTGAGACTCACGGATCCATCATCTATGGTAGAGTCATCAGCTACTTCTTGACAGTTGGCAGCAACTTGAGAATTGGGGACAACACAAATGGCATTATCAGCCATCATACTTTCTGGTTTAGCAATTGAATGGTTCAGTCTCATTTTAGGCAGAGAAGCACCCTCGTCGGCAAGGAAAGAAGTCTCGAGGGATAGGTGATAGGCTGCAAATACTGCATATTGAATAACATGTTTAATTTTCTTCAGTTCTTCCCGACATTCACCCCTCAGCAGGACCTACAAAGAGAACCTCTGATATGAGACAACCAAATTCCAAAAGTTTTTTCGACATTGAACGACATAATCTTGTGCTCACATAAAAAAGCAAAATCTCATTGCACTTAATTAAAAATAAATAAATACATGTCACACAGGCACTATTGAAAAAATTGATAGAAAGAGGAGAGCAATAATTCAGGAAATTATCCCATATCCCAAAGCAGAAAAGAAGATACATGTTAGTAGCAGTGATAATACACACAACAAAATATATGCTGATATTGAGCCACAAAACTTCCAACATCAAAACTGACAAAAATATCACAGATTCAAGTAGAAAAAATTACCGTGCAACCTAAACGCCTTGGACACCCTTCAAAATACATTAATGTTTTAGATGGCTTCTTGTTGAACTGGTTTGTTGTCTCATGTTCTTCGGAAACTTTTTCTAATTTGAACAGTTCACAGTGTCCCAATCGTATTGCAGAAACATTATCAATTGATGGAGTAATAAGAGCACCTGTGCACCGAGCTATCCGCTCTAGTAAGGGCCTTTTCACGTTGAGCACCAATGAGATTTCCTTTGCTAGAAGTAATTCTTGGGCATATGATGAAACACTTTTCTCCACCAACACAACATTTGGGCGAAGAGCCTCAATCTTTGAAATAACCATCTCAAGATGATCATTCTCCTGGTCCAAGAAAGAAAGATAAAAGAAATTAAAAACTTCAATGGGATAAATTTTCATTCATTAATTTGCATAACTAAGGATAAGCTGAGAAAAAACCTGTTGCAGTAACGTATTAAAAGATGCCAACTGATTCTGAACTCTCTGATATTCAAGCGCTCCTCCTAGAATAAGTAATCTAGGATTTTTGTGCTGTGATGTCATGCGCTTGTGCTTTATATTTTTCGTACAAACTACTCCCTTAATGAATGTGCTGCATACGCCAAAATATCACAACTTAAAAGGAGGCAGCACAAACAAATACCAGCAAAGGACCACAGAGCTATGAAATGAAATATCTTAAAGAAATAAAACACATTATACCTCTCACTTGGATTTCCTGATGCTATACATTTAACCTTTACATAATCAACAGGATCCATACTGCCTCCTTTGCTGGTATCTGGTTTCACAAAATTTGCAGCCTGCCATGCAATTGTCGTAACAATGCCAAGCCAGTCCTCATTACCTTCCTCTTTCACGACTTTGATACCCTCAGCCTGTAATAGCTCTGACACAAGAGCCCTAAAATGCCCCTGCACCACTGCTCTAAGTGGCTCTTTATTACTCTCATTCTGCTTCTCCCTTGCAGGAAACATACGAGAAAGGCTACTACTGGATGAGAACACTGCACTTGAGTCTCCAATATCATCATCGTCGTCATCATATGAGAAGAAATTACCTTCAGCCTCATCATTTTCATCATCAGGAGGCGGAGGATACCAGATCAGACCACAACTTTCAAAATCTAATGGCAATTGTGACATACCATATTGTTTCCTAGAAATTGATTGGTCATCAGAGAAATCATCAGTATTCTGTGGATCCTCATTCCCTGGTTCAGGTCTTTTCAAAATAGCCATGTTTTCACGGTCAAAGGGGCAATCATTCTGAGACAATGGGCTACCCCTTTGCCGACACTGTACAGGATGCCCAACTCTACAAGAAGTAAAATCATTCCTAGAGGGTCTGTCAGAGGGACTTGATCTGACTGACTTAAAAGTGTAAAACTCGTGTCTATCACTAATACTACTCGAATCTATATCTGAAATATCTTGATAATACTCACTAGATGGGCTGAAAAAGTGCTTCCTAGAATCTGCCTCTTCTTCATCACTCCTGCATTAAATAAATAGATACATGATAAAATATTCACTACTAAAGAAGGAAAAAGAATACAAATTCTAAAATATTAAAGGCTTTCTAGTATTGTCATATGGTCAACCACACTAATGCATTTGCTACAACAATCTGAAAAGAAGTTTACCGGCTCGAAGAGTGACGAACAGATATTGGAGAAGGGTGAGCACTAAATGATGTCAAACTCTGGCTCCTGCTGGTTAATGCACAGGTAGAGTATCCACAGTCTCGGGACTCAAGATAGTAAGCAAAGCAATCACCCTGAACCAAATCCCCTTTCAGAGAAGGATCATTTTGCTCAACACTGAAACTCGGTGATGGTGGCTCAGGGCTTTCTCGGGGAGAAACAGAAGGATGAACTTTCTCACTATACTTCCTCTCATATCCATGTTTCACACTAATCCCATAACAAAACTTGCATGACTTGATACCATCTGTAGACTCAACATTGCTTTGATTACATCTCCCACACAACCAGCGGCCACAACTTTGGCAATGGTAACCATTGCAAGATTCACTGAACTTTGCCTCACACTCACAACACATTTTGGGGCCGTTTTCAGGCATCTCAAATTCACGAGGCAAACAAGATAAATCACTTGCTCCCCAAGAAATCCAAGACCTAACCTTGTCTATCAGATCTAGAAGTGAACTATCAGGTATTCCCATAGATCAACAAAAACCCAACAAAATTTGTATCTCCTCCTCCTCCTCCTCCTTCTAAATTGAGTGTTTCACTTTTCTTTTCAAACAGAAAACAAAAAATCTACACCTTTTTTTTAACTCAAATTTCATATTAAAGAAGTAAAACAAATTACAATATAACAAATCCCGCAATAAAAATAGTGGATGTTTTGGTATGTTTAATGGGTTATGATCGATTTTGACATCTTTTTCCAAAAACTAAAATGGGTGTAAAATGGAAATAAAAATCCTCCGAGGATTCCCAAAATATATCCAAGGAGGAAGAAATCAACACAAACTATTAAATCTACAAATCTGATATTATTTACGCCAAATCTTACAACAACAAAGATTTGTCAAACAACAACAATAAAAATGATTACAAGATTAACCCTAAATTTGACCCACAAAAAAGCCAGATATAAAAAAACCTCAACCCATCCCAGATTCATCAAGAATGCTTCCAATGATCGATTCTATAGTTAGAAAAAACAATAAGAAAATCCAGTATATCCCCACCTGAAAATTTTCCTTCTCTTTCCTTGTATTAATAAACCCAGTTCCCGAAATCAACTAACAACAAAGTTAAGTGTCAATAATTGCACTCGAAGTAACAAAAGCAGAAGAAGAAAAATTAAAAGGAAAAGTAAATAAGGAAAAACAGTAGAATTTTAATTTAATTAATAAATTAAATGCGAGGCAAAATGAGAATTAAAAGAAGAAAGAGGAGAAGTACGGAGAAGGCTCCCTTTCTACCGGAAGAATCAGCTCGCATATCGAACAAAACCCACATATTATTACTTCACCTTCTTCTTGTTCTTCTTCTTCAGCTTTGTTGCCAATGCTTTCTAGTCCTCCCACCACCTTTGTTTATTTATTCATTAATTATAAAAATATATAAATAAATAAATAAACATTCGTCTTCAAGAAAAGCACCCTTTCTCTTTCTTTATTATTTTCTTTTTCTCTCAATCTCTCTCTTACTTTTCTCCATTACTTTCATTGCATCATTGATTGGATTCTTTTTTATCTACTCGTAGCCCTTGCCGTAGCAGTATATTAACTGTTTCTTAATTCCAGGTTAGGGTTTGCTTACTGGGTTATTATTTATTTATTTATAATATAAAATATTTATAAATTTATTTAAAAGATTAATTTTATATTTTAAATATACTTTTATACCTATTGGTGAGTAGGACAACATCTCCTATGTAACCCAAACTTAAATATTTAAGATAGAGAAATTATTTTTAAATATAAATACAAATATAATAATTTAAAAAAATAAAATTAATTATTTAATAATTTTTGTTAGTAATTAAACCAACATTTGGTCGTGAATCAAAATTTTAAATTTTAAAATTAATATTTTTTTATAAATAAAAAATTTAAAATTTAAAATAGACAAATCATGTTTAAAATATGAACATATATTTTATGGTCAAAATTTGAAGGTAAATTTGATAATTTTTTTAAAAAAAATTATATTTTTACAAATAATTGAAGTTTTTGTTGGCAAGTAAATTAACATCATTTTACTTGTCGGAGTTTAAGATTTCAACAAAATCAAATCACACTTAAAATGTGAAATTTAGGTACTACAATTTAAAAAAATAAAATTATATTTTTAATAATATAAATTTTTATTAATAAATAAACTAATACATTCTTATACCTTTCATATTAAGAATTCAAAATAAATAAATTACACTTAAAATGTGAGCATAATTATAACTGTAAAATACAAATATGAAATTTAATGATTTATAATAATAAATTTTACATCTAGAGATAAATTACTTAAGCTTTTTAATCATGAGTTAAAATTAAACCAGAGTTAAAAGTTACAAGGGTTAGTAAAATTGTTGTATTTATACACACACCCAACAAGTTAACTAGGGGTTTATAGAGTTATTAATATTAATGTAAATGTAAGCATTGGTGTCAGCAACACTGTACAAACAGAATTTTGTTTTGTTGTTATTATTTTATTTATTTATTAGATAATATTATCTTAATTATTACAATTAAAGCATATTAAATAGGTTAATGTAAAATTCAATGCCACGAGATGTGGGCATTAATAGGAATTAATTATACTTAATTTAAGTAATTAACAAAATTGTTAGGTCAGCACGGCACGCGTATATTAGGCGGCCGTGTAGAACACGCTCTATTGAAAGCTTCTAGAATTTGGGTCATGGTAGGTGGGTAAAAGGTTAACGGGTCAATCGGGTTGACTTGAGAAATACGGGTGTGAAATCTCATGAGCCCAATAATCCAATTATTTTTTTTATTTTAATAAAAGAAAAGTATTTTAGATATTTAAATTAGGAATAAAAGAATAAATTATTTTATATAGCCCAAAATAATTAAAATAAAAAATACTTTAATTTTTCTAATAAATTAAACTCCATAATATGTGAATACACACTTTCATGTGCCTAATTGAGACAAAAGTGTGGTCAAAGTAGATATAAATTATATAGAATTCCACTTTGTATTATCCCTTGAGATTGAATTAATTAGACTTACAAAAATTGGTTCTTAATCTCATTCAATTATAAAATACATATATAAATTAATAAATTTATTTTATTAAAATCAATAAATTTTGTGAAAGTTTGATTCAATCCAATCTCATTTGAACATGTGTCATGTATAACTTTAAATTTATAATAAGTTGAACATGTAAAAAAAGAAATCCAACCATCCAATTTTATGTTAATTGAATTTAATTAAAATTTATTTAGGAAAAAAACTAATAGATTTAGTAAAATTAATAAAAGTATAAAAATAAATTTAATACACTTTAATTGTGAAAATAATTTTTTTAAAAATTATTTAAAAATATTAATTTTAATTTTATTCCACAATAATTACGACTTTAAAAATGCATATTTCAATATCCTTTATCCTAATTGATTTTGGTTAGATATGGATGAACATGATTGGACATCGAAAATGTCCTATCAAATATTAAAATTTGAATTTAAAAAAATTTGAAAAAAAAAAAAAAGAAAAAGAAAAGTAGAGTGAGAGGGCATGTCTCATACACGTATATTTTACAGGTAAGATAGGTTTGGTAGCATTAGTCTGGCATTTAGTTTTTGGTAAGAAGACAACATCTTCAAAGTTATGTTGTATGCTGCCGAAAGATGCATGCTATTGCCATTTTCTACCTTTATTTCTATTTCTATGCCTTTTTTCTTCTTGGCATTTTCTATGCTTCATCATAAATATTCTTCTTCAATGCATGTGACCAAACCCCACATTAAAATTTTTTAATAAAGAATTTACTAAAACTTAATTAGACTAATTTATTATAACACAACTTAAATATTTTGATAAATTTTTATTTCTGTATTGAAATCTAAATACCTAAATTTAGAAAAAATATATCTATTTTTATAATTTTTTTAGAGAATTATGAAAAAATTGAATATTTTTCTCTTATAAAAATTAAAATTCAAAACTTATATCACAACAAATTTAATATTTATAATTATTGAGAATTATCTAACATGTGACAATCATTTAATTAACACTATAATCTTGCAAGCCTAACACAATTGTTGTATATGAAGTTACATCATTTGCTATACTAGAATAGTAAGGAAAAGGGATAATAGAGAGAGAGAGAGAGAGAGAGAGAGAGAGAGTAAGGCAAGCCGCCCCTAGTGAAAAATGTCTTCTTGATCATCATCATCATCATTCATGACTCATTTCCATGTGTGATTTGTGTTTATTTATTCTTCAATTTTAACTTACTTTTGGTTGGTTTGCTTTTGATTTGCCTTGTCAAATTTGGGTACATTAGACCTCACTTCCATTTCTCTTGCCCTTAGATTATAAAACCCTAGTGCAAAGTATTGAAAACAACCTTCTTGCTTGCCCCTTATCCTCAAACAATAATAATAATAATAATAATAATAATAATAATAATAATAATAATAATAATAATAAATAAATAAATAAATAATATTCTAAAGTTTAGTTGAAATACAAATAAACTTATCTAATTTA
>CP135537.1:827247-872059 GCA_032402905.1 Khaya senegalensis
TGGAGTTTCAAAAATAATAATAATAATAATAATAATAATAATAATAATAATAAATAAATAAATAAATAATATTCTAAAGTTTAGTTGAAATACAAATAAACTTATCTAATTTAAATATTAATATTTTTAAATATTATAAAAAATAAATTAAACCTTTTTTAATTTTATAGCCTAAATGAGATTTGAATCATTTAATTAATATCTATGACTACTTTAATAGTTAGAATTTATCCTTCAAAAAATAAAAAATTTTCAAAATGGTCCTAATGGATTTGGGTGATACTTATAGTCAATAAGTTATTAAGATAATCCATGAAAAGAGAAACCCACTTATAAGGCAACGAACCATAACCCTTAATTGGACCAATTATATTATTTTCTTTTAGAAATCTATGAAGTGTAAGAATGAGTAGGCATGATGAAATGTTGGCATCATCTAATTTCTAATGAGGACAAAAAACATCCCTTTGAGGGTATCCCCACTTCGCATATCCTCAAAGTCTAGGGTATGTTGTCATGCTTCCATTTGAATAATTTTCTCCAATAATGTATAAGCTATGTGTTGCTATTTTTATTTTATAAATTAAAAAAAATTAAAGAATATCAAACCTATTTTTGTTGCCTTTGCTCTCAAAAAATTGTTTATTTTTTTTAAAAATATACTACAAAAAATCTTAATTTCTAAAAATTTTTTTACAATTTTTATTTTTTGTTTAAAAATTAACGCATAAATTTTTTTAAAAAAAGATAAATAATTTATTATGTACAATAAAAAAATTAAAAATTATATGATACAATTAAATATACTATATTTTTATTTCAAAGTTTTCTTTCAAGAAATCATTAACTCAAGTATTTCCCACAAATGATGATCAATACAATCCAAATGAAACAAAGGGGATATGACATGAAATGCCACAAAAAAATATTGATGTCTAATCAAGTTATCAATTTGATCACTAATTAATCTTGGTAATTATCTTAATCCTAGTGTTTAATTTGAAAGTGGGAAGACTAGGCTAGGCCAATTCCATCCATCAATTTCTTTGGTTGATATTTGGTCTTGCTTGTCTCCTAATAATGACAAATCTAAAAGTTGTAATCAATGTTTAGGAATTTAGGCTTCTAATATTATTGAATTTTGATGGAAACAGTTTAAGAATGTGATATTAAGTATGGAATTAGTATATAAATCCAAATTTGGCCTAAATTGACATGATCGATAGGATTTGTTTGGTTTGGTCGGCAAATTCATAGAATTAATTTAGATATTTTTAAAATAATTAATTGTTAATAAAAAGATATAACTAAAAATTACATTTTTATCACTAATTAATAACAATATATTTAAACTAATATTTTTTTGAAAAAATAAAATAACTTTTTACAATAAAATATTATAATTATTAATTTCATAATTAGTAGATGTAATAATACTTCATTATTATTCTTAATTTTCACAATAAATCTTTAAATTTAACTTACAATCTTATAAAATAAAAAAGTATTTTTCAAAACTCAAACAAATAGGTGAATTTTTGAATTATATTATTTAATTCGATGTATAAATTTGAATTACACCTTAACTACTACTACTACTAATAATAAAATAATATTTTTTACATCAATATCAATCCCATTTAACTTAGAATTGAAAATGAAACATTATCTTTTAAAAAACACAAAATTCTTGGCCTCAACTTGTGATTTCGACCCTTTGAATTTGTTAGTGCTCTTGATTAAGAGGCATTGCTCTAAGTGATGGGGACATTATCTCTATAGAATATAGAGTGGAAGTTAGGTAAGCTCTTATTCATCATGTGCTTTCACCCACAAACTAATTAATTAAACTAAAGTTGAAACAAATCAGAATCACATAAATTCCATAAAATTTAGTCCATGACTATCCATTCTTATTAGGGTTTAAGACTTTGAGCCATACAAGTACTCAATCTTTTAGGTGTAATTTTTAAAATTTATTGTACATTTTATTTATTTTTTATTCATATTTCTCAACTTAATACACTATATTTAAAAAAATATAGAAATTTTATATTACGGGACAATGATGATGTTGTAGTGATAATAGATTTGGGGGTAAAATTTTGCTCATTAATTTTTTTTAAAAAAATAATTTGTATTTATATTATATTTTTTATTAAAAATAATTATGTGGGTTATTTATTTATTTATTTATTTTTTAAAGAACTGAAAGTTGAGAAAGTAGTTTGAATATTAAAGGGTCAAGCAAGATGTGACAAGTAATACAACTTTACAGCCTCCCCTTTCGGCCTGACTTAATTAAGAGTCCCAATTGAATTCTAGTTTCTTGAAAAGGAAATTAGTTAAAGTTAGGCCAAAGTCATCTACTTTCATACACTCTTTTTTTTTTTTTTTTTCAAGAATTCATTTATGTTAAGAAACGAATTAAATTATAATTTAAGGGTCTATGCATATAATAAAAATAAAAGTTCATAAAAAATTAGTCAAAAATAAAATTTACTAAAATAAAATATAAATATGAATGTAAACTTATTTAATTTAATTTGTAGTGTTAGTTTAAGGAATACAATCTATTGAATTGGTACAAAAAATTAAATTTATGGTTCACATTTCGCCCACATCTAATCAAGAAAGGGTTGAATTTATTTGCTACAATTTTTTTAAAAAGAAATTTTTTTAAAATTAAAATTGTTCAATCTTTGATATTAATCCTCAATTTCACTTTGTAGATGACAAAGAGAGATTAGCTTATACTATTCTTAAATGGACTATTCCTCTCCCTGAAGAAACCTACCTAATTTGAACAATAAATCCACTTGGCAACAACAAATTCTCAGCCGTGGAAATCTGTAGAAGCAAAAGTTGGAAACAAAAGAAAAGGAAAAACCAAAATCAAATTGGGAGAAAAAGCAAAGATTAAAAGGATGGACAAGTCTTTCTCTGAAAATTCATTTCACCTTTTGTGTTTGACCAGTAAGGCAAAGCTCTCTATAGCTTGGGGAAGTTCATACGCAATCTCATATGTTAAAAAACATGTGCACTAAAGAGAGAGGAAGCATGCTTGAAGTTGGGTTTGGGTTTGAAAAATTGCATAAAAGAAGTTTTGTATAGTGATTAGAAAACGAGGGCATGGCTTTGGAAACAAGCAAATTTTCTGCAGACAAATGAAGCATTCTTGCAACTTTTCCAGCACTACATTAGTTCAAAAGTCACACTTTTAAACTAAATGTAACCACAGTTGAAAGATAATTCCAACCATAAATTGCCATCAACGTTCATCACCGGAAAGAATGGGATGCAGCTGACAGATTCACAACTTATTGTGAAGACCTTCAAGAAGAATGGGAAACAAACCTTTGTTCCAAATAATGCAGAATGAATTCAGTTCTATACAAGAATAAGAATGGTGGTAACAAACCATAACTTTGAATCTAGAGTGAGGTAATAACATCCAAGTATATGAATTTTCATGTTTTTCTCAAATCATGATATAGTTTATCCATTTGTATCAAATAGGTCTCTAATGCCTATTAAAATGACCAAATTACACTTGCAATATTGAATTCCGACCATCACAATTAAAGGGTATTCAGTCATTTTCGTAGGAAATAGGGACCTATTTGATACACATGGCTAAAGTGCTATGTACATGAGAAATCATAAAACTCAGGAATCTGGATGTTATTATCCCAATTCAAAAGTTTAACCAAGTAGATGAAAAGAAACTCATTAAACCTACAAGATAGGCATTCAACAAATTCTTATTCCCACAGGCATTTTACAGAAACTTAATGCCTTTCGCATTAAGTCTACTCTGTAATTATGGAAATCATCGAATCAAATAATTTCACACACTTGTGCTGGCATATAATACAAAAAGGTCCATGGTGGCACAAATTTTCTAATTTTTCAGTCGAGAGAGAACAGAAAAACATTTTTTTAATAAAAGAATCTATGGTGCTCTTGCTTTTTCTTTCTTTCCTTATTTTGGACAAAAAGAGAAATCACTTGTGTGGACTAATTCATAAACAAACAAGAGAATGTGATATTAAAACAATCATGCTCAATTCTTGAGCCTACCAATTTGAAGTGCCAATTCCATATCAATTTTTGAGGGAGATATCAACTGCTTTAACAGAATGTGTAAGTGCACCACTGCAAACATCAATTAACCATAAAATGTCAAGCATACCAAAAATTACAACACAGATTTGTTCAAAAATTGAGGCCAGAACATAAATTTTACCTTCTTAATTGCAGATTAGTAAATACCAATTCTTTGTGAATGTTGTGTGTCTTTGTCCCTACTTTCAGCTTCAGATTCATTTATTCTCTCACTTGTACCAAATTTCGATAATGGTGTTGAGTGTATTCCAAACTTTTTCACATGTAATTTACAGATCACACACAAAAAACCCAGAATTAAACCATCTACACCATAAATTAGAGATAAAGTGAAGGTCATAAGTTTAATTCCATTTTTAAGTACTATAATACGACCACATGGGCATGCTTTAGCCAATAGTAAAGAACCAATAAGGAATAAGGTTATGTTTGGGATGATGTGCAATGGCTTCAAAACCATAGCTGCTATAGGATGGAATCTCTTAATGTCAAAGTATAAGTGGCAAAGTGAGCAGTAAAAGTTGCCAAGTAAAAGTTAGTGTTTATCAACACTTCAGCTGCTTTGCTTTCAAAGTAAAGCAAAACACAACAATTCCAAATAACCCAGAGTACGAGAGCTTAAATTTTGATCCAGCGGCTTCTAATATTCCACTTCCAGTTTTCATCTATTCAAAAGCTCAGCAAACCAAGCGGACAAAGCACTTCTCTTTAAGAAGATGGAGTGATAAATCAAAATCAGATTCATCAAAGTGTGTAAGTGCACCACTGCAAACATCAATTTACCATAAAATGCCAAGCATACCAAAAGTTACAACACAGATTTGCTCAATAATTGAGGCCAGCATATAAATTATACCTTATTAATTGCAGAGGAAACAGAACTTGTAAATAACAAATAGAAGATACCAATTCTTTGTGAATGTTGTGTGTCTTTGTCCCTACTTATCAGCTTTGGATTCATTTATTCCACTTCCATATCGGACAGAATGGTGACCATACAAGTTACGTCACTTGCAATTGTACCACACATGTTAAAGTATGTTTTTAACACTGAATACCAACGCCTGGCTATAGAAGCCTTTGATTTTAAATTTACATAAAAACACCATAAAGAGCATACTACAAAATTAAGTTTCAACTCAGGAATATGAATATGATTGAATCAAACCTCGATCCCCAGCATCTTCGTCAAGGGGCAGTTCAATAACACCCTTTAAATCATAAGTAGGGTTGTAAAGGAGGCTTTTTTGACACCGATTCAAATGATAAGCAAGGATTTCTCGTTTTGGTTGCAGACATTCTAACAATGCACCTGGAACCATCCAAACAATTCAAATTAGGATCAACTGACAGACTAATCAAAAAGTGAAACTTTTGAAACAAAATATCAAACAGACCTTGAAGTTGTACAAGGGCTTGGCGAAATCAATGGAGAAATAAAAAGAACCCCAGGCATTTACTGTTTTTTTGTTCTCGAAATCTTATAGAATGTGTAGACAACAGATGTTCAACTATAACCCGGCTGCAGTCGCATCAATAACCCAGGAAATAGAAAGGGAAAGGGTTATGGCTACCACTAGCAAAGGTAGCAAAAATAAAAAAATTTGAGCACTCAAATATTCACATGCTATTATGCCCATCCAATTCAAGTTCATACATGCCTTAACGAAGGGAATTCTATACATATACATAAGTTAGATACATATTTAACACCAACGAAGGAACAAGAACATGTATCATTGTTTACACTCCAAGGAAACAAGGCTAGATAATAACTAGTAGCAGCAGTCGAAAAGATACAATTCTGGGATAAAGTTATGAACTTGTAAAAATTGAAGAAGTTGCAGAGTACATTACATCATAAATAGTTAATTTTTACATCATTTCCCATCCAAATCTTCCGCAAATAGCATAAAAAATAAAATCAAGAGCTACAGCCCACAATACTGATTACTGTAAGCAGCATTCAGTCTACTGACTTTAGAACCCACAAATAAATCAATCAGCGAAAACAAATTCAAGCCCAAGAATCATATTATTCAAGAAAAAACAAAAGAACCCACAAATGTTATATTGTAAATGAAACAAAAGTTGATGATCAAACCACTGAAGTGAGAAATTCTGCTGAGAAATTAAGATCACATAGTTAAGAAACTTGACAGAGTGCTAATTATCTAAGCTATGAATTTACAGAGATTTTTCCCACAAAAAACTTACAAAGCAAGAGTTGAAAGAAGACAAAAAAAAGGAAATTACAAAATAAACTAGCAGACAAAATGTCCACCAGGCTGTATAAAACAAAAGGAATAATTTGGCGATGCTTGTCCTTGTGAGTGAAATGCGTTGATGAAGGCAGCTGTCATGATCTAGAAGAAGATGAATTTAGACAAGAGAGAAGCTGATATGCGCAATGGTCATATTTACAAATGTAAGAAGATTGGGCTTGCATTGTGGGCCTCTGAAATGAATTGGTCAGCCGAAGTTTTAAGAGCCCATTTTAATTTCCCCCTTCAAGCTTAATGTTCTTCTTGCTCTCAGCGACTTTCAGCTTTTCTCTGAAGGAAATAAACTTCTCTGATCTGACTGCTTTGGTGAGAACATCGGCAATTTGTTCTACTAATGGAACAAAATGAATTACAAATTCTTTGTTGAGTATCTTATCTCTGATGAAGTGGACATCTATTTCTATGTGTTTTGTTCGTATATGGTACACAGGATTAGCCGCTAAAGCAGCTACACTTTGGCTGTCTGAACATATGACAGAAGTGTTCTTGACCTTGACTTGTGTTTCAGAAAGTAGAGATTTTAGCCAGCTTAATTCAGCAGCAGTATGAGTAAGTGCTCTATACTCTGTTTCTGCGCTTGATCTCTTAACAACTTGATGCCTTTTTGAACTCTATGACACCAGATTTCCTCCTAAGTATATACAATATCCACTGACAGACATTCGATCATCAATATTGCTTCCCCAGTCAGCATCAGAGAATGCAACAATTTCCATTTCTTCTGTTTTGTTAAAGATCAAACCTAAATGACTGGTGTGTTTCAAGTACCTAAGTACTTCTTTACAAGCTTTCCAGTGAGAATCAGTAGGCTCACTTAAATACTGACTAGCCTATTTACCACATAAGATATTTCAGATCTAGTCCTTGTGGCATATGTAAAGAGCCTATCACAGATTGATCCAATGTTTTATTTTCAAAAGTTTTGCCACTGTATCTAGACAATTTGGCTCCTGGTGTCATTGGAGTGGGGGCTCCCTTGCACTCTAGCATGTTGGTTTTGGTTAAAAGATCAAAAATATACTTTTCTTGGCTCCTGAAAAGTGAACTAGAAATTTTAGAGATTTCGAATCCTAGAAAATAACTTAGCTCACCTAAATCTGTCAATGTAAAACTATCATTAAGCTGCAATATCAATTTTTCAATATAATTATGATTACTACAAGTTATAATTATGTCATCAACTTAGATCATCAAGAGTATAATTCTAGATTTGTTCACCTTGTAGAAGAGAGAATTATCTGACCTGGAATTTGTGAAGTTCCAAGCAATCAAGGCTGCCTTCAACTTGTCAAACCAGGCCCTTGAGGCTTGTTTTAGGCCATATATTACCTTCTTCAATTTGCAAAAATATTCCTGCTTATAAGTATTGACAAAATCATTAGGTTGATTCATGATCACAAACTCAGACAACTCTCCATTTAAGAGAGCATTGTTGATGTCTATCTGCCTTAATTTCCAATCCTTATGAATTGCCAAGCTTAGAATCACTTTGATGGTTGATGATTTGATCACTGGGCTATGGGTTTCAGTGTAATCTATCCCCAGGACTTGAGTGAATCATTTTCCCACAATTCTGACCTTATATCTTTGTATGCTGCTATCTGGGTTTCTTTTAATCTTGTAAAGCCATTTGTAGTCTATAACTTTCATGTCAGGATGGTAAGGAACTAAATCCCATGATTAATTTATGGTGATTGCATCAAATTTAAATTGTATGGCAGCTTTTCAATTGGGAGATTTTTGTCATTTGTGGCACAAGTAAAACGTTATTCGAGTTTAAATGCAAGTGCGTGTATGGAAAAGTCAACTTAGAACATTCAACATGAATTATTGAGAGATTTTGTCCATTACCTGCTGCAAGTTTTTCTCCCCATCGCATACAATAAAATAAACAATAAAAGAGGAAAAGGGTTCTGATTATACCTCCAAAGAAAAGTGAAGAAGAAGAAGAATTTACTTGATCAGACAATTCAACTAAAAAGTTGCAGCAAATTGATTTTTTTTTTTTTTTTTTTTATTTTAAAGGAGACTGAGCCGTGCGCTGTTTTTTCAGAGATGGGCGGGTTCTGTTTATATTTAACAATGCCATGCAAATAAGAGGGACACGCTTTACCCAAGCCACAGTTGCTTGAATTGTTTTATGGATAATTATTTATGGGTCCCTTATCTTTTGTGACTTTTCAAAACAGTGATAGTAAATACATTTGTTTTAAATAGGTCCCTGACTCTTATTTAAATGACTGAAATATTCCTTAATGGTTAGTTATGTACTTCTACTGTGATAGTCAAAATCTAAAATTATAAGAACTTTTTAGTCATTTAATAGAGTTTATGGATTTATTTAATATAAACAGAAAAATATGTTCTTGTTTAAAATTCTTCATATAAAATGTTCTAATTTAAACTTTTATATGCATAAATACAAGTAAATAATTAGTGGCTAATAAATAAAAATATCATAAAATAGTAATTTTGAATAAATATACACACAGACGGCATGTTAATATTTTTATTACTTGAGGGATTAGTCATAGTATTTTTTTTTAAAAAATGTTAATATATTTCAAAATTTATTTCATTACCCAATAGTGATATTTGTCTTTTTATCAAATTTTTAATAAATTAAAATTTTGTTAATCCATTTTGATATTTTTTAATTAACGAAAAATATTATTCGTCTCGATTTCTTAATTTTAATTAATGTAATATTTGTTAAGTTGATAACATATTGTAAAAATTTATCATGTTTAGTGTATGTCATATCATTTGAGATAAAAGAATTTAAAATAAAATTTAAAATATATAATATTATTACTTATCTAATTTGTCAAATGAGTACAAAAATAGCAAGACAAAAAGATTTGTTAAGCAATAGAGAATACACTTGGAATAGTTGGTGTAGCCTCGGATCAACCAAGTCATATAATTCCAAACTCACATAGTTAATTTGATTCTTGAATGAAATGGAACGAAGGAGGAAAGCAAAGCATAAATTGGTGATTAATTTATGTTTTCATAATTTAATTATTTATTAAATAAATAAAAATCATGAACATATAGTAGATCAATTATGTGCAAACTTCAACTGTGTTTAACAATTAACTTGATTTTGACAATTAATTTGTAACTATGTCATTCAAAAAAAAAAAAGAGTTTGGCTACAATATTCTAAGTATTTGACATCTAATTTTTTTTTTTTAACTCTTATACTAATTATTTCAAATTTAACATTCATATTTCAAATTTTTAATACTATATACTTTACATTTTATGGTTTTAATTTTTATGTTTTACGTTTTAATTTTTTTGTTATTTATTTTAAATTTTACGTTAATTATTTTAAATTTTACATTAAAAGATATAAGATACATCGAATATATATTATTCAAATAAAAAGAAATAATAATGGCCTCTTATCATGGATGCTCACTCAAATAATTTGCCTTTTGATGACACCCGCTCGCTTTAGAAGTTGATCAACATTTTAGCAGGACTAAGATCTTCCCAATCTGCTTCTACTTCATCAATAAATGCCCTTCAAGACTTGCATGCTCGTGTTGACAGAATGCTTCAATTGCCCCTCGTTCAAAAAGGTTTAGCCCAAGGCGACTTGAAGGAATTGGTTAATAAGTTAATGAATGAATCTTTGAGGCATTTCTTACAAATAAAAGTATCATTAAGAATATATTTTATGAAAATTTTGAAAAGAGAATTACAAATTCTAGGCCAAGTACTACAAATATGCAATGCACGAAAGAAAATGAATGGAAATTTTAAACAATTTTTTTTAAAAAAATTATTTGAATAAAATAATAAGTAATTAAGGTTTATTTGTATATAATTGAAACTTTAAAATAAACATACGTTGTAAAAAGTATAGTTATTTTTTTTTTTTTTACGTAATTTTTTGTTTAAACTGCTAAAATTGATGTGATAGATCTACTTATATGTCTCATTTTAATTTATTAATATTCTCTTTCTTATAAAATAAAATAAAATAAAATAAAATCAGAGTTGTTAATAATTTTTTTGTCGAAAATTTTTTAATGATCAAATCAGTTTTCAAAATTTATTTGTTATTTTAAAAGAACAAATTCTCAAAATGAAAATAGACTATCATTTTATTTAGTCTGATTTTCTTTTTCTTACCTTAATTATTCACATTTAGAAACTTAGCATGTGCTTATCAATAGATATTTTTATATACCTATATTCATTGGAAAAAAAAAAAACCAATTATTATATCACCAGGGGACACATAGGCCATGAAACGAAGAAGACAACCTGAAAAACAAAGGTGAGGTCGTAAAGGTAAGGATTGGGGAATTGGGAATTCTAAGAACCCTACCGGCTGCTAACTGTGATTAAGAAACAAAACTAACTGTCACGTTTTAAAGATTATCAGCCTGTTGAATGTTGAAATGTCCATTAAATATGAAACAGCCAATGATAAGTCTTAATTGTTGCCCTTTGTTATTGCAAAACGTTCATTCTTTATTATTATCATTTAAATTATTTTTGACCTAGACGCATCTTTTAAGACATGAAAATCGTTTCATCTCTTCACAATTACGGATAAAAGTTTTTAACATTTTGTTTGGCAATCAATTCCTCATTTTACAGTTATATTTTTTTTCTACTTTATATTTATTATATTTCAATAACAATAATTAATAATTATGTGTTGGTAAAATAAACTTTTGCTGCACAACAATAGTCATATAGTTTGCAATTTCAAAGTATTAATATTTATTTAATATTTTTTATAAATTATATAATAAAACTTACAAAAATATAATAAAAATAATTGCTTTAGTGTTTCACCTCTATCCACACTCCAACCACCAAGAAAAGAACAAACGATGGGAAGCTTTAAACCGTGAACAACGAGATTTATGGATGAAAGTTTCTCACTAAACAAAACCTGTTTTAGGGTATACAAATAATCGTACAAAAGTTTTGGGGGTTAAATTTCACTCACATTATATTGGGAGGATTTTAATTTATTTTTTAGTAATATTTTCTTTATTTTTTTAAAAAAAGAAATTTAAGTTTTATACCCATTTTCGAAAAAGAAAAAGAAAATCAAATTAAGAAATTAATTTGAGGCGATTGATCCATACAATTAAAGGTAAATAGAAATGTTGGGTTTTAACATCAAATGTTATATGTTGAGATAGTTGTCTACCGGATATAGTGCATGAAATGAAGTGGACAACAGAAAAAAAACATGAGTAGTGATTTAATTAATTTAAATACAAGAATCCGTTGGAATTCTAACAACCCTAGCCGCCGGCCTAGCTAAAATGGAGGCAGTTAGGCAGCTAATAACTGTGATTAAGACACAAAAATAATTGTCACACGTTTTAGAGATTAATTAACAATTGACTGTTGAAGAGTCCATTAAACATGAAACATCATCCGACGACAAGTCTTATAAGTTGTACTTCCCTTGTTATTGCAGCAAAATATACCATTCACATTTTTTCATTTTTTGAATTAGCCTTTCTCATGGTTACGGACAAATGTTTATTCCAAAAGAAAAATGGCACGCTCAAAGAACTCATGTTGTAAATGCCTTCTTTACTTTAATTAGCGTTTGGTTTGTGAGGAAAAAAAAAAAGAGAGAAAATGAGATGGTATTAGAAAAAAATAGCAAGTAATCATAAAAACTCTGTTTATAAATGCCAACTTCTATAAAATTAATCCGGTTGAGAATAATTTTTATTGATAAAAAATCTGACTTTTTTATGATATATTTTCGTTGTATTTGATTTGATTTTCTTGACAATGTTCTTACTGATGTTATGTGTACACTGGTAAAGAATTAATTAAAATATTAAATCCACAAAAATCAATTACTCTCATTTTCTAGATTGGCTGCTATTGCAGTATTCAACTTATGACTTTCAGAACAAGAAGTTATTCAAGAAGACAAATGATCGCCCACTCTTCAGGATCGCCTTCAAATTCTCTGCTCTAGAATTTATTATATAAAGCCATTAAATCAAACAACATTTAATGTATTAGCCCAATATACTCTGAAGTCGAACACAATCGCTGATTCTCTCTCTCTGTGTCATTGATTTCTTCAGATATATACACACACTTCCTGGTATATTTACGACAAAAGTTTCACAAGAAACAGAAACTAGGGAACAAACAACCATGCCATCTGCATATCAGAAATCTTTGATGCATTTTAGGGTTTCTGTTGTTCTTTTCCTGTTAATTTTGGCTATGACTTCCACCGGACGATGCGGCGGCTGGCCAATGAATCTCAAAGGTTGGGGAAGCAGACTGCCAAAAGCACCAGTGCCTCCTTCAGCTCCATCTCGATGCGAAAATGTGCTCAGCCCTATTTCTGAAATCGAGTTAACTTCCGGTAGCGATGATGAGAGCACTTGCCCATAATTAAAACATTTTTTTTTCTGATTATAATTAGTAGATTAATCAACTTTTCTTTTCTTTTTTTAATTTTCTCCAATCATATAGAAAACATGCAGCTCACTCCAAAGCTTATAATGTTAACTCATATTAGTTCTTTTAGTTTCTTCCCTATATTTGAAAGGCATTTATACATGAATTTATGTAGAGATACTCGTGGTCGTTAATGAAATCCAGAACTACCATACATTAATAAAGTATAATGTTTTATATGTGGAGTCTAACTTCGTGGCTCTTATTTATAATTTTATTTGGTAATTTTTTATTATCTATGTATATTTTAAAAATTGTTAAACAAGTTAATAGTTATAATAATAATTGTATTACAACTGATTATGTATAAATGGATGAATTCTAAATATTTAAAATTATTTTTGGACTAGTGTCTTTTGGAAAAAATTTTGATGAAGAAAAAATCTAGTCAAACATTTACAAATTCATGCCAAAAATATTAAAAAAAATTAAATTATTTTTTTTTAAAGAATAAAATTTAAAAAATATATGAAATTATTTTTCTCTTATCCAAAATACCAATACAAAAATCTCTTAAAAAATAAATTTTCTTCTTAACCGATTTCATGTTATTTTCTGAGACACGATAAGCTCAAAAGCTTACGGTGCGTGATTCAAAGACGAAAATAGTATGAAATCAAGTTATCAAAACCGATCAAAAAGAGTTTATGGCTGCCATTTATTCATTTTCAGACACGTTACACCAAATTTGAAAATATAGGATTGTTTTAATAATGAATTTTCATACTTTATTAGTGACGATCCCACTAAGGAAATTAAATAAGAGCAGCAGAGAGTAAGAACGAGGAGTAAAGAATCAATAGTGCACCACTATCATTTACAAGTGTAGGAGAGAAATGGTATTGCTTTAATTGTGTATTATAATAGTGTTACATAAAAAACAATGATTTATTATCCAAATTTCATATCATATTCCATGTATCAATTAAGATGCAAATGCAGACTTCAAATGTATTATATAATGGAAAATAATAACATCTAGATCCATGATTTATATTTATACATATAAAAGTACACTTTATTGTTGCACGATTGGATTGAATGGGCGGTGAAGTATGCGAATTGAAGGTGAATTGTATATGACGGCAGCCGCAAATTGGGAGGCAATTTTGATTGGGTGATTATGCGACTTCCTCTAATTTTTATTGGGTGACTATGCCGCTTCCTAGCTTCGTCATTTCATTTTCTGCATCCCAATTCAATTCTTCTTAATACCTCTCTAACTCATAGTTTTCCAACTTTCTCAAAGTAATTTTAAAATTTTATTTGAGTTTATTTTTTAAAATACTCGTAAAAATTGCATTTAAAAAAAGATTGTAATCCCATTTTTTATATTGAATTTTTCTAACTTTACCCGTAATTTTACCTCAATTAATTTAAAAATATTTTATGTAAATTTATGTATTATTTATTTTTATTTTATTATTATATAATAGTCATAACTAACTAAATATGATGGAACGTTAACTTTTCTACTTTTATTATTGTAGTTATATTGTAAGCATTGTCACTTAAATTTTGTGAAATGTTAAGCCTTTCATTTATATAATATTTTTATTATTGTGTTTATACAGTTGATAATGTCACCTAATTATATAAGATTAAGCTTATTTTACTAAAAATTACAAATTAAAATTTTAAGTATTCTGATATTTATTTATTTTTATTAAATAATCATCTAGTCTTTATCTAAAATAATTAAAATATTCTTTTGTATACTCTCAAGTTATTCTTACATTGTGATAGTAAATTTAATATTATAAAAATTATTTAATTAATTTTTACTTGAGTTAGGGATTATGTAATATAAATAGATAAATTATATATTTCTTTTATGAAAACATATACACTTAGTGATTCGAATTAAGACAATATGTATGCATTCTATAAGTCTTCGTACACCATGGTAATCATAATTGATTGGAGTTAATATCCGAATCAAAATTAAGTAACTTTAAATTAATGATTTAATCTTGTTGCCCTCGTTCTTTCACCAGCGACCAGCTGGGCTCCATTTCAACGTTTATTGGCTTCTATTGTTTGAAAAGCAAGAATATAGATACTCCTAACAATCATCTGAAAGAGTCTTTGATCAATAATACGTCTGTTTAAAAACATGAAAGCCCATCAAGGACTAAACCTATCCTTGCGGAACGGCTTCATCAAGTCCATGTCGGACTAAACTTCTTGAAAAAATATTTAAAATAATCTTATTTTAAATACTATTTATATAAATAGTTAATTTATTTATTTTTTTTCAAAATTTTAGAACAAAATTGCCCTCACATACAATAATAATAATTGTACATATTACTTTTTGTAGTGTGTGTTCTGAAGTAACAAAATAACTCAAAATTGAGAACTAAAATTAAACAAATTTAATTTGCATTTCTCTAAACTCAAATTTGGTATTACAAGTAAATCTTTGTTATATTTAACAGTTATTTGTGTTGATTTTATGGTTGTAATTATTAAAATTTCATTTGTATTTGTATAATTTAGCTTGAATTTATAAAAATTTAGGTTTACATTGTACAATTTTTTTTATTGATGAATCTGGCCACCAAAGGCTGGACATATCGCCTTCTGACCACCCTCCTCCCTTTTCTTCCTCCAATTGCACCCCACCCCCACCAATCTTCTTTTTCCCCCTCCTCCCCGGCAGCTGCTTTTTCTCGTAAAGTGTGCTTGGGCTCATTTTCGAGCCCAATTACAGGCTTGAAATTGAGTCGCTCGAAATTTGTTAGGAAGTACCTTAAAAGTCATTCATATTATTGACTTTAGAAATATTTTATTTTATAAATATATACAATTATTTTAATTAATAAATAAAAAGTTTTTTATTCACAAATATAAGATTTTTTTTTTATTTTGTTATGTATTTAAATAAAGTATGTTTGTAAATTATCTTAATAATTTATTTAATCATTAAATGATATTATTAAAGCCATTTTTTTGTGTAAGAAATATTGAATGAACAACTATATTACATAATAGATATACTAAATGTCTCCAATGACTATCATGAGATGATGTTAGTGTGAATAACAATGATAATCACATTATAAGAACATTAGTATAGATTAATAGTTAAATAATTATTTTTTGAATATAATCAATTGATGATAAATCATATCATAATGTATGTAATTAATAATTTGTTGTATAATTATATTAGTGTACAATGCAATTCTTTAACTCGAGACATCATGGTCAAATTTGATATAAATGCATATAGTTTATATAATATATAAGTGCAAGATTAATCATTCTTACTTGTAAGTTAAAGTCGGTATAGTTATGTGTTATTTATATGTGAAAATAAATGATGGTCAAGAAGAAATTCGTTGGCTCGATATATATATATATATATATATATATATATAAGATTGGAGTTTTCGCTGATTTGATCCAAATCTGAATTTCTAAATAAACATCGATAAATAACAGACACAGTAAATATCTAGGTATAGTGAATTAAATACCATACGAAAGAGTTTACAGTAATGATTTCAATGCATATTGATTAATAGTTCGTATTTATATCGGTATAGTATTTTGATACGTTGTGAACTCTTACTTAATTATAATTGAACAACGGAAGAATATTATCTACACAGAACGTACAATTTAGATAGGTTCAATGAAGTATTACTTCATTGTAGTTTAGGGTCTATGGCATATTGCTACATGTTAATCACGATCATTGAATTATGAAAATGTTTAATTTAAAATAATTTGAAATAATTTCATGACTAATCTATAATGAATTTATATAATCACACCAATAAATCTAAAGTAAAGAGGGATATTCTAGAGAGAAAATCTTATCTAAAACAATGTTAATACCTTTGAAAATAATATAACAATAAGATAAATATATATAAGCATTATGTATATTTATACTTCTTTAAAGTATTTTAAGAATTTTCATAACTTTGTATTTTTATATAATTTAATGTAAATTACATGCCACTTTTGATAATATGATAATATGAATTATCAAAGGATATAAATACAAATTCTCAATTGTTGAATAATTGTAATCAAGTCTTTATAGTTATACTTAATTATTTACTTAATAGTTAAGTAAATGTAATTATACACCAGAACTAAAGTATAATAAATGATAATTATTGAATAATTATTATTTTATCCTTAATACATACTTATCCATTAATACACTTAAGTAAAAATTTAAGTATAAGGCCAATTTTATCAATTTTTCATTAAAGAAAAAAGAAATCCCTAGAGCTTCTCTCTCTAAAATTTGGCTAATTCTCTTTTTTTATTATTATTATCTTTTTTTTTTTTGCTTTTAGTGGTATAGATTGTAGAGATCTCATTGTATTTGAGGTTTTGTTCATTAATCCTTTTAAGTAATCAAGGTAAAAAGCCTATCTTTAGTTGGTTTTTTAAGCATATATGTGATATATATATATATATATGTATGTTGAATTTCAAGCATGAACAGTTCATGTTCTTAGTAAAATTTCATAATTTTTGCATTTTATGATGTGTTCATTCCTTGAAAATTAAGCATCTAAGAATAAGTTCCAGTCTAATCGAAATCGAATCAAATTTTTATTTTTTAAAAATTTTTGTAATTTTTCTTTAGGTTAAAATTAATTTTATTTTTATTTTACTATTTTTTCTTTAAACAATAATTAATAAAATTTAATAATGATTTATTTTATTTGATTTGACAATAATATTACTATTTTTTTTTTTGCGTAATAATTAATAATTTTTTGTTATTTAAAAAAAATATAAAGAGTCATGTACAGTTCAAAATTAGTTTTGATTACCACTTTTATGTCGATTTGACTTTATTATTATGATTGATAGTGATAGGTTAAATCAAAATGAAGTTAAAAGTAGTATAACTTGGCCTATTTACGCAAACATACTTTGGGTATCTAAGAATTACATTTATTATATAATCTCATTTATTATATGTTATTTGTAAGAGATCTATTCAAATAGTGATAACAACAAAATGTGGTCCCCATTAGATATAGAAGCATTTGGTTCTCAAAAGTGAAGTTTAGATTAATCGCTAGTTTAAACTTCAAATACTTTCCTATAAAGGATTTAGTTGAGAGTATTTGACTTAGAGATAGTTATTTTGTTGGTAGAGTAGTTAATACCCTAGACAGTATAGATAGGGTAAATGATCATCTTGATTTTATATCTATTCATAATTTAAAAACTGTGCAATTATCACTCTTCTTTTTATTAAAGAGGTTTTTGTACAGTTAAGGTGGAAAAAACTATACAAATTTATGAATTTTAAACATATTAGACAATCTAGATCAATTTAACCACTGTCTATGAAAAAATATTATGTGGTTAACATATTTTCAAGTGTTTTTAATGTACAGTTCATTACTAGTATGCTAAGTACAAAAGTGACAAACTATGATTAAAGGCAGCTGATAAGCTATTTAGAAGAAAGTACAATATACTTGGGATGCCTATAATATTTTAGGTATGTATTTAGAAATTAATTATATTTAAGAAACACATTTATTTATTATGACTTACTTAATATATATTTTTTAATAACTTATATTTTTATTTATAATAGTTTATAAGTTTGGATATAATAAGATGTGCTTAGCACATAGGATAACCTCATTTTGAGGACAAATAACGACATCTCATGAATTCTTAGGTGGAAGATACAAAAGAAGCATCTTGATAAAAAGTCATTAATCATAAACTTTTTTTCTTGAGACTCGATAAATATTTGTATTATATAATAACACATTATACTAAGTTTTGACTTTGGGTGTTTGATATTTAATATATTTGTATTTGGTTATAGATATCTTATGTGTTTCTTATTTTAAAGTTATAGTTTGGTGGGATGACTCATCAATATATTTGGCAATTGATAAAGATTCCAGATCCAGAGGGAGTATATGGAGAAAGCATTCTTTTAGAGCCCATTGCTCATCATAAGAACATTAGTGTCGTTCAATAGGAGTCACACATAGGTCATATACACACTACACAGGTATGGTTTTAATTATAATTATTATGTTTTTATTTGTTTAACCGAGTACATGTATTGATGTCTGTCGTATGTACTTGTAGGAAGCATAACTATCGACATATACTTTCATTTCATCACCACATGTCTCCTCCCATGAACATTATATACCACAGGTCTTATCTTAATATTAGCATGTATCACATGCCTTACTTCATCAACAGTATGTACCACACTATAATGATGATTTTTGAATGAAGATGTGATTGCGCTTTAAATGGGTTATTGAAGATATTCAAAATCTATGTTAGGACTTTCAAAATGTGCTAGAAGAAGTTAGACATGACATCCAAAGCATAAGGCAGAGTATATCAAACATAGGTAAGAAAATCAATAAATTGTCTGTTATTTTTTTCAAGTGGATGTAGATGTCTAGTCCTCAGACACAATATGGCGATCCCTATTCATCCTTAATTAGCGCAATTTTGCAGGTAAATAATGTAATAAATATTTATTTCAATATTTGACTATAAATTTGGAATGTTTTTGCTATTTGATTTGTTGCGCATAAGTTATTTGTGTTTATACAAGTGAAATAATGTTTATTTTTTTTTATTTCCATATATAAATATACTAACGTATAATAATTTTTTTTTTTTATCTTTATTTAATTTAGTAGGAGGAGGAGGAGGTGCATGATAAGATCGCAATCAATATTGCCAGACCTATTCCAATGTAGCATAAAAGTCATTTTGGACAAAAATACAGGAAGGGCCCATACAGCTAGATCCTATATGTCAATCTATTGAAAAGACATCGTACATTCTCTTCCATTCAATTATTACTAAAATATTTATCGTGCTTGGTAATCAATCCTCTGGCATCTTATGATGCCAGTTAATATACTGAATTTATGTAGTGATTGAAAAATGCAAATGTGTGCATAGAGACACATTTGGTTATATTAGTACCAATGTGGTTGCGTATCGTATCAAATCTGAACTTACAGTTGAAGGATTATGTGACTAATATATACATTATAGTATTGAGATTGATGTATACTTACGACTAATATTTGTGTCCTTTTGTTTCAGCATATTAATGAGTACATAAGCATGCTTGCATAACAATAAAATTCATGCCCCGATGTTATGCCATAGTAGTAGACAGTCACATCCTCGCACTTTTATGTATGTACAAACTAATATTATTCTTTAGTATAATGTTATTTCATAGAATATATTTTGTTTCAATATTTTGTGATGTATGCCAAATTACTTATCATATGGGAAGAGCACTATGTAGATCGCCTCGAGTTTGATACTTTTTACCTTGGCCAGGATATATATCAGTATGTGAGAGGCGAGTTATATGGCATTCGTATGGATTAGAGCACTGTAGATGTTATTTTTATTTTTGCATTTATTTGCGGTGATTATTGGATTACATGTGTTATGCACTTGTCTCGTCAATACTTTATAGTGTACGACTCATCCCTATCTAAAAATTCTAAAAAATCGATGCATAACGCGCTTCTGTTATTGTATAAGTAACTTTCAGATGCTTTAAGACTAGGTAAGTTTTATAAGGCACAATCATATTTGGATAATAGTACTACTAAATTTAGCTTTATTTATTGTAGTGACTTGTCACATCAAACCATAGACAGTGCAAATTGTGGTATTTTTATACATAAGTTCATCGAATATTTAAGCCTAAATCCTCGCTCAGACTTTACTTCTAATGATGTGTTTTTTTTTTAAAGAATATGGTACTTGACTTGTATACTGACATTTTACATTATGTATTTGAAATTGATGTACATCATTAATATAATATTATGTTCATTATATTACATAAGCATATATAATTATTATAAATATATAATTATAATATACATATGGTGGGTGGTCACATTTATTGATCATATAATATTATTATATACTCTTAAGATTTATGTTACTTGTGTTTTATGTCATTATATGAGATTATTGTAATGTAATTTATATATCATATATAAATTTATAACATAAATAAATTATCTAAGAGTCATTACATGGTTATATACTAATTAAATAGAAATGACCTCATGAATATAATAACTTTAATATATTTTTTATTTAAAACAAACACAAATAAAAAAAATAATAATAACATGATACGGTCAAATTCATAATAGTAACTGAAAAAGGTAATTATATAAAACATACAATAATTAATAATATTATTACATCTTAATTTATGTATCAATGTAATCATGATACATCAAGTTCTAATAAGTTGCACTATTGTGTCCCTGTTGATTGCAACAAGAACATCTTTGAGTAACTACTTCTTCCCCTATAAATGAAATGCATTGATTTCTTGGTTAACCTATGGAAAAGCAACCTATTGACAACTTAATGTTAATGGACCTTACTTCTTGTGGAATAATTTATAATCTCGAATCTCTAAATGAATGAATCTCTTTAGTATATATTGTCACAATTGATCTATTTTTATAATAATTTAAACAAAAATCTCTATATTGTCTTCAAACATATCTAATTTTTATCATATCATGTGAACACGATAACTGTTGCACTTGAAATTGCTTACACTGGCATGTCTTTGAGCTCAAATTAGCCACATCCTCTTCATCCCTACCTTTAAGTTCAAATTCATATTGTGATACTAGATACACAAACAAGATAAGTGATGTTGCATCCTACTCCATCACTTTCTCATATGTAACCTTAACTAAGGAATCTATTGTATGTTTTATTGCTTTCTCTATCCTCTCATAACATTGTTTGTATCAAATATGCCAAAACTATAATTGAAAGATTACTTACATCTTTTAGTAGTGTGTTTAAACTTTCAGTAATATTGATTGTTATAATGTCGTATCATTTTATTAGAAAATGACATTTAGCTCACTTATGAAGCTTAACTTCATTTTTTAAATTGATTGCAGTATTTGAATGTATTAATCTCAACTTATCCATGTGTTTTTCAAAGTAATTTTTTACATATGCTTGTACTGCAATATAAAATCTTATAAGAAAAGTGTCTTTTTTTTCGACTTTTTAACTTATATTTTGCTTTAAAGTTGCCTTTGATATAATAAAAACAAAACCCATGGTACGATTTAGGAAAGACTAACCTTATACCCTTTAGCATGCTGTCATGCCAATCCGATAAAAATAACAGATCAAACACTGGGCCAACTACATCCCGTAACTTGAGCAAAAACCACTCCTATAATATATTATTTTTAAAATCTCTAATACCGAATACAATGAAAAAAATTTAGTTATTTTCGTCAAGAGTAACTAGCACAATTAATATCCTTTAATATGTTCTTTTTAATAAAATACCATTAATTACTGTTACAGGGTGAATAAAAGAACAAAAATCGTAAAAACATAGTCCAAGTACCATAAAAAAGTATAAGAAATGAGTTTTATCATCTGTCTTAATATAAGTTACTGTACCAAAATTTTTATCTTTTAAAACATAATAAAATTGTGGCAATATTTTAAAAGACTATGTTGAATCCTTATGCACAAATCTTCATGCTTTTTCTTTCATTAATCATGCCTTACAATAAGACGCAACAATTCTGAACTCTAAGTGTATGTCATCACGAATACTTATCGGAGTATAAACTCTACTAAAGTTTTGAAATTTCTCTATCACATGTTTATTAATAAACCGACTACTTGTTTGACAATGACCTTGCTGTAGTTAGTCACTTCGATAATTTTATGTTGGATTAATACATTTAATAGACCAATATTCCTTATTTTCATTTGTGTTAGTCGTTTAACTCACCATTTATATTTGTCAATTACATATTTTACCTTATATCGATCTGTTGTAGACCTAGTAACCTTAAACTAAAAATATTTTTTAAATGCTATTAACATAGTACATCTCATAAATATTTTTTAAAGTTAAAAATTTGTCTGACACACAAATTAATAGATTCAGAACTAGAGAATTCATCCTGCTACCTAAAAAATATTGGCAGCATTAGTGGCAAATGCTAAACATAACTAAATAGCCTTGTTATATTACTTTGGTATCTCATTGAATTGTTTCTCTAACTTGATTCCATTGCACCAATAGGTATTGTATCAGCACCATCTGTATGAATGTTAAGAATATTGGTGCCTTGCATACATGGTTGACTTTTAAAATAATAATGTGTGAGGTCCTCATTGCATCGATATAAAAAGTATCTTTCATAAATTACTGGTTGTGGAGTAATATGCTATACATAAAAAGTGACATGTTTTACAAAAGCAATTAAGCGTGAATATGGATTGACACACTCATTAGCATAATAATATTGAACTTGACTAAGTTAATTGCTCCTTTTAGAAGAAATAAAAGGTTGCATAGGGACTTAAACATTATTAGGTACACGAAGTTTTATGATTTGCAATAATTATACACTTCGTGGTGACATACAACAAATTGAAAATTTTAAACCTGGCAATCACCATATTGTTCACGAAAGCAAATACATAAGTAAAGATAGCAACGAGTTTAGGAGCACCATCTCTGCCCTTGTCCTCATTTCCAATAAGAGATTTCCATCCCGACCCCGTCCTCATTTATCGAAGACCAATCCCTATCTATGTTTTTAGTAAAGGATCCCAATCCCGACCTCATCCTTACTTTTCGAAGTGAATCCCTGTCCCTGGCTCATCCTCAGTTCTTATTATTCTCTTTAATTCATTACGCAAGTCACCGAACATACTAAATAAAAATACAAATATTCAACCCAAATTATTTTTCTTTTGCAATTCCAAATTTCATTATTTTTTAAATTCACAAAAGAACACAATGGATCTTAATCTTGATCGGAGTGAAAATTGCAAGATAATTCATGACAACAATATTTGAAAAAGTTACAATGACAGTAATCAACTTCTTCCCCAACCAGAAACGATTTCGTTTGTATGACGACTTAGTCTTGATAATTTTCACTTTCTATAGCAACAATCCTTTGTGACGATGTTGATGACAGTGCTTTTCATCTCTACATTGGTTTTCTTTGCCATCTTTATACTCCAAGCATTACTTTATAAAGAGAAATTTAAATAGGATGGTCCTACCACATCATCAATGTTGATGTGGTGAGATCATCCAATCAATAAAGTGAGAGAAATATATTCATTGAGTTTGGGTTAAAAAAATTAACAAAGAGTCCCACTATTTAATTAATATAGTAAAAAAATATATATAAAACTGTTAACTTTTTTTAACTCAGACTTAATAAATATGTTTCTATCACCTTATTGAGTAGATGGTTTTATTATATCAGTATTGTTGACGTAATAGAACCATCATACTTAAAAATTTTTCATACTTTGTATCGTGTTTGATTATTGGCAAAACAATAAATATATTGGATTTGGAAAAAAGAGAGAGGTAGTATTAAGAAAGGTGAGAATAAAAAAATATGGCAGTTTTATGACTTAGTAGTGGATTGGTGGTGGGTGAATTAATACACATCTATCATAATTAATTTTAACAGGCCCCACAATAAATTCTTTCAATTAGAGAGTATAAGAAAAAAATGAATGAGTACAAAAAAGAAATAGTGCCAAAGCGAGATAATAAGATAGGGCTTGGATGAAATGTCATCCTAGTCCTCGTCCTATTTCTAAAATAGGAACATATCTATACTCATTCCTCAGCCAATAAAATAAAAGAGGCCCAAAAATAGACCAAATCCTTGGCACGAACAAGACGGGCTGTAGTAGGCCCTCTGCCTGATGGGGAGTTCTGCTTATACTATACATCAGCATCATCTTTTATAGATACGCATATAATAGACCTTGTAAAGAAATATTTCATACTCATTTTAATGTCAATATCATATTGTGTTGTATTAATATCAAAATGCTCTTATATTTGGTGTAATAATTGCTAATAGTTGATAATTCCTTAGAATGGCTAAAAGTCTAATATCTCTACCATTATATTCCTTCATGCTATCAGAAGATATTTACCATACTCTTTTATATTTAATAGTTATAGTCAAAAATTCTTTACCTATATCTATCAAACAATAACAAATATCATTAATATTCAAATAATTTTGTCAAATTTATTGAACATAATTCACAATAACATAAACAAAAACTAAATAAAATTAATCATGTAATACAAAATAAAATATAATTATTTTTAGATATTAATCCTATCCACAAATTGCTCAGAATAATTAAAAATTGGACTTGAAATGAAGACAAAAAAAACTTGAAGTCAAGAAAGATTAGACTTGAAATTAGAAAAAAATGAGCTCAAAATAGAGCTGGCAATTGAGCTCAAAAGCAGCAAAAATTGGATTAGAAATTGAGCCAAAACTAGACTCAAAAATTGGATTAGAAATTGAGCCAAAACTAGACTCCAAAGTGAGCCCACCTGTGGGCTCCTTTTTGAGTGTGGCCAATGCAACTTTGTTTTGACCCGGTTCTAGCCTTAATTAAAAATTTGATGTGCTTGAAATTCACTCAAGCTTGTGGGTACAACTTTTGGCATTGTATTTTCTAGTTTATAGGTTTTTTTTTAATATTTTTCATGTACAAATATTAATAGATAAATTAACTAGTAATCATAAAATTTTTAATATTATTATACAGCTATTAATTCATGAAATTAAATTAAACAAAAATAAATAAAAATAACTTAAACGAAAAACATAACTTACTTGTATAAGTGTTCATATATTTTCACAATCATTCCGATCCAATATGTTGTTTTTAATTTATAACTGTTGTATGAACAATTTTCACATTTAAACTTACATATTCAATATTTAAATATTGAATAAAATCTTTAGAGATTTAAAAATCATTAAGAAGACTTGTAATATTAACATTGTAAATTTTGTATTTGGTTATAGGTTAGGACAATTTTATCTCAAAATTTTGAAATTAACTACATTGGTAAGAAAAAGTTAAGTTGATTATTTCATAAATAGCCTTAAAAATGAGGCTAGTTTGGAAATTTTTCCAAACTTCTTTATCAAAAAAATTATTAGAAGCTTATTGATGAGTAAAACAGTCAAAATACTCAAAGAGGCAACTTAATTCTTTGTTTTGATTATAACTTTTATTATATTTTCTTACCAAAAATAAAATATAAAACTTTAATTTGAATTTTCACCGGTTTTTGACACCTTAATTTAATTTGTTTTGCAATAAGCCAACCTCAGGAGATCCGAGATTCAGCACATTCCATCCCATGGAGAAGTGTTCACATATGAAGGCAAAAATAAAGCATCAACAAATTTATTGCTGATTAATTTTATAATAGAAAGAAATAGTAATATGTTAACAACAATATAATTATTACATAAAAATAAGTTGTATATTGTTTGAATCCATCTGTCCTTAAAAGGATAGGGTTAAAGTATATAAGATTATAGATATATTTTTGAAAAAAAAATCGTTGCAATCACCAATTCTTTCGTTTCAATTTTTAATTTATCATTACAATCTCCAATTTGTAGGTTACATTATAAAAATCCATGTTAAAATGAAAAAGTTAAAAATCATAATTAAAAAAAAAAGTTAAATAATGTACTATATATCTTCCACTCTATAACATAATCTGTGGTTAAAGACTACTTGACGTGTTCTGAATTTTTTCGTCCTAGCTTGGCAGTGGCTCCCCATTATATTAAGAAAACGAAAAATCTTGTCCATGTATAGGTAGGAATTAGTTGATTCAATTAGTACAATTTTCTGGAGTGGTTTAGAGATTTGTGATCTAAATTCTACTTAAAAAAAATAAAAATAAAAAAAAAAAAAAACTGATCATATGTACGAGAAAAGAGTCGGTGAAAAAAAAAAATCGTCAGTCTTGTCATTTCCTTTGATGTGAACACTGATTAATCGTGACTCTCACTTATTCCTAGGAAAAGTGCAATTTCTGAGAAAATAATTGAAGTAGTTAGGTGATCTTATTTGGTAGGTGAAAAGGAAGGTTCTCTGTCTCCCTTACCTTTATGGACGGTCGCCGAGAAATTAATGTGAGAATCGCCAAGTCAGTGCCCAATACACACACACACACACACATATATATATATATATATATAGAGTATTAAAATGTATAATATTATACGGGGATTAAGAAATAATTAAAAAAATTAATGTTTTTATTAAAGAATAATATTTAGTAAACTCATGAAATTGTCTTATGCTAAATTTTAATACATTCATATTCAAAAAATTATTTTTTTAAACTTCTTAATTGATTTCATGCTATTTTCTTACACTCAAAAGCTAAAAAGCTACTAGTTTATGTGGTTAAAGTACAAAAATAGTACAAAACCAAGTTATAAAAAAGGATCAAACAGAGTTCATGGCTTTTACCTTTTAATTTTCAAATAAAAGATGCTAAACATCTGTATTTTTGTTTCATTATTTTTTTCAGAAAAAAAAAGAGCTTTCCAACACCAATTTTTTAGGTTATTATTTTTTGTGTAATTAAGAAAGTTGGTCTCAAGATTTGAAGCACAAAGAGAAGGGGACTAATATTACCGCTATTATAATTATAATATTTTTTTCAAAATGCTACAATTGTAGTTATGAATTTCCTCTCAGTAATATTAAAAAAAATTATAAAATAGTAATATATAAATTTTTTTAAAAATAAATTATTTAATTATTTTTTAAAATTATTTAACATTACATTGTAGATAGTAATTTATTAGTACTGTTCTTAGACATTCTCAATGTTAAGTAGTTATCAAATATAATTATCTAATTAAAGGCAAAAAAATTATAAAATATTATAAAAATAATTATCCAATTAAAGGCATAAAAATTATAAAAAGATCAAAACTATGATTTGTCATATAACCACCAATTTTGTACAGTATGTTCCACACCAATTGCAATATAACTACATGCCACCAAAACATTGGAATATATACACTACTATTAATCTTGCACTTTTGAATTTGTCAATTAGGAATTTATTTTGTATAAATAGATAACTTATGCCTTTAGATTAAAAAATATATATATAGATATTGGGCAGGCTAGAATTAAATGTGAGCCACATTTCCATAAAGCATGGTAATCATAGCCCACAGGATTTAATATCCAAAAAGTCAACTGATGTTGAAATTATATAGTGTTTGATTCTGAAAATTTACAGACTAAATGATTAATCTATTGCTGATTAGTTTTATAATTGAATATGCCGAGTAGTATGCGATATCTTCTTTTAATGGGAGCCTGAAACATACAATTAATGCTTCAACTTTTACGAGAGGTGGACCGAATATAAAAAAAAAAAGTATTAAATAGTGTAATTTTATTATATTAATATTATTAATCTAATAAAATTATTTAATTAATAAATATATTTATTAGTAATAGATTAAAAAAATTAATAAAAAATTTTATTATTTAATTAATATAATAAAAAAATTTATTTTTTATTAATTTTTTTATTAAATATATTTTTTTATTTTATTAATTAAATAATCTTATAATATTAATAAAATATAATAAAATTATGTTATGTAAAATTTTCTCCTATTAAAATTATATATACAAAGAAAAAAAAATGACGTGGTAGTTGGAGGAGTTGAAGGGAGATAGAAGGGGTTGGTGCACGCTTTTGGTATCCAACGGTTTTCTGAATTTTCATAATACACCTGTGTGTATGATATTGAATGAAATTGTTCTTAATTTCAAGCACTTTATAGAGTAATTTTTAAATTTATTTTCTTCATTTTTTTTTTAAATTATTTAAATATATTTTTGTATAATTTATTTTCTTGTTAATTAACAATTATGCTATTGTTATTATTTTAGTTTTTCTTCTTTTGAAGGGAAGTAGATATGCTTCGGTAAAGAAGAAGTTGGCTGCCTTGTTTGCGAGGTAGCCATAGCTTAACTTTGTTTTATTAGTTGTCAAAAAATTAAAGAAAAACCATCATGAAAAGGTGAAGAAAACTTTCGGTTATAATTAATTGTACTAACTTATGCACGTGTAGGTTGAAAATATTGATATGTATGTATGATGTCCCATTCCTAACTTACAGCTGACAAGTTTTCGTGTATTCACTGGATCGAAGAAACTAAGATCAAGAAAAATATATTTTATGATTTATCAATTATTAATAAGGTTTGAATTCAAAATGCTATATTATTTAGAAAAATTGTTAATATATACTCAACAAATATTATATTTTTTAATACAAAATATAAAGTATATAACGGATAATTTTAAAAAATATATATTAAAAATAATTTTAAAAAATTAAAATAATTAATATAAAAATTAAATATTTTAAATATAAAATATATTATAAATAATCTCATTATCTAAATGCCAGCACATTATAAGAAAATCCATAAAAACATACCTTTCTGCTTAAAATCGAAAGAGTTTGATTGGTGTCCAAAATGTCATTGGAGAATCCGGTTTGTTAATTGAGGATCTTGGGCAAAAGTGATTTTGCCAGGAAAAGTCAGAGACGTTTGCTTCTCACCAGAATTAATAAAATAAATATGTAAAGTTATATCTACCACAGAAGTTAGGTCAATCAATTAGTTCTTTCTAAATTCAGTAGATATGAATCACCCCGAATTTGGTAGTTGGTTTAACATTTTTTATTTTGTTTGTTTATGTGGTCTTATTACCAATGAAATATTGCATGCCCGGCCTTCACTAAAACTCTTCGATGTCTCCAAAATATTCATTGTTTTATGGCAATGAAATTATGATGTTATTGAGATCGACATGTTGCAACAAAACTTAAGTACAATAATTTCAGCTACAGGTACCTTAAACATTTTCATAACTCTAATTAATTTGTTACTTAATTAATGCACTTGTTATTCAAGTTTCCACAAAGCAAAATGCTACGTGAAGATAGAGTATTAAGAAAAATTGTACTAAGTCAAAACAAATAGCTTTCTAACTAATTAATCTAGGGTTGGTAAGTTATGTTCTCACTGAGATAATCAAATATAGGTTAAGAATTAATAAGTGTTTTTCAATTTTCCAAGAAAATGCTCTATGGTGATTCTTTTTTCTCAAGTTTTGATTGCATGTACAGTTGGAGAAATTTGATAATCTACAGCATCAAAAGTGACAAAGTTAACATAGATTTATCAGAGACTAAATAATAGATATTTCTGTATTTACCATAAAAACTTCAGCCCCGATAATATGTTACTTTGTTTGAAATTGTAGTGATTTTATTCAATTTTGAAAATAAAATTAAGTAAGTGTTTAGTAATATCAATTTTTAGTGAGATTCTATCTACTTTCTTGCTAATGTTTAACATAAATAATCGCCCCTCAACACCAAATGAAGCTTGTGAGAATCTTATTAGATGTAAGAAAGAAAATTAGACCTACTTAAGGAAAATGTGACGAACCTTACCTCACGAGATCTAACATGGTACCAAGCAAAATGCAAATAAAATAAAAGACGAAGAAATAAAAAACAAGTCTTCGCCCTTATTAATCATATTACAGTTGTAAAAGAATTACACGCTCATTTTTTAGAATTTCTTCAAACAGGTAATGAAGATTATAAGGGACAATAAAATTCAGCTTTTTGAAACTTCTGCAATCAACCTAAATGGTCGAGATTATTTTATGTTATCTTTTTTGGTTCTTTAATAATAAATAATTCAATTATTCGTCTTTATTTCTATCTTCTTCACTAAAAACAAAATAATATTTTATGTATGCAGTAAAGAATTCACAAATAGAAACTGATAGTTGCCCCACAACCTATCAATTACTGGCATTTACAGTGTTAATTTGTAAGGACTTGTAGGATGTAGTCAAGTCAATGACGCACCACTTCATTTGGGTCAAATATTTAAAACACATCTATCATGTCGTGTTATTTGGCACGGCTCTATGCTTAGATTTCGAGAGTGTACCTGGAGCTAAACTTACTGGAAAAATGTGTGTAATCAAATCTAATCTGATAGTTTCAAGTTTCAACAAACTGCTGAATAGAAGGGAAAGAAAATGAAGTTGCAATCTAGAAATTAAACCCAGTGGTTTTCAAGGTTACGAAATCATATTCTTCGTTAAATGGAAAAGAAAATGAAACTGCTATCTAGAAAATATGAAATTATAAGAAACCTTGCCTTGGAAATTTAAAATTGAAGTGCCTAAAAATTACTTGTATGAGAATCCATTTGATTTTTGCCTTCCCATGGGTGAGAACTGTTTAGGTTCAAATAAGTAATAAGTTTACTCTTTCAACACGCGAATTCAACTGCCAATTCTTAAGGAACTATTTCCAGTCACTAAACCTTTTCTAAGTCACCTGGAAGAGAACAGCAATTCCAGGACAACAATTATATTTATTTATATTACACAATATATGGTAGAAATTAAGCGAGCAGTCAGTAATCAATGCACCCTTTTTTTCGGTTAGGCAATTACAATGTTAGACAAGAACAGAAGTCTTAATATTTGATCCAAAAAGTAATAATTAATCAAAGTTCTTTGGTTTGACATGAAAATGATAACATACAGGCTCTGCAGTCGCCACACTGTAACTGATAATACATATACAAATTATATGATCAATGGCTTTAAAACCACGCATTTCATTTCTTGATAAGCTCACGGCAATGGTATACGTCTAACACTTGTACGTTCAATTTTCCATCCAAAATTTGGCACAGTTGATCGAGATATTGCGTGCTTCTACCAAACACCATCTTGGCATTTTCTTACAAGTCTAGTTTCCATTTGTCGCATTGTGTGTGTATTAACAATGGTAAATGGCTGTCATGTGAATTAGCTAATCATCATCTGATCTATTAATTTATGAGAATTGATAAAATATTGTATAAGATAGCAATTGGCAACCAACAGCCAATGAGCAAACTTGTAAATTTAATCTTGCTCACCCAGTGGTCAGTTGTGGGATTTCATTCAATTTTTTTTGGTACATGTCAAAAAGATTGATGTTGTTGGTAAGTCAGTGTGTGTGTCGTGCAGGAAGTTACAAAGAGTCATAGAATTCAAAGTAATAAATAGTATATTATCTTTAATTTCAAAAATTTAAAATTTCGAGAGATTAAGACATAAATTTAGATAGTCAAAATTAAGATAAAAATTAAAATTAAGCCAGTAAAGATTAAAAAAATAGTTTTTAATTTTAATATTTTAAAAAATTTTAAATTATCTCACTACGTCAGTGATAATAATATAACATAATTATTTAATAAATAAAAATAAAAAATCACATTTATTAATAAAAAATTAAAATATGTCATATTATTTAATTTTTTTATTCTTCTATTTAAGTAAAATTTATTTTAATTTTTTATTAATAAATATAATTTTTTTCTTTATATTAATTAGATAATCCCACTGTGTGTTATTATAATTGATGTTGAATAATAATTCTACTTAAAATTTTTTCTTAATAGTTTATTATATTATCATTAAATCCAAAATTTAAGCTATGAGAAAAAGATTTAGTGTTAGACATTTAAAAATAAATTTTAATAATAAAATTGAAATAAAAAGATAAAAAAGAACAGGAGAAATCAAGCATGGTAGATAGGGAGAGGGGAGTCATGTGAGGTTGGACACAGATGTAATCCACACATCATTTTACCTCTATCAGCATGTCAGAATCACACGAGCACAGCTAACCTCTTCACCACTGTTTCTCCGTTTGTACTCCAGTAAGGTCTTAATCATCTTCTCTCTGTTACATGTTTTGTGTTCCATCTATCTACTCACTCTTTATCTATTAAATTACATTCATAGATTTATATACTTAATTTACGGAGGAAGGTTGTTAAGAAGGTGTAATTGCACATGCACCGTTCATTTCAAGTTGTGTCACCAGTGAGTCAAAGCTTCGCACGCAGCTGGCCATATGTAGCAGATACACGCAAAAAGAAACTAACTCAATTACTAGAATATATTTCATCTTCTTATCTCTATAAAATCAGGTTTGAACCTTTGCACAAAACATAACACAAGTTACATCAGTTTTCAGTACTCCGGCCTAAGAGGAAACTGGTATGTGCTTCTTCTCAATTTCCTCTTCTCTTGCCGTATATTCATCTTGGTTTGAATATTTTTCATTGTTTCTCAGGTGCGTTTTGTGTATATGCTTGTGCATATGGCCAAACGATTATCAAAAGCCAGAAGAGAAGATTGATTTTAATCGTCAAACGGGTGAGTGGATTCCATGCTATGCTTGTCAAGTGACCAGTCTTTTGCAGGATAACCTTAGCTTCGTTGTCTGTTCGACCTTGAACATATATATCCTTAATTAGAACTTATGAATAAAAAAACTCAGTTAATGATGAAAACTTAAAATCCTTTTAGATAATAAGATCTAACAAAAGCTAACCCTATAATTGATTTTCTCTACCTATTTTGATCATCGCAACAAAAGCAAAAACTAGATTAGCACAACCAGTCACATCAGAAAATCATCCGATCAGTACTCTCCATGTCTAACACTGTTATAAATTTCAAATTCATGAATACGATTCTTCGATTTCTCTTCCTCGAAAACGTTCTTCCTTGATTCTATATGTGGAAAACAACTGCGAATGTTTCAAAAAAAGTTTGCATACGAGGTACAAAAAGTCCACGCCCTTCTTTATCTTCAAAGATAAGGTGTCCTATTCACCCAACAGCTATTCCATTCCCCGTACATAGATAACCTTTGTGATTTCCATAAGTTATAGATTAAAGCTTGCCGTCTGACTTTCAGGTGCAATGAAAAGGTAGAAAATCGATAAGTAACTATCGTTCATTCAATTTATGAAACCTGTTTGTTTTCATTTGAATTTCGACATCATTGTATGCATCGAAACTGAGAACCTTTGGTGAATAATTTAAGTTGAAAACTGCTCAAAGCTCACATCTTGTTCAGAAACTGCATGCATTAAATCAGGAAACTAACATTAAATCTGTTTCCTTCCTTGAAGAAATAAGATATATGATCGATATGTAACTGTGATATATATTCAGCGATTCATATTCCCAAAGTTTCATATACATGCTTTTGAGTATACATATACACATATTATATGCTAAGATCAGGAAGAGTCTCTCTCTCTCTCTCTCTCTCTCTCTCTCTCTCTGCTATTCAAAGAGAGTAAGCCCACAAAAAGATTTTTGGAGATGAAATTTACTTTAGCTTGAGATGAAAATCTTTCTTTGGTTGTACTTGCATAGAAGGGAACTATAATTAGAGAAAACATGGTGAAGGATAACTGTAATCAAAGGGATCTCTTCGGTTTAGATCATCTGAATTTAATTTAATTTGTGAAAAGGGAATCTTACAATAGAAAAAAAGTATGCCATAGGATATTAGATTCTCGATACAACTCTCTCTTCGTTTCTATTTTAAGGAAAGTGTCTATTGTCTTTTAATTTATTCAAGAAAATACTGTATACCTAGCATGATTATGTAGGTTAAGATATTACTTTCTTTTTTTCTATTTCTTATCTCTGTATAGCTATAACTAATGAATAAAATACGATACAAAGTTGTTCTTTAACAAATTCTTCATATACTAAGTTGTACATGAGATCAAATTAAAGCTTGCCAGAGTAGTTAAAATTTCTTGACCATAAGATGATGAAATACCTAAATTTAACTTCTCTTCGTACATGAAGGTTACCTGAAAAAAAGGAAAATCACGCTGCACCTGGTGGTAAAATAATACAACTAGCTATCAGGCGCTTGTCATTCCCCTGAATTCTTGGATGCTTTGAAAAGAATTTGAGGATTATTTTTCTAATTTTCCTTCAGCATGATTTTCTTGAGTTGTTCATTTCAAGTTTTAGATCTAATTAATTCTAATTCCCTCATGCATTACATGGCCTATTTCAAGAGTTGTATTCTAGGCACCCACCACGAGCCATATCTTCATTTCTTCAGCAAATCAAGCTAAACCAGCTTGAATTTTTTTTTTTTGTCTTGTTCTGCTTTATGGTCTCTAACATAATTGAATTCTGAACTTTTTATGGCTTTCATTTATTTGGTCCAAATTCAACAGAAGCCTGACATTTGTGAGGCTTCCCTTTAGTAGTTATTGGTCTTGTGGAGGAAAATACATAAAATCACCAATGTTTTTATAGGAAGCACAGTACCTACAACTGCTTTTAATTGGCCGACAGTGTGTCCAGAAAGTGGTCCAGAAAACATTGATACAAGTGATGCAATTACTTGGTAGCACATGTCGCAAGTGATCAGCCTTTTACCTATCCATCCAAGCACATTTTTTCCATCTGCTTACTTTTTATCTTTAACCTTTTTTTAGGTCGAAATGGGCTTAGATTGAAACAAAAATTATTTGAAATAAATTGAGCCCTAATTTGATCCTATGGTAGAGAAACTTGAACACTGGTTTTTAAAACATAAGTTTTAACCATTTATTACAATATGAAAAGGAAAATGATTAATTAGATAATCATGGAATACCGATAATAAGATAATACAGTTCTAATAAGCAAAGTAAAAAATTTAAGGTCGAGCTGACGACGAATGTAAGGTAGAAGCAAGGGACTCTTCATTTGACAAGGGTTTGCATGGAACTCAACACCCCCACAACTCTTTCAATGTTTTAGCAACACACATCGCAGAATTCAACAAAAGGTAAATCCAAGTTATTGAATTCCTAGCAGGTATACATATAATCTCTCTCTCATCCAAGAAGAAATTTGGGCCAATTAAATAAACAAAACCATCGTTATTTTCTTTGACCCTTATCACCAATTACCCCATCATGCATGATAATTAAGAAACCTAACATTCTACTAAGTGGGTTTTCTTTAAAATATGATGTCAAATTTTGACTAATCGTTACTAATTTAGAATCTTTTCTTTGAAAAAAATAATAATAACTTGATTTCTTGTAAAATGTGAAGTCACATTTGACTGATTGTATAAATTAATAAGGATGCATATTATATTTTACGATGACGATAACAATAGGATCGAATTCGGCATCTTCAGCAGTCCATAAGAAGATAGAGGATATGTAAAGTTATATGTTTAGCAAGTTAATTAGTAACTATTCAGTCTATATTCAAGAAATTTTAATGTAAAGATGCTGTAATTAAATTAATCATAAATATTATATTATTTCATGATCTGGTTCTCTATACATCTCTCAATTAATGCAATGAGATTTTACTTTCTTCATCTCCTTTCCTTGCCTTAATTTTTGTTTTTGTACACATATATGTATGTTAATCTTTATTTAATGCAGATATTTGTACCTTATATTACTTAATTATTTTTTATCTACCCTCTTTTTTTAAATAACAAAAGAGGGTAGAGGATATAAAGAAAGAGTAATTACCAAATTAAACTTTATATAAACCCATAATTTGGTGCTCAAATCTCAAAAATTAGGGTCTTTTTTTTTTTATCTAAAGTCTGAATTTCAAATATTTAATATTTTTAAATTATTTGTTTTTGAACTTATTTATGAAAATTAAACAATAAAGTTTGAATAAAATAAAGTTTAAAATTTTAATCTTCTTATATTAATTGGTTTTCTTATTTATAAAATTTAAACCTTACTCTCCCTTTTCAGCTTATCATTGCTTAGAAACACTTTTCTATTATCTTCTCCATTCTCACCTAACATATAAAATTTAAGCTATATTTTATTTCTTGATAGTTATTGTTTAGAAGTAATTTTCAATTAGCTTCTCAATTTTTACTCAAATATTGCAATTTAAATGCTACTATCATTCTTTTTTAGTTTGTTGTTGTGGTGAAATATATATATATATATATATTAATTTATTAATTTTCTCCTAAGGTATAAAATTTAAGCATTATTCTCGAGTATTCATGCAACAATTGCATGATCATATTGCAAATTAACTCATTCAAAATTTTGAGTGGTTTTGTTATTTACTTATTTAATGTTTTAATGGTAACAATATTTACAACAAAAAAAAAAAGCTTTATGTACTTAAAACAATATTATAAAACAAAATATATTTATATTTATTTTTCTTTAATCTTTATGTCGTCCAAACGGTGGATTTGCTGATAATATCTCTAATGTACTTTGCTTACAAAATTTTCAACATTTAAATTAACCGTTTTAAGTTTTCATTCATGTTTAAAATTATTTTATTATATATTTTAAGTTTTTTGTTAAATTTTTTAATTTTTATGTTTTATGTTCTAAGTTTTTTTTTGTTGATTATTTTAAATTTTATATTAATTGTTTTAAGGTCTTAGTTGTATAATTCAAGTTTTGCATTATGAGATGTATGATACACTATTCTTCCAAATAATTAGTTCATAGAGATTAAAAAGTATCTATACCAAAATGTTAATTTTCAAATACTTTATGTTAAAAAAAATTACTTAATATTTGTATTCAGATATTTTCAATAAGATATATGCATTGAGCCAAATTCAAATTTCAGACCAAAAACAAAGCACCGCCTTAGTGTGTGTTAGTTATTATTTTAAATTGATATTTTTATAAACTGCAAATAATAATAATTTCTTTATTTTGATATTTCTAGAATTTAAAAATGGATTTGGTTATATTTTTTTTTCAGAAAAATTGTATCCAAAAAATAAAAATTGTAGGACAAGTTTGGTATAAATATTTTTAAAATATTGAATTTTTGTAATGTAATTTATCAACTATCATGTAATAAGTTAATATTTTAACTATACAAATTAACTTGATTAATATAAATTATTCAAAGCAGAAATATTAAATATATGTATTTATTTATTTACTTTTAAAAAATAATCTTAATTTGAATATAGTATAATTTATACCAATTAAAAATAATCTTAATTTGAATATAGTATAATTTATACCAATTAAATGAATAGTATAATATATTATCCTCAATATTATGTTAAGTATGCAACTTTTAATTCTAGAAAAGTAAACATAATAAAAAATTTTTATCACATTACATTTACACGATATCTTTCACTCAGAAGGCGGTTGTGTTGGGGGTTGATATATGCACGTGCACCATTTGGTCTAATTTTCAAAGTGAAGAATTACACACAATTAATTAATTAACCAATTTTATAGGAGAACTTCTCGCACTGTGAGATATTGATTAATCGTTTGTTTCCTTCATCTTCAATTTGGTAATTAAATATCCAAGAAGACTTTGCTTCTAAAATAAGCCCAAAAATAAAGATAACAATTTAGTTGGATATTCAATATAACAAATATTTCATATTCAAATTTATTAGATATTGAATAGGTTATGGATATAAAAATGAGTATTTAAAATTGCTTTAGATCGAATAAGATTTTGATTATTAGATATTTGGTATTCAATCAAAAATAAATAATAATATTATTAAATTATTATAAACTCACCAATATTTAATTGTTAATTTATATTATAAAAATAAAAAAATATGTATATAACCATAATTTTTTGTTTAAATCTTAAGTATTATGTTATTATTTAATGTATTTTTCTTATTTTAATTCTTCATAGATAAATAATAAATTTATTAAATATTAATGCTTTTAAAGTAAATATTATGTTGTTTAATCTATTTTTAAATTTGAATTGTCATCACAGATATAACATATGTTATTTGTAATGTAGATGATCTACAGACTAAAATATTTTGTTTATTAAATTAATTTTGATGCAACTACAAATCAATATTGTACTTCATACGGTGGTCAATATTTTACTTAAAATTAACTACAAATGAAATTTATACCATATAACTCGCAGCTTGCTCCAATAAACATATGTAAGCTCAATTTTGAATTCTAACTATAACTTGAAAATTGATATATGAAATATATCTAATAAATATTTAGTTCTTTTGAACGGATGCAAATATTTAATTTTTTGTTCGGATACAAATATAAATATCAAATATATATTTTTTAAAAATTATAAATAGGATATAAATATTAAGTATTTCGATGGAATATAAATATCTCAAATTTTTCAAATATCCTATTTATTACCATTCCTATCCAAAAAGAACAAAAAAATTTTAAACTAATCATATTCATAATTTGATTTAGCAAATTAGCCACATTTTTAATTTGTTTAGTAAACAAACCAAAATTATTATTTTTAGACCAAACTGCCCCCAATCATGACAAATTCACACCCCGAATTCACTTTCGATCACCCAAGGGTATGATTGAAAAACCATTGATGTGATTGGAAATTCACTTTCGGTAATATATGATTGAAAACCCAACTTTCGATCACACTTAGATTTTTCGGCATTCCATTCTCAAACACATCTTCTCCGCAAAATCCATGAGTTTTTCGGTAAAATTCATCAATTTTTTGGCAACAATTCTCCAAAAATCCGACAACCAACAATCAAAATAAATCAAACAACCATTACGTGCATGCAAAACATCAACACTCACATGCAACAACACTTCTCCTCTTAAAAAAAAAAACAAAATAATTTTTTTTTTTTTTTTGACAAATGTCTACCATATTTTCAACAAAATGAGTTGCCAAAAATGAAAACAACTTTCAATTACAATAAAATAAAAAATAACAAAGAGAGAAATTTTAATTTTGTTATGTTTTGGTTATTGGGATATTTTGTTCCAATTACATATTTATTTTACTTGTTTGATAATAAATTGTTAGGATTTTAGGTTGGCCCATTTATAACCAAAAATTTAGTGTTCAGTGTTTTTAAAAAATATATAATGTTTTTACGGGCAATTAGTTCATTTAGTAGTCATTTAGTGAGTTTCAAAGTTTAAGTGCTTGATAGATGTTGGAGTAAACTTGGAGAATTAAAGTTAAAGAGACAGAGCTCGAACAACCTACTTACTAGGATAAACCGCTCGACTTTCTCTTAACTCCCACTTGAGTGATTTTACGAATATATAGAACTTAATTTACAATTTTTAAGGCTTGTAACAATTAGTTGCAATTTTTCTTGTTTCCTTGAGTTAAAATTTTGTCTTTGAGTTCATCATAACCTTTCAAACCTATTTGTTTTTAAAAGAATACAAATTTTATTTTGATTATTGTGATTTGTGTTTTAATTTCTTTTAAAAACTGTAATCACCAAAATTTTCTTTCTCTAATATCCAATTGTTAACTTTTAGAGTTCCATAAAGTGTTGATAGCTAGAATTTCAATTTTAAAATGTGTCATTCATAATCCCATAGAAGTAAAAAAGAATCAGAATTTTAATTAATAGAATTGTAAGAGTTCTTATAAAAAAAATCACAAGTTATAAGTTTTTTCTATCAATGAATTTTAAAGTGACTTTTAAATAGTCCAAATAATTTTTATTCTGTAAAAAATTCTTTATAAGATTTTTTTTGTTAACAATTTCTTGTATTCAATTTTGTTTAATTATTTTTCTTAAGTAATAATTGATTTTATTGTTAAGATTTATTTACGGTAGGTTTAAGTTGAATGGTTATAAATTTATTTACTTTTGATTCATTTAAGATGTAATAAGTCTTAATATATTTTAATTTATTAGTTTAAATTTTTATTTTTTAATTTTTTATATAATACTTTTTATTCTTTTCAAGTGTTCTAAGATCAAAAAGTACATAATTTCACAAATTATAGTAGCTAGTTTGAAAAGTTTTTCCCAAAAGAATGAGTAATAACATCCATGTCTTTGTAATTTTATTTTCTAAAAGAGTATTTCTGTTATTGCAATAGAGTTTGGGCAATTTGTTATAAATTGACAAACTATGTCCTTACTTGCGAAAATATAAGCCGCTAAAGAAACTGTGTTATTAATCAAAAAATAAAAAGTTTAGGGACCCATATACTCTTACTGACTAACAATGGGGATAAAAATAAGAACATTATCGTTCTTCATCGGCTCTGGAGTTTAGGAATTTAATCGTAGGGACTGTGATTTAACCGGAACTGTTCCCGAGGACAGATGGCTTACACTTCTTCTAAGCTGATGGGTCTTCCACTTCCTCCGGTTCCTGGTGAAATGGACTTTCAAACAAACCGGCCGGCGATATTAGCAACAAAGACAATCGCCTTTCCTGTTCAGGTAAAAAGCTGGTTTACAATCATTTTCTGTTTGTTTCCTGGGAAAATAAAGGTCGACCCATCATTTTAATCTGTTAGCTAAAGCAATACTTGAAGTAATCAAATTGCTATCGTAACATAAAGTGTCAGAACTATTGTAATTTTGTTTGGCTATTACTGGATTTCTTAGGCGGTAGGCGGTTCTTTAGGTTAATGTACAGCAGCACTAAGCTATTGTCAGAAAAATTAGTGCGATCAAGACGACTTTTAGGCTTTGGAAACACTGGAAACAGGAAAGCTGAAGAAAACTCGAAACATATTTAATTAGTCCTAAAAACTAGTTAAAAATACAAAGGCAGTGTTGCTGTTCTATGTGAGATTACATCCAAAAACTCCAAATTGTGTTCCAATTTTTGAAAATTGTTGTGGAAAACAAATACCCTCTTGTGTGTTCTCAATTGTATCTTGCCCCTTGAGACTTGTACATACGAGAAATTAGTTTTACAAGCTAGTTGGAATGCAAATAGAGAATAGTACATAGATAGATGTGGAGAGGATAGAGATATGTGTAGATATAAACTCACAACATGCACTGTAAATATTTATTTGCAAATTCAGAGATTGTGATCGGATTCATAGATACATATATAATTTTGCAAAAGGCCTCGCTCTGCTGACTATGTCCAATTCTGTGCAGTCCAAGGCTAGTTTTGGAAGCTAAGATTCCTGTAAACAAAACTCTAAACTTCTTTGTTATTAAGCCAAGGCAGAAAAGCCAAGCTTCTCTGAATATTTCCTTTTGGCTGAATATCTACTGATTGTCAAACATACCTGAAGTTGTATTGGACAAGTGCTACAGTGAAATCCATTTTTTTCAGTCATTTAAAGATAATCACTGAAGTTAGTAGTGAGGTTTGACTGCTTTAAATGGATAAACAAATGAAAATGTGCATTTGGGATTCATTCACTGGCCAGCAAATTTTATTTAGCATCATTTTGTTTTTGCATCTAGCAGGTGAGAAGTCGTCAAGAGCAAAACTTACAAGCACGAAAAACCGTTGCTATTTCGCGAAGAGATGCAATGCTATATATGACAGCTGAAGTTCTCGGTGGGCTTACTTTTTTCTCAGCAGAACCTGCTGAAGCTCGCATAGGGAAACTTGAGAGGAAGAGAAAAATCGTGGAGAAGCTCGAAAAGCTTAGGGAGGAAGCTGGGGTATCAAAACAAAAGACTGAGATTGGTATAACACCCCCAACACCACCTCGTCCCATGAATCCTCAGCAACGCTCTGTTCGTCCTTTGGAGGAAGCAACACTGCCCTAGTGAGAGAACAGTACATCACTACAACAAATGCACCTTTCCTTTATGTTTGAATGATGATTCCTTGTTAACTCTAGATTTTATTGCAGTGATGCTATTGTTGCTAAAACTTTTTGAAGCGAGTTGCAATTGTTGCTCATAGAATTTGGGTTTGGCTCTTTGAAATAGATCATTATGTAGAACTTGTCCGGTAAAACACAGGATGAATCTACCGTTTGTCCAAGCATTTCCCCTGTGAGTTCATAATCCTCCTCGAATCACAGATTTCGTCTCTGGTAAATCATTGACATGTTTATTTGTTGGCTGCTGAATGTACAGAAACTCACCATTGTGTTTTTAACCTCCTCCTTGTTGACATGGGAAAGGTAAATGGAAACTAATATTAGTCACCATTGCAGAAGATGCTGGGAGGAAAACAAATTCAAGAAATTAATGGCCATGTTAAGATGGTGAAGTTGTCACCTGGTTTCTTCTTTATCAACTTCTGAGACTGAAAACTAGACATGTTTCTTGTTTCAATTTATGGGATCAATCCCATTGCATTCTTGAGACTACTTCTGAGGATTGATTGAACACAACAATTCAATTTCAATTATATCTATCATGCATTCAAATGTTGTTATCCTCTGTATCTCAATCTCAAACACAAACAAATATAACACGAAGCCAAATGAAATCAAAGCATAAGATTACAAGAAAATGACAATTCTACAACAAACCCACTTATAAGAAACCCCAAGCTACCAAAACTTTTGCATACACAAAATCATCAGTTGTTCTTTCTACCAATGTCTCTGGCAAGCTTGTTCATTTGAAACCTCCAAAACAAGAAATAAGCCAAACCCAACCCGATTAAAACAAAAATCCAAACATTTTCCTCTTCACTCTCTTTCTTTGATTTTATTTCCTCTATAGTAAACTCTTCCCTTGAATTTCCCATTATACCCTCCATCACACGCCCATATAACACATACGCCCTATCCCCTCCTCCAATAGTCACAGAGGTCGCAAACTTTTCCTCGTCGAGGGCAATTTTGTCGAACACTACTCCCTCCGCCCAACTATCGTGAGACTTGAGAAACCATAGAGTATGGTGAGACACCACCAATACGACTCCGTCGCTTCTAATCGCGATACCATCGGCCCAATGCAAATCCTCGTTCAACAAAACTCGCCTGGACGACCCGTCTTCCGTGTTGACCTTGTACATCTTGCCCGTATTGGATTGCACCACGAGTAGATATCCCTTGCTGACGTAAGCCAACCCGTTTAGTCCACACTCGCTAAAAGGCGCGTCCGGGTCAACCGCCAAAGGATACGACGAGAAAGTCGGAGATCTCGAGAAAACCGACGCCTCTCCATCTTTGTCAACCTTCCAGATGAAGTTTCCGCCTGCATTCGTGACGTAAGCGTTTCGCTTGAAATCCACCGCCACGTCGTTAGCCACGTGCCGCGTGGTTGTGATGACATCACCGGTGTCGTCGCCGAGGACAGATAGGAAGATCCGGCGACGCGTGCGGAGGTCGTAGGCTGCAAGGGCGTTGAAGGGAAGGAGAGGAGGGGTGGAATGGACGACGGCGAGGACGCGGTTGTGGATTGAATCAACGGCAACGCCCAAGATAGTGGCGTTCTCGGGGAGAGTGGGATCGTACACTAGGGTTTCAACGACGGCGGCGTCAGAAACAGAATGAATTGAGCGATGGCGGAGGGAGCCGACAATGAAGTGCTGGCCTGATGGGTCCCACGTGAGGCCCTCGGGGTAGAGGTTAGGTGATCGGAAGTTGATGACGTGTGGGGCTCCTGCAATTGACGGAATTGGGCCCACAATAAACAGGAAGAAGAACAGAGCGAAGGGAAGGGATTTCAAATTGACGAAAGCCATGGTCGGAATTATCGAGCATGAACGAATTGCAGAGTAATTTATTAAGGTTGAGGACGATTTTGGATTTTATTATCATTTTTTTATTTTAATTTAATTATTCTTGAAAGAAAAGTTTCCCATAATCCCCTTCTTCCATGTCTTGTCAAAGGGGTTTCTGTTGTTCCGTTTAATTGCTTCTCAAGAAATACCAAATTTTATATATAAACAAAAACTTAAAAATAATAATAATCTCATCATTTGTGTCCTCTAAAATATCACTTTGGCCCTTGGTTGTTTTTAACATTTTTTCATTTTGACCCCCACAATGAAATTTCTTACTTCCTAATCTCTAATATTATTATTTTATTTTTATTTTAAAATTAATATATTAAAGTGTACTTCACAAAATGAACATATAATAATAATAATACATATTATGAATTGTAGTGTACTTATTATTATTATTATTATTATTATTATTTCTAAAAATCAAGATGGAAAGGCACCCCTTGGCTTCTCCACCATTTAACTTGATGATCAATGCATAGATGCTACATATTGTTAAAATAATCATAAAATATAAATATATTAATTTAAATTTTTTAATTTAAAATATTTTAATATAATTAAATTTTAATATATAAAATATTTAAAATACATTTTATTTTATTTTTGTTCTTATAAAATTTATTAAATTTTTAACATTACCTCTAATCACAAGTGTTTATATA
>CP135537.1:881856-907420 GCA_032402905.1 Khaya senegalensis
CAATTCTCTTAACTTTCCAGCTGTTTGTTTGAGGTTTATGTTATGGCCATTATTTTCCAGTTTTCCAACATTGCTTATGGAATTAATTAAGAGAATTGAAAGCAGACAAGCTTCCGAAGTCACCAGATGAAATTAAAAACTGGTCATGAAAATGGACGGTTAACCTGCAATCTTGTTCCCACTCTATCAGCTCTTTCAATAATTGATGATCATCATGTTCACTTCCCCATTTCTGATTCTGTGATTAATTAGCTAGCCACTGTATATAATTGTTCTCCTAATCATACTTAACCAAAGTCTTAATACTAATCAAGTGCGTAATGCATACAAGTGGTTAGCACTTAGCTGTAATATTTAATAGTAAAATAAAGAGAACAAATTCTTGCATGGGGATCCATGATGTGATGAAAAAGGTGGGTGCCTTCAAGCCTTGTTTTGTGGAACATGACTTCTCACAAAATTGCATGAAACTTAAAATTTTTCAAAGCAGATTTGTGCAAGATCCAAGACAGCTAATTAATCTTCTTGTTAATTAAGAAGATACTCCTTAAATTTCAGGCTAATCAATTTTAATTAGGGTTTTGCATATAACAATTTATGCAATCATAACATCAAGATTCGGGTTTGTTGCTTTGAGAAGAGACAGAAAATACAAATTGCTGCAGGAAAAAGAAAGCAAAACACTTTATTATGGGCCAGTGAGTATCTTAGGCATCAAGAGATCATCATTCAAAGTTCCAATTAATTGGCTTAACAATTAAGAATGCCATGTAATTACCACGTTTGTAGTTTAGAAAAATAATTAATTAATAGATTTACTATTAAAAAAATAAAATAAAAGTTATTTGATTATGTGTATATGTAATGTAATTTTTTTCATGTTTTTTCTTTTATTAATTAAATTTTCTCATTCTATCGGGGTTAATCAAATAAAAGAATTAATTTGATAATTCCCTTTATTTAATTAATAATCACAATTATGCAAGCCTCTTGTTTGCTCCCCAAATTATTAATTAACAGTTTATGTTAACTTATCATATAAAAAAATTGGATTAGTTATGCCCAAAACTGAAGTTAATCGAGTGGATCCCCATATCAAATAATTGCAGTGATGCTGCAAGTAAGCATGAAAACAAGGAACATAGGTAGGTGACCAATGAATGTTTCCAATTTTTATTTTTTAAATTTCACCTTTGTCTTTTGAAGTTTTAATTACCTCAATGAAGTTTTGATAATCAACTAATGTGTTGCTTAACCTCTATTTTAAGATAATTATTGATGTCAAATTTCTTTTTGTTTTTTCATTATACTTTAATGTGTTTTCTCTCTTCTAATTATTAGAGAAGAAAGAGAGAGAAAGAGAATCAATGATAAAGAAAAGTAAGAAAAATAAAAGGTAAAACGTAAGAGAGAAAATGTGAAACATTATAAAATAAAGAATAATTATTTCTTTATTTTTAAGAGATTGTTTAATCTCTTATCTTAAAATTATTAAGATGTTTAAGAATCAATTTTTTTAAACAAAATTCTTAAGCAAAAATATTTTTTAATTTTTGTTTCATTAAGGTGAGGTGGTAAATTTCAGATGTGTAAAAATTATATAAAAAATAAATTAAAATAATTATTTAGTATAAATAGATAAAAAATAAAATTGTTAAAAAAAATTATTATCTTCACATAAAAATTAAAAGATCATCTTCAAATTGTGAATATTAATGATACTTAAAAATTAAATTGATTTATTACTTTTATTGAAAACAACTAAATAATATTAACAAATAAATATATTTTTTACTTATGTTCAATAGCAAAATAAAATCTAACTATAAATTTGCAAGACTAAAAGAATTCATTATTAAAAATTTAAAAAGTATATAGAATCAATAATAAAACACAATTAAGAACAACATATTTTAACTCACCTTGATAAAATATATATATATATATATATATATATATATATACACACACACACACTACTAAATTGATCCCCTAGATGATCATTGATCATTATCTGTGTATGATCTCTACCTCACCCTTGTCTTAATTGTACCGCTTGATTTCAAAATGTATTGAGTCCAAGTGTGACCCTTGAAATTGAATCAAACCCACAAAAGAAAGTTTATACAAAGTAGATAGAACTTGCTTTTCAATCTTTATCTCCATTGCCATGTTGTTGTTCTGTGTTTGATTCGTGACAAACAAACCAAAAGTCTTCTACTAAGTCATCAAAAGATTCCCCCACACCCTCACCCAAAACTTCTCCTTCTCCTTTCCTCCCTTTACTTAAAACGCATAAGATCTCCTTTCCTCTTTTATCCCCTCCTTCACTCTCGAGAAACATGGCAAGAAAATTATCAACACAAAATTTCTCAACACTTCTCCTCACCTCCATACTTCTCAATTTCCTTGGCTCAACCATGCAAGATGAGCCTTGCCCATATCCATGCTATCCCCCGCCTACCGGCCCCGGCTCCGGTTCCAACACTCCCAAAGTCACACAGCCGCCTCCGACAACTCTGCCACCGCCTTCTCAGTCTGGCTCAGGGTCAGGGTCAGGTTCAGGTTCAGGTTCTGCGTACCCTCCACCTGGGTACTACCCTCCACCAGCGGGGAATTTACCCAACTACCCTTCCCCACCTTATGGTAATAATTTTTATGGTCCTCCTCCTCCCGACCCTATCCTGCCATATTTTCCATTCTACTCCAGGAAACCACCTCACAAAACAGATGATCAGTCATCGTCGGCAAAAAGCTGTGGAAGATCAACGGTCCTGCTCACTGCAACAAATCTTCTTGTTTTCGTTTTCCTTTTGGCTCCATTTTCATGTTAGTGAGAATATTTATGTGTAATACGCGTAATTTAGTTGTTAAATTTATCATGAGTACGAGAAAATATTAGGAATTTTCTGATGTTCCCACCATGAAATTGAGAAGAGTTTGGTATGTTTGGCTGCAGAAAAGACAAAAGGTGTATGAAATTGGTGTGAAAACAGAAGAAACTACAAAAACGGTGGCCCAAAATGTTGACCCTTTTGTTGGTAATGTGCAGAGTAGAGATAGAATTTTATTTCTCTTTTTAATTTGTCTTTTTATGTTTAGAGAAGAGACTCTTAGAATTTTGTGATAGCTGCCTGCTTATTTACATCTACTGTTTTGGATGAGCTTGAAATGGACAATGTTGGTGATTTAAGAATGAGGTAAAAGTTCATGATCATCTACAACATTGTATTAGTCTTGTGTGTGTGTTTTTTAATTATTTATTTTTATTTGAATTTTTTTTTAAGTTTAGAAATGCAACATTATTAATTAATGTTAAATGAACATAGTGAACAGAGTGAAGTAAATTAAGTGCAAAAAATTAGATTTAAAGAAATTAAATTGTAATCAATGCAATCAATTCTTAATTCTAATTGTGTTTAATTTGGTAAGACTTTCCTATTTTTCATGTTCAATAGAGCTCAAGTGAAAAAGGTAATGTCTTCGGGCCACTTTCTATAACATCACAAATTCAAAATATGAGAGAAAACCCAAAAAATAAAACTTAAAAACAATTAAAAATAGGAGAAGAAGAAATCTATGTCATCAAGCAGTCTATCACCTATATATAATTAGTCTAAAAGAGGACTCAAATGAAAACAACCATTTCGTGTGGTAGGAAATTGCCGTTGTCTAAAAAGGGTTTGGTTCTTTCATGAACCATGTAGAACATTTCTTTTTCAAAGCCATGTGCAAAGGTCTCATACAAAACCCACCAACCAAGCAAAAAATTATTAATGTTCCCAAGATTAATATTAACATATATATATATATATGTATATGCACAAATGTATGTGTATATGTGTGTGTGTGTGTGTGTGTGTGTGTGTGTGTGTGTGTGTGTATATGCACAAATGTATGTATATATGTGATAGATTATAACACAAGGCTCCATGCTACTAATCCTCCATGAATCTTAAGAGCTATTTTCATAGCCAAAAAGCTATTTCTTTTCCCTTTTAGAGAAAACTAATTAATGTCTTGATCCCCACTTTCTAACAAGAGATTTGGCATGCTTTAAAGATCATATATATGTTAAAGAAAATTTAGGTTTAATGAGTAAATATTCTTGAAGCAATACCAACAGTTTAAAATTTTGAAACTTAAGCACATTCTGATTTGAAAAAAAGGGAAAATTCTTCCCGATCATGTTAATATTTAACTTCTAAATTCTAATATAATAAGTTGATAACGTACTCTGGACATGGCCTATACAATCTAATGGGCTAGAGAAGAACACAAAACTTTTTGATCTCTGTCAAGATGCTCAAAGACACGAACCAATACTTTGAAATACAATTAATGAACCTTCTGCTATTAAATAGAATGTGACTAAATAAATTACAACTTCTATTGGTGAATGATGTTTCCTTATATGGGGTGGCAAGGGAGACTTGCAATTTCAAGAACTCAAATCAGAACCACCATTATTTTCTTCTATTTGGCTAATTATAACACTACATGAACCATAAATGAAATACAGAAAATGAAAGTGACAACCATGGAATACCATCTCAAATAATTTTTCATCTCTTTGATTCTCGGGACAAGCATGCTAGTGGATCTCACCTGCGATCTTCAGTATTCTTCGCCATGAGCTTTTATTCAATATGCATGATGGCAAGTGCATGATTACTATCATTGCAGACATCTCTGATGGTAGGTTTGTGCAAAAGGAGAATGGGGCTCAGGAGGCTACACCAACCGCTAGACAACCCATTCCAGAACTGTTACCAACTCCGATGCCTTTAATAGTCTTCCTCATCATTTCATTGCTATTCCTCCGAGCTCCCCTTTTTGGTTTCCCATCTCCACTCTGGTCTTTTTTCGTCTTGCCGCTTTCTGATACTCGATATTTCTGCAAACTAGGACTTCTCTCCTTCTCCCGCTCTTTCCTCCCAGTAGCTCCGGTTTTCACTACTGTTTTTTGATGACTACTACGCTGGGATAGCGGAGATGAAGTGACAGTGACACCTTCAGAGAGCTCAGTCATGGAGGACTTGGATGACTCGGAGGATTCAGATTTATCAACTGTGTTGGCAGACTCACTGACATGGAGCCCTCTGTCGTTTCCCGCCTTGGAAAGCAATGACGACCTAGCAGTACCTTTAGTCCCTGGACTAGTTGATTTATGTTGAATTCTAGCTGATGTCTGAGATAGAAAAATTAGGAGTTACAATTTGTTGCCAAGTGATTCTCTCCAATTGTAAACAGTGCATACTGAAATGCTAGACTTATCTAATTCTTGAATATCTTATCATCATAATAATTAATAATCACAAATCACAACCCCGGAAAGATCCCCAAATTATATGACATACAATCATGAATTCAGGATTTGAAGGAGTGTTTATGTATGTATAACTTTCACTGTAATGTTTCCTTAACACGTCATCGAAAATACATTTGTTTTAGATGTTATGTTACACATCAGAAACTAAGAGACATTACATGACTATTTTATTTTCCCATGACAAGAAATTTACCTTGTTTCCATCAGATCCAGGTAGTGCAGCAGCATGATAGAAAGAGGGCATTGGTGTTGCTTTGAAATTAAGGCTTTTCCGCAATTTTTTTATTTCGGCCTCTGTCTTTTCCTGCAATAACAGCAATTAAAGCCACTTTTTGCAAGGCCTAGAAGGGACACAATCACTTGCTTTGGACCATTAAATTTTCTCAGTTCACAATTTATGCGACCAACTCCTTCAATATAATGAGGTAGGCTCAGTAAACTAAACTATTGAGTTATTTTCACTGACAATAGTAAATCCTAATTGTTGGAGGATGCAACGTACCTGTGTTTTTGCTTGGATCTGATTCATCTCAGCCTCCTTGGCATGCATTTTTTCCTCCAACTTCATGTAGAACTGAAATGAATATCAATAAATGTAAGCCACTTAAATTTGACAGATTGAAAAACTACAAAAATTTTGACTTGAAATAGAGTTAGGCTTGCTTGCCTCTTTCCTCTTTTCTGCACGTTCATCACTTCTGAAACTGAAAGCTGCTGTGCTTGACCTCACAACTGGCTTGGTAGAATCAACAGTCTGCTTAAGCCTGCATAGCAATTACTCCGCATCAAACTTAGGACAGTTCAAATACTGACTTTATGAATGCAATCCACATGATCTTGAACACGCACCTATTTGTTATTTGAAGTGTTCTAGAATCAATCTTTTTTGATGTAGTAGGCTGGGATTCAACTACTTTCTTGGCCCTTAATTCCTTCTCACTGCTAACACAAGAAGAGAAGAATCTTACACATCTCAGAAGTGTTAACATACAGGTTAACTATTTCCGAGAACACAATGATTACCTCACATTCACCATCTTTGATTTTGCAGCTGAAGTCTCTGGATCCTTTGGAATAAAAAAAAAAAATGAGAGATATTTGAATAACATGCAAAACTGATGTAAAGGAAAAAAGAATTATTCTCTTATGCAGGATACTGCCATATTTTGTAAAACATGACAAAACATTCAACAATTCGTTGCATATTATAGACAAAATATCCTTTTCTAACCTTTGTTTTTGGAGCTATCTGTGATGAAAGTCTAACTGGAATGGAGGTTTTTAATGACTGTTTTTCTGCTTTCATTCTCCTTGGACTCTCTTTTTCCCTTCTATTCTGATTTGCAGCAGTTTTTGATGCATCACCAGAACTCTGTTTTGGGTGATGACTGATGTTAACCTGAGAGCTCTGTCTCAGCTTTGTAGATTTACTTCCTGCTGGAACCTTCGACTGGAAGTTGGAAATCAAGAAGTGTGAACCACAGAGAAAGATACCATAAAACAGAAATGATTATAACAGAAAAAAACTTGGTTGTACCTTTTGCATGTTAAACCAGGCTTTAGACGCTATCTTATAACTATTGTTGTAATTATGAATGCTAATGACAATATGATTATTTTTCTGATCAATCAGGAGCCAAAATTAAATATATATCCACACCTTTGGAGAATGAATTTGTCTGCAATTGGAACTAGACTTTTCAACTTTCCTTGTTGTTCCACTTTTGGGGGACAACTCAATGGATTTTGATAATTCATGTACAACTGCATCACCATTAAGGTCAATTTTTAGGTCTATCTCTGGTTCACAATTACTAAAAAGTGACTTGATGCACCCAGTTTCAGTTTGATGTGTTTCCTCAGGATTAACATCTTCAGGGACACCGTGCACTGCAATGTCAGCATTGTCCAAAGAAGCTTCACCTTGAGATTCTGCAAGTGGAGCTGAAGGTTTTTCTCTTTCACATTCCACAACTTCATATTTGACATGATATTCTGAAACTTCAGGGCTCTCATCAAAGTGAGTGAATTGGTTATCTTCATTTGCATAATCAAATTCACTCCCTTCATTTTTATAATCAAATTCCTTCATATGATTTCTAGTTTGTGAGACATTTTCATCAAAGTGGTTGTACGGGCTCCCTTCATTTCCAGTATCAAATTCCAAGCTGCAATCCATGATCTCCAAGGCAGTTTCAACATATCGATCACAATGAAAACCTTCAACTGCATTATTAAATTCATCTCTGTAATTCTCATACTCCAAGACATCATTCTCACCAGCTTGGTATTCTCTGTAATCCTCATTCTCCAAGGCATCATTTTCAACACCTTGGCATTCTCTCTCGTTTTCACAATCAGATGAACCCTGAAGCAGAAGAGCCTTCCTCTTGAAGTGAGCTTCAAAATAAGCTTTCTTTTCAACAACTGAACCCGGTTTTGAGCATTTCTCTACCTCTTCAAGATACCTATTGTGTGAGAAAGATGATCTCCTTTCCCAACATAAGGGTTCGTTTTCAAACCTTCCGAACGATATAGAACCAGAGTGCAAAGAATCACTCTGCACAATTCAAAAAGGTGGATATAAGTCAATAAGCAGACAACTAACAAGCCAGAGTTAAAAGACAATATCTTGTCTGTATGTGTGAGGGTCATGGATGACGGTCAAAACCTGAGGGATAACTATGCAAGTTTTTGTTGCACAACCTTATTCAAATACATACTAATATGATTAAGAAAATAATATTGCATGATTAAAAAAATACCTCAAATTTTTTTATTAAAACCCAAAAAGATATTTCATTGATTCTCCTTGCATTGCCTTTCTCAATATGCCACTAGAGTGCTAGCGCATTCTCTCTTGCAAATTAGCTTTGGCATCACCATTTAAAAATACAAAAAGAGCGCACCCAAATGAAAATTGATCTAACACAATTTCCAACAAGCATCTAAAAAGGAGTGGTTCAAGCTTAAGAAACCACATGCATGCAAAATTGAACATTGATGAAGGAAAAATTGATTTTCATAGAGCTGAATTACAATGGTGAACTCACGGCTTCATATGTCAAACAATGAGATCCAGATCCATTTTGCAACAAAACTCATTCACAGCTAAAAGTACTAAAAGTACTCAAAGTAAAGAATATATTTCTAAAAGAAGATTGAAATCAAATCAACCAACAATGATCAGCATCTAACATCAGAATAATTACGAAATCATTCAGAATAAGAAGCTAATTCCCTGTTTAAAATTATGTGTTTCGTTTTCTGACCCACATACTCACAGAAAATCCTAGATCTCTATCTGTTCCAATTAAATTGAAGTTACCGTTTGACTGCTTATATTAGCAACAGCAAGAATCAATAACAAATTGAGTTCATTCATCATCTCAAAACATTATGCAGCAAATGAAATAGCAAGAAAAGAATGTTCCTTTTTGTTCTGTTCATTACCTCATAAGCCAACCTTCCAAACAAACAAATGATCCATACACTACCTATAATACTAAAAACAAAATCAAACCCACCAATAAAAAGTACACATAAAAGCAAACAAAACATAAAACTGAAATCAGATCCACAAACAAAATAAAGAAAACAAGTACCTGAAAACTAATGCTCACAGGTTCTTCAATCTCTCCAGCCATTGAAACTTATCCCAATCAAGAACAAACCATTTAATAGTAACCTGTCATTATAAATCAACGTCAACACACGCAGAAAGAGAGCTTCGGTCACAAGAAATGAATACCCCAAAACGGAAGTTCTCAAACATAAATGAAAGTTGCACAAAGTTTGAAGCTTGCGCTAGAATGAAATTACAATAATCTTAACTAAACGTGTTAAATAGTAAATACCCACAAATCAGGTTGATCTTTTCATAGATTGGATCTCGCTCAAGGATCACTTTCTTCAAAAAGAACAGATTTTGGCTTCTGGGTTTTGTGCCTCGGGTTAATGAAGTGCTTTGAAAGTAAGTGTTTAAGATCAGTTCATCACATCAGATGGTGTCATGTCATGTGCTGGTTGTTATCATTTTGTCTTGTTTAGTAGTGACAGCATTCAGGGGTTTATCTCATTCTCCGTCAATTAACGACGTTCGATGACAAATTTACAGAATTTGGGAATGGAGGGATCAGATTCAACAATCGGAGTACAAAATTAGAAATTTCCGCAGTGATTAGGTGAAGGTCTTGGAGAAGTTAATGTCAATCAAATAAATAGTTTCAAAAGCTTCACAATAGTTTCATTTATTTACAGAATATTAACTCTTTGAAAACACATAGACATTAGAATCCCCAATATTTTTAAAATTAATTATAGACATTTCTTGACTAAATTACCTTATAAATTAATGCAATTTTCAATTTCTTGACTCATCATGTACTAAAATTTTTTTTATTTATTACAAATTAAAATTTCTCCACTATTATCACTTAAAAAAAATTTTATTAAATTTTTTATCTTATTATTAAAATCAAATTTCCCATTTCATCATTGATTGGATTAAAATTTCATTACTAACAAATTCCATAACATGTAAAGGACTACTACTATTACTACTACTACTACTACTACTATTATTATTGTTATTTTAATAAAAAATTCAAAGATGTAAAGAAAATTGGAGACACATCCATAATTAGAAAGCAAAAACCAACAATTAAATGCTTTAATTAGGGAGTAATTATCAATATTTGTTTTAAAAAAATAATACTAAAAACATAAAAGAGTGGCTCCCAAAAGGATAATCATGTCCATCTAATTAGGCCACCATGCAAGATTAGTGGGACCTCCTATCTTAGATGCGGATCTTTTGAAGTGGGACCCCAAAACTTTATGATGAATAATGGAGTTGATTGACTGATGCAATGATTAGAGCCGTTGGATTAGGAGGGTCCATGTTGTGATCTATTAATTGATCATCTGATTTAAGTTTGGGCCTAGTAGTCAGTCAAAACACAAGGACAAACCCAAAAACTCTCCCATTCATGTGCATGTGCAGCAATTGGTGCATGGCCTTCCATCAAATCAAAATCTATGGTACTTGATTGGCCACGGCAGATTCAAGATCAAGAGCTGTCTTATTTTTGCACTCTCTAATTACATCTTGACCGTCCCCACTCAGATATTGGACCCACTTAATGGTCGGATCAGATCTACGTCAACAAATAATTTCTTTTTTTTTTTATTTAATAATGGGTTAGTAATATTTAAATTCTTTGATTTTATTAAAATAGTAAATAAATGAAGTCTTAGCTTATTATTTGTTGGTATAATAACATTTGGGTCCCTGAATTTTATGTTTTTTTAAATAAAATGATATGTCATTCAACTCATTCATAATTATATATATATATGTATGTATGTATGTAAGTATGTATGTATGTATATTAATTAAGATTTAAATTAGTTCAGTGGTTGAAGAGTTGTGTGCTTGTTTGGAGGCATTGAGTTTTAATCAGAAATTAATAAAAAAAATTATTTATTCGTTTAAGTAATAATTTAATTGGTTCAGTCTATTATCGTAAATATAAAAATTAAAGAATTAATTTTCTTGACTATGTCATATAATATATATGAAAATTATATTGAACAACTAATAATAATAAGAGAGACCCTACCCATGTGGTATTGTCACCAAAATTAGACCTACATATGATCAATGATCTCATCCAAAATAGTTGGTGAGAGATCTACATCTCCATGGCTGTGCCAGAAAAAGAATTCATGGACAAGAATTATATATATATAACAACAATGGAAGGAAATATCAAAGAAGGACATTTTGTTTGTATGTATGTGTTGAATTCTTTATAAATTAGATCAATATTATCTCTCCATTTATGTTTTATCAAAATAAATACAATTTATAGCAAATAAATTTAAGTTAAGAGAGGATCATAAATTTTTTTTTATTTGAATTTTATTAAAATAAATAAATAAATCTAGATTAAGAGAGAATCGTAATTTTTATTTGAGATGTGGGTATGCATTGTTAATTTATGATTAAGATTGTTACAATAATTGATATTGGCAATGGAAAATGATTTTTCTTTAAATTTTAGGGTGGCATGCATGCAGCAGCCATGTGAGAAGTGTGAAGTACATGTGTTTCTCATGTGTATTTGGTCTATCTTCTAGGCTGAAAATATTGAAAAATGGTAACACATGAAACAGAGAAATTTAGAGAAAGACAGAGAGAGAGTTGTGTTAATTAATAAAGAGTAATGAGATAGAGAAATCTGAGAGTCTCCGAATGTCTTTGGGGGTGGTCTACTAGATGAATACAGCTTTTAGTCATAATAATAAAGATGGGTTTGTGAGTGCTTTTCTAGAAAGTGGCTTTTAGCACAAGTGATTTGAAACAACTTTCAAATGTATGTATAACCTTAGACAAGGAACGAGAATATTGAGCTGGTGAATGTTCTTTATACTTTACATGACTGGAAGTTTGCCATTGCAGCATGGTATTAATTGTGTATCCACCAGCAGCAACTAGCTAATTTATAAGTGTATACTATTGTTGTATAGAGGCAGATGCAGTTGATATTTGACATTAGAATACCTTGGAATTTAGCAATCAAAGAAGAGGCAAAACGAAGTGTTGATCATTCAATAACAGAAGAATATGATATATTTGCTTAATGAATTTAATTGGAGAAAATTAAGAATAAAATATTAGGGTTTATACTCACTGATCTATTATCCGTGGCAACACCAGAAATAATGAAGATTAAGAGAAAAGAAATTATGATCTCAAGAACAAAAGATTGAACATTATATCCAATTGGTATTATTCCAAAATAAGTCATCATCTTTCACATTGAAAACAAAATAAAATGTGCCGCAAGCAAGAACTGATCCGAGCAGCTAAGCCACCACAACTTACAAAGGCACCTGCAAATTTATACAAACCATATTTCAGATATATACATTCTCAGCTGCAAATATCGGCATTTGTAAGAAATGCATGCCCATGTCAATACCTGACAATAATATTGTGGACAAAGATACTTTTCTAATTTTTTTTAACTAATTTTTATTTATTAAAAGATTAAAAAAATAATAAAAAATTAAGTCAATAAAATTTCAATATTTAATTCTTTTTTATACTTATATATCATTAAATTTTTAAAAATTAATTATAAAAAAAATTAGAAGAGAATTCTTGTTTTAATATTATATACAAATTGAGAATAAAACTTGAATTATATTTTATAAATATTTTGCGACTCAACTTCGATGAGACTTTTTAAATTCAAATTTTAAATTTTTAGGTGTTCTAGAATAAAATCATGAGGGGCCAAGATTATATCCCTTGAGTCATTTCTAGTTGCCAAAATAAATACTATCAAAAATATACTAAGGTCATTGGAGCTCTACCTCCTCATCTATGAGATTTTTGAAATTCAAAACCATCAAAACAAATAATATAGTGCTAATTGAGTCAGTCATCACACAAATTCTCTCAAAAAAAGTTGTGTTTCGAGGAATAGGAGAAGGAAAGGAAAGCTTGCCTATCTGTGAGGAAAATGTCGAAAGACTGCAAAAGTAATGGCTGCAGAATTGAAATAGGCAACAGAATAAATCATAACCATGACAATTAAAATCCCAAACTACACAAATCCAAGGAAATGTTACAGAACAATATATTTTATTGACAATAACTGAACCACAACCAGCAAATATCACAAAATATGTACCAATCACTTATACAATTATCTTCTGCGAAGTAAAATATATTTCTGCTGCATTACTGTTGCATACACATCACCTGATTCGATTTCTATTATTTCTGGTGTAGACATATTAATATTTTAGGCAACATGTTCTCAAAGTCTATCTTAATTTCTCTTATCTTCATTCCATTTTTTGCTAGAGGTACGATTGTTTTGTTAATCATGGAAGAACACCAAAAATGGCAGCTTATTTTGGATGATCTGAAAATTGATGGCTTAGCTGTTTTAGCGAAGTAGTCAATGGAGTCACAGCTTGTGTTTCTCGTAGCATTTAGGGCTTGATTAAATGTCTAGAGCATGGAGTAGTGCTAGATGCTCCCAAGCTATTTGCTTCAAGAAACCGGGTCTTAATAATTAGCACTCCTACTACTCTTTATGGAAGATTATAATTTTAATAGATGGGGACAGTTATAAGTAATTCCGGGTGGCCTTAAGGATACCTCTAACTTGATCAACCTGCCAAATAAACAAACCAAATAAAGAGCCCAGCTCACAAAAGTGTTTGCCAATGTCACTCTCTCCATTTATAGCCAGCATTTCAATCATCTTCAGTTGCTTAATCTTTAAAGCCTCTATTGGCATTCTTTTAATGGGTTTTTATTGCAATGGGCTTCCTCGTCCAACTGAACATCGAACCTCTTGTAGGTTATTGTTTTTTTTTTTTTCACTTTTTTTTTTGACATACCTATAAATTTTAAGGATAAATATACCATGTATCCGTATTTATTTTTTGTTATTCTTCATAAAATAGAATATAATTACATAAGATGTTAGGAGAAATTTACATTACTCTTTCTTTCAATGTATAAAAGAATATCACTATAATATATGTTCAATATGGATTTTGAAAAGAAAGATATAATCATGCATATGAACCTATAAGATTAAGTATAAAAATTTTAATTTAAGATGACACATTACAACTATATTTTCTAATGTCATTCTTTTTGTATTAAATGTGATGTGAATTTTGTGCCGTAACATTACTCGTAATTTTTTTTTAAAAAAAAAGTAGGGAACCAAAAGACAGAGAAATAGTGGGGGCACTGCTGGTTGTGCTAAATATAAGTTTTTTAAGGCATGTGGGCATGTAATTTGGTGCACAAAAAGGAGAGAATAAAGAAAGCAAGATTGATAATGCTCCAAAATACATACATGCCAATGAACAAAAGGACCCACTATTCAATATACACATGCTTCAATGGTTGGAGTGAAGTTATTTCTTCACTTTTCCAGCCACATAATTTTTGTGGGTCCAAATTGTGTCTAATAGCTCTATATATGTGCATCATACTCTCCATGTGTAATGCTTCTATATTAATTGTTAGTAAACTAAATGGAATCACAACTCAAATACACTATTGTCTTTTTGAGTTTGGTAAATGTTTTAAAAAGATTAGAAAAGGAGAGTTTCCAAAGGATTGGCCGCATGAATACTGACATGGTTGGGCCATTTGCGGAACTTGTGGAGACCAAACGGTAACAAAGCCAACAAAAGGGCCGAAATTGGTCCATAAAATCAGTTTGAAAGCCCACAAAAACTACCCACATTCTCTTCTAAGAATCAACCATCTTCTGTAAAATCAAATCAGAGCCGCCATTATTTTCTTTTCATGAACTCAGAAGCGGCAAAAAAGAGGTACGAAAACCAACAGGAAGATGCGTCTTATGACAAGACGCATCCCTAAAATTTAGTAGTAGAAAGCAAAAGCTTTTGGAATGCACCTTCTCTCTCAAAAGGGTCTGAACCCATATTTTTCATGGTCCCAACCCATGGCTCTATGTTTGTCCATCTTTCTTGCTTCTGTCTGTGGTTCACCCAACACTGAACGTGACTCTTTTCCCTTTCTCTTTCTTTCTATTTTATCAACTTTTGTTTGCATGTATTTATGTCCATCCGAACCACGGCTTAATTGTTTTAGGTCCATTACCCACATGCCCTAAATTTATTTCTCCAATGACTGAAAAATATTATATTATAGAAAATAATTATTATTATACAGTCTTGTCCGATACATGAGTTGGGCATTTGTTCATTATTTTTGGAGGCGAAGAATTCACCCGAATAAATTTAATATTGATAATGGAATAGTAGTGTAAGTAGGGGAGTTTTGCTTTTGTTCCGACATTTTAAAATGTATTTTTTATTAATTTTAATTTAAATTTAAAAATAAATAATAATACATAATAAATTTTTAATTTTAATATTAATTTTAAATTAAATATTAAAAATTTTATTTAATCATCTGTGTTAACAATTTTGAAGATTATCATTAAAAATATATATAATTTTGTATAATAATATAAGTTTTTTTTTGACACTTCAATCGAGAATCTAATGATAAATTATTAATTGTAATTAAACAGTTAGTGATTATTGATTAAACAGTAGTTTATTTGGATTTTATTGTATGTTTTTTTTTTTTTTCGGTTGCTTGTGTTAATCTTCATGTACGCTGGAGAATGAAACCATGCACACGGGGACAGCACCAAATGTTCTTCTTGTTGGCCTACCAGTGATCATTAATTTTTGAGCCCACATATAAATAATGTTCAATAATGATCTTCTCTTTGATTCTTAACACTTAGTTGTCTAATTCTTTGCCTTCACATGCATTAATTTTCATAATAATATATTATAAAAATCAAGAGTACCATGTACTTAATCAACTAGAATCCCAAAGAATTTATATAGTTTTATAATAACCCCATTTAAACATCTATAATGCATAGTAATTGTGATTAATGCAATCACATGTTCTAATACTTTTGCAAATTCTTTATGTTTACCAAATTATGACTTAGTAAGATACCCAGAATTTTGTGTGAATGATTAGTCCTATATATTCCAAAAACATTAGACTAAAAATTCAAAGGGCAATCGACTTTACAACCATAGAGTTGCAGCCATAATTTGGGATAACTTTTGAGCCATTAAAATTCAGCCACACGAATATTAATGGGCAGAGAAACTCTCAAAGTTGCAGGTACGTAGGACCCTATATAGCAGAATTTTATATCAACTTTAGGGTCCATCGATTGATCGATCTCTGGATCAAAAACGAAAACAATCAAATGAATAATCTCTGGAAAACTTCATTCTCAAACACACGTTGGATCCCATCTTCTTCTCCAACTTTCTATTCTCTCAATCCCACTTGCAATTATGATAATAATAATACTCGGACTTTAATTGCCTGTTATACATTTGTTTGGCTTCAATCACTGGAATTTTGCTTTGTTTGCGTGCAAGCAAGCAAACCCTAGCTAGCTAACATCACATGATCATCAGCATGGCACCCACATGATCTTGGACCCATCTATGCCTTTAACCTTTTGCCACTCGTGCATGCATAATATTAATTACCATGATATGCCTTAACCATCCATTCGTATATATGTATGTATATGTCTTAGTTGTCCATTTCAGAAACTATGTGTATATGGGAGCCACAGAGGATTCGATTCGATCGGTTCATCTATGCATATATATAAATGCACTGAATTGCATTGCATGCATGCATGCGCATGCATTTGTCGTATTATATTGATTGGCTATGGTACCACGTGGTCCGTCTGATCGTTATCCCATGGTCATTGTCGGTTCTCTTTGGTTGGTCTACAAGATTGAAAGCATTGCATGCCTACAAAAGTATAGCTAGATTATTGAAAGCATATGCTGGTTTAACATTACAAAAGAAATTTTAAACTAATAGAAAAGAATTTAAACAGTGGGATTAAGTTTTAAGAGTTGATTTAACGTGTAACATCGATGCCATAGAAATTTATCATATGAGTTAATTAAGTTTAAACAGAAATAAAAGACAAACACAAAATCTAACACATCATATCAGAGACCATGCATACAAACATTAAAGACAAGCAAATCTTGAGATTCATGAACTTGAGGTTGAAATAGCATTATCGAAGTTTGAGAGAAGGAAGGGAACAAGAAGATGGAGACATCGATCGGTACAATTACTAGCTACGAATACGATAGAGCTACCTAGAAAAGTAGAAACTCCATATCTTCATCACTCACGGAAAATGAATTGGTGGGTACAATAATAAGTTCGATGATTGATTATTGATCGATCGCATATCGATATTGACTTGACTAGTATTTGTTCTTTTGAATGGTGTTTGCTAGCATGAGTTAGAAGTTTGCTGAAATTGATTACAACTCAACATCGGTGGACATATTAATTGAGCTTGACCAATACCTACACCATCCGTGGATGGATAGTATTCCTGCCTCCTGTTTTGTATCTTTTCTCTTGGCTTTTACTTCCCTGTTAAAGGGTTTCTATGATTCCCTATTTAGCAATTCAGTCCATTTATCCCAAGAGAAAATTTGACGTTATCCAAATAATATATGTTAAAAGGAAGTTAAGAACTGGCTTGGCAATTGCAGTCAAAGGCATGAAGTGGGCTTGAGGATCAACTTGATGGGATTAATCAACTTTTAATCTATGCACACATCTAGTTTGGGCCAATCTATTTTCTGTCCTTCTCAATTAATTTGGCCTTGTTTCTATCCGTCCAAGCTGTCGCGCTTGACTTCTTTGTTCTTAGCTCAGCTGCCCTCAATTTTTTTTTATTTCTCGTGACCAATTTTCTCTTCTGCCATGCATATTTTTGGACCAATCAATCTCAAATGCTCAAATTTTGCCGCAAAAATTTCATAGAAAGGAACAAATTATGAGGCCAAAGCACACGTGTGACGAAGAGCCATTTGTTGCAATCTTCGAACAAAACCATGTGAAATCGTACAAGCCCCGGTGACATAGTCTCAATTCCACCGAGACCAATCGCTTTCAAGCAAGGCATGTTGGTCTTACGAGCTTTAATGCAAGTTCTGTATTGACACTTTCTTATATAAATTAATCACCATTATTAATGTACTTAATTAATATTAATTTTCAAGATTGAGACTAATCGAGAGAGAAGTTTCTCTTGTGGGGTTGCTAATTTGAATCGATTTAATGGTAGTAGGAAAGTTAGGGTTTCAAAGTATTTGTGTATTGCGTATGTCCCCTTCCAACACTACATCCCATTAAAATTAAATTTTGGAGTTGACAATCGGGAATTAAGAAAGTAATTAAGTGGTGCTTTTGATTTATGGGAATGTTGTAATTTTTGTTTTGTTAATGGGGGTATTATTATCCTCACCCCTTAAGATGACACTCAATATGATATTTTTATATTATATTTATAAAAATAAAATATAAAATTTATTTTTAGTTGATAAAATATAAGATATAATCTTATTAGAAAAATTTATATATTTGACAATTATTTACTTTATCTTTTCACTTAATTTGAAAAGTGATTTTTAATTAGCATTTAATGGGCATCTCTTCGGCTATGGTTATTGACAGTTACACTATAAAAGAGTTCTTCAACATCCCAAAAATCACTTAAATTAAAAGCTGCTTTCATTCACCTCTCACATGTTTCATTTGATAGATGAGTTGTTGTTGGGATCACAATTGATTGATCCCAACAACTTATGTGGCTGTCTTTGTGACTGAGATATGAGTGGAAATGAGATGTAAATTTGTGTGGTGTCACATGCTATCGTTTTAATTCTTTTTGTAAAAAAAGGAAGGTTATAGTGTTTGACCACCCCACCACCACACTAATTAGATTGACAATCACAACTCCCAAATTTTGGTTAGGAGAGTAGGGTAGGATTGTGGGCACACTGATCAAAAGCCAAAAGCAAAAGGAAGCTATGCAGCTTTTTTGACTGCATGCTTAGCTAATAGCGAGCTTGTTTTCTGGCTTTTTTTTCCCGTTTCTTCATATATGTCTTCACCTTCAACAAAAGAGGGCCCTAAAAAAGTGCTTCCACATATGCAAAACTACAAACCCACTGAGTGGAAAGACAACGTGCTTTCAAATATATATATATATATATATATATATCCTTCACTCTCCCTTAATAGTTTTTGCTTTCTCCAAGGGTCAAAGTTTTATAGAGATATGTCTCTGTCTAAGCGATAAAAAATGCACCATCTTCTTTGTATTCGGAAGCTGATTTGGTTGACTAATGGTCATAAAATCCTAGAGATAAATTAATAATATTGCAAACCAAGAAAGACGACAAACGCAAATAATTGCCGGATCTGCGGACAATCAAACCTCAATACCAACAACAAAAACAAAAGAAAAAAGAAAACCCTTCTTCATTTTCCTTCCTTCAATTCATTAATCCAATTGTTTGTCGCTATGTAATGGCAGAGATCATGAAATTTTGGTTAAACTCTCAAACTTTGCATGCACAGCGGGGAACGAAGAGAAAATAAGATTATTTTTCCCTTCCTTTCCTCTATACTGTCTCCTTAATGCTAGACGCACAAGAGCTTTGGTTTTGTTCATCTAAAAAACTCTAGAAAATTGGACACAAGTTTGGCTTCTAATGGAGGCATGATCCTCATATCCGGGCTTTAATTTCTCTTTAACTTCAGTAATCCTGTAAGCTGCTCTCCAAATGTTTTGGAGCTTCAATCTTCTTTCCCGGAAAATTTCTCTTGTAAATAAGAACATATTCCGGTGCATGCCTAGCTCCAAAGTGTGAGACGCCATGAAAATTTCCCCCAAATTCCTGATCATATTCTAGCTATAACTTTTGGAAAAATTAATTCACAATCCAAGAACAATGTAGTAGACTAGAGTGATCGGTAATGCTATCAACATTCCGAAGATAACCCTGCAATTTTATAAATAGTCGAAGTGTTAAAATTTTCAGAGGTTTAGCAAATAAAGTCGTTCATATAGTAATTAATTGCATAAAATTATGATTTTTTACTTACGCAGTGCTGAGAATTGCTGGATGCACATTGTATTCTTTAGCAAACACAAATGGGACAATTCCTTGAGGTAGTGCAGCCTATTCGAAATCACGATATGATAAAAATTAAGAGTCTTTCTTAACGTGTGTAGTGACATATTTTTTTGTAATCAAATGGGTATAAAATTACCTGTACAATTGCGATGTGGAGGAGGGTGCCGCGGAGGCCGACGGCAATGGAAGCGGCGGCCATGACGGCAGGGCCGGTGAGGAATCTGACGGCCATGGCAAATGCAGCTACTGAGTTCCCACAAGCGATAATCTTAGGTTGTAAAGCCATAAACAAACCTATAAATCACACCCACAAAAAATCAATTGGAAAAAGACCCCAAAAATCATTTAATCCAATTGTTCTCACCCTCCCAACTACCCTTGCTATGCATGGACCATTAAAGGCATCTATCTCAACCAATGCCAACCGACCCTGGACCGAGAAACGACGTTTCCAAACCTGACCCACATGTCGGGTGGTCAATGGATAAACCCTATTATAAAAGGTCACAAAAATGCATGGCTGTCAGCTGTGCAAGTGAGTGCCCATACTTGGCGTTAACATCAATACCAATACCAAACTAATCGTGCCCTACCACACCTGCTGCTTGCTGTGATTCAGAAATGGCCATTCAATACATACAATCAATAAAAAATAAAATACAATAACAAAAATTTTCCAGGAAAATCTTTCCTCGGCGCCGCAAAAGTTTACAGGATACTGAGAAAAGGTCTAGCAGTATTGGAATCTGAAACTGTATGTACTAAGAATTTGAATGATTGAATGTCCCTTTTCTAAGTTTAAAAATTTCATGATCTCAGAATACTGTAAATGAATTCCATTCATCAGGGCATGAAAATGGAGCCCGGTCAATATTTTCTTTTTTCCTGAGAAAATGAACCTGAATGTTTCTCTAGAAAGTGCAAGAACTGAAAAGAATTAAGGCCACTAACCTAAGCTGAACATAGCCATTCCAAGCCCAGCATCTGACAGTATTGAAATTGACTTCTCTATTATTTTTGGCATTGACATATGCCACCTACAACAACAACATTAAATAAATATCAACTATAGTAATGTTTGAAGATTAGACAATAACATTATAGGAAATTCGTTGTAGCATTGCAATTATAATTTTCAAGTGTTAACTTGCCTGAAAGCGATTAGAGACCAAACAAGTCCGATGAGACTGGAGTATGTGTTAGGGTTTCGGATGAGTTTCCGCCAAACCATGATCAAGATCAAACGGGTCATAACACTCGCCGGAGGCATATGTTTTCCGGAGCCGTCTTCTATAGCTCCGGCAGCTTTTGGGTGTAGCTCCGCTGTTGAACTGGACCCCAGCTTGTTAAGTCCTGTAGGTCTACCTTCTTTCTGATCTCTCTCGTCTTCTTCTCCCTCTCCTCTCCCAGCAACGCTGAAATCCTCCCCATCAAAATCCCCACTTTGCGGAATGGCTTCACGCATCAAGACAAATTACAAACCAATTAATACATAATTAACATGTTATCGATAATGAATTAATTAAATTATTATTAATAATTTAATTATTGTACCTTTGTTTTCTCCATTTTGAGGGTGATCAGAAACCATCACCCTGATCTCTTTAGCTCCCTGATCAGACCGTACAGATTGCTCAGACGCTCCGAAATCAGTACTGCCGAAAACGTGTAATCCTCCGCCTTCAGAAACCGGCGATGCGCTGGAGCTCCAGACAAACATGTGGAGCTCCTTGGCATCGTGGTTTGCTTTACTGTTCACTATTATCTGCTGTTGCTGTTGTTGCTGCTGGTTATTCTGCGCAGGCTTTGTAGTTTTCGGCAGAGTAGACGAAAACTCGGGATTGGGTGCCGGGTACGATGTTGGAACAGTTTGAGCCGGATAAAATCCAAATCTAGGAGAAGACATTGCTTGGCCACAATTTTCTTCAAAATTTGACGGTCTTGGTGTAGGTCCTCTGGAAGATTGTACTGAGTACATATCAGCAGGACCGAAATTTGAAAGTCTTCCGCCTGGAAAACCTTGGACTCCCATCATTGAATAAAAATCGGAATGATTGAAATTGGAGCCTCTCGGCGTCGGGTTCCTGGACGAGCTCAAGCTGTAAATTTCAGCTCCGGTGAGATTTGACGGACGTGGCGTTAATGCCGGGAGAGAACACGGGCCTAAAGAACGCCTGGAAGCATTTGATTTCCTCACTGTTACATGAAGCTTTCCGTCATCGCCAATTTCGGCGTCGGTTTCGAGGAAATCCTGGCCGTCAAGTGACACGACGTCAGAATCAACTTTAAACGAAACAATCGACGCCGCCGTCTCCGGGAATTGCTCCATGATCAACATCTTCGCGCCGCGATACTCGAAGAGAAATAAAAGGAGAGTGTACCAGATTATGCACTGTAAAACGACTACTTGGACCATGAGACTGCCGGAATACTCGCCGTACATGGCGATGAGCAGAGGAATTCCCATGACCAAAGTGTTGGGCAGTGTCGACAGTGAGAAAATCGTAATCATCCATTCCAGACTGCCGTTCTTGGTGAAACTCGTCCAGATTCCAAGAACGACCAGCATGATGATCTTCTGCAGAGTATCGGCCGCAATGAAACGGAAATTCATGGCATAAGGATCGTTGGTAGAGATGAAATGAAAAGACAACAGTGGAACAGCAAAGATTGCGACGAAACGATTGATGCCTGAACACTGGTCGGGAGAGAAAATCTTCCACCAGCGAACAGACCCGTAGGCCAAAATCATGGCCACATAAAGTGGAAACACAGCAGTCAGAACTGTGTAAAGATCTTTCCAGCTGATCATTTTTCTTTTCTTTTCTTTTCTTTTCTCAGAAAACTATGTAATTCAAATTGTTTACAAGATCTCCTGCAACAAAGATTTGCTTACAGAAATAAAATGGATTGCATTCAAAGGCACCGCTAGTTAACTAACTGGAACCAAAGTGACAAGTTTGGTTCTGCAAATTCTGAAACACAGCGAAACCGAAGAATATAAATAGAAATTGAAGGAAGAAAGATTTCTTTTTAAAAAAAAATTAATTTTGCAACAAGTGTAATTTCGGAGAATATATATAGAGAGAAATTGTGAGCTGAAGAAACATGGGACCAGTCAAGAGCGTGAAGTTGGGTTAGAAAGTAACCGTCTAATATGGTTAAGTTAACCAGACAAGAGTTAAGTGTTTGGCAATACAAATATATTTATGTAGTTGTTAGTTGTAATAATACAGGTGGGCAGTAGTCATGTGTGGAATGGTGAATCCTTTTTTCTTTCTGTTTGAATTTTCAGGAACAAGAGTGTCATTCATTGGTAATTAATAAAGCTAATTTATTATTAAATATTTGTTAATTAGATCTTTAATTGCCTAAGATTGAATGTGGAATTTGGATTTGACCTACACTTAATAATAAATAATTTTTTCAGCAACAAACTTAGACTTATTGTCACAAAAATTTCAACTTTGATTGAATTCTAGCATACAACGGTTAATACACAGCATAGTTTACAACCACTAACACTGTCTTGTAACATCAAAGTATTAATTACATTGTTGTGTTATATTTAAAGAATATATGTTGTAAGATAAATGCAGGTTTTTAAATATTTATGTATCAAATATAAATAGATCGGTAAAAATAATAAGAATTTAAAAAATTATATATGTATATTATATTAAATATATTATAATTAAATTTTTTAAAAAATAAATTTATTTAATAATAATTATAATTCTCATTTAGGAATTACTTCACACTTGTGATGTAATGTAACATGACTGCTAAAAAATAGTTGTTGTGATAACTATTGTTACAATCATTACCAGGATTTATGTCCTTACATTCAGACAAATCATAAATTGATTAAATATTATTGAAAATTATAATATATATATATATATATATATGCATGGAACCTCAACATAAATCACTGTTTTGCTACATACCCACATCTCCATCCTTTGATTATTCTGTCTCATTTTTCCAAATTTTTTACTTATCTTTCTTTTTTTTTTAAATTTTATAAATCACCTTACTTGTCAAAATTTCACTAAAAATTTTATTTATTCAATATAATTCAAACACTGAATTCTAATTCCATCATGTTAGTATAACACGAATATATCAAATTTTGCAATACTCAAATTGATTACTGATTTATAAATAATGTTATAATTTGATTAATATTTTTTATGATTTTTTTTAAATGAATGTGCCAAGAGAAAAGTTGGAGGAAGGAATCAAAGGTAGGAAAATAATCAAAGAGAATATATACAATTTTGCTCATTTATATATATATATATATATATATAAATTTGTGGAGTGTTCATGCATCTAGTTAATTTTATTTAATTTAATATAATTTTTAATTTATAAGTAACAATGTCGGGGAAGGTTTGAAGACCGTCGTTTTCCTGGTGACCTTGGAAAATTGACTAGTCTTAATCATGCATGTGCTTGCGTAGAAGCAAAAACCTATAGATTTTCTCACTACACTTTACTACCAATCTCTTTCTTTTTTATTTTAATTTTTGTTTTTTTTTTTTGGTCATAAACCCATCCCCATAAATTATAATATTTTGAGTTAATTTTGATTAAAAATATATTTTTAATAATTAATTTTTTTGGTTTAAGTTGGTCATACACAATATTAAAAAAATTAATTAAATTTTTTTTAATAAAATACAAGTATTAACTTCTTCGATAAAATTTTTTTAAATAATATAAAATTTTAAAATTTTAATTTTAATTTATTTTTTAATAAAAATAATAATTCATGCATGAATACTTATGTTTGAAAACTCTTGGAGTATTGAAATTCTTTTTTTTTTTTAATTTTTTCTCTTCTACGAAAATATAGAATGTATAAAACCTAATTATGTTGAAACAAGAGTTATCTAATTAATAAAATTAATTTTTTTTAATTTAACCTATTTTTATCTAATGATAATTCAGATAAGTATTCAACATAATGAAAGAGAGAGAGAATATATGTATATATAATTCAAAAAGTAAATGGAAATTCTTCTGTCGTAAACATCAATCACATTCAAGTGCCTAGAAAATCATCAGTCTCCTTTGCCGCATGCATGATTGAATACATTATCATATCACATAAATAAATAAATAATAAACAAAAAGTTATAACTTTTAGGGCTGCCAAGCCATAAAATTCTTTCTCCAAGTAGGCTGCCTATGAAAAAAAAAAAAAAAAAAAACTTTATCCAACTTGAAATTTTTATTTTTTAATATAATTATTAAATAAATAAAATTTAAATTAATCTCTTTTAATATGACATACGAATTATTTTATTTAAATAAATAAATTAATTTAATATTTATTATTATTTTATTAAAAATTATCAACTTATTTATGTAAAATACAATTTTACTTGAAGTTAGATAGAATTAATTATAATAATTTTTGAATATAAAATTTTTTAAAAATAATTTAGTAAAAAATTTGTTTACATTATAATAAGTAATAAAATTATGTAATTTATTTGATTAATTTATAATTTTAATTCTAATCATAAAATATTATAAAATTACATGATCAATGATTCTAACTAATTCATTAAAATTTATAAAAGAAGAAAAAGAAATTAAAAGTACAAAAGTATGATCTTTGGATCA
>CP135537.1:912125-959524 GCA_032402905.1 Khaya senegalensis
GATCACATTTTACACTAGACTACTTTTTTCTCACAATTTTTTTTTCTATCAATTCTTTTTCTTTTCTTCATCTTCTTTGGGGAGGATAAGGTGCCAATTTTGACACCCCACTTGATTTTTATTTTTATTTTTTGTTGCGGCTAAAAGGCTTATAGAACCTTAATAAAGAATCTAGGAGGATGTTTTCAAGTTAGTGGCGGGGGGAATTCTTTATCAGAGATGCTTGACCAAACAATATTGTGGTAGGGTTTTGTGACCCAAGATTCATGAATGAACAGACACACACACACATGCAAGATCCTTGTCAAAAAAGTATGTTACTTATCTAACTCAAATTGAGATCTTCTTCTTAATCGGGTGGTTATGATCTTTTTTGCCTTAATAATTAAATTAAGAGTTCAAGAAAAGTAGTGTGTGTTATGTAGTTTATCCTAATTTATTTAGGATTACATCTAATGTTTGCTTGCAATTTGCAAACCTTGGCATTCGGTGCATGTTTCAAAGACGTATGGAAGAAAATAGCACTAATAAAGCATAAAACAATTGAGGATTTTGAGTGTCAAGGCATGATAATAATTAATCAATTAAAAAAATTATATTGCACTATGTTGACACCCATTTTTTTACTTCAAAATGTCACAAACTAAAAATCTTATTTTTGAGTTCTCAAGCGTTAAGAGATTACAGGGATAACACACAAAGCATAAAAAATCATAGTTGTTAGTTCTTAGTTGATTTTATCTAGATGATACTTAAAGATCTTAATACATAAGTAAATAATTTAGTATTGAACAAATCAATAGTTTTGTTCATACTATAAATCATGAGGTAATTAGTTATAATTAATTTAATTTTTTTAACTATAATTTAAATATATTTAAATTCTTTTTTAACATTTTCAATTTATCCTAACGAAAATTTAATTAAATTTATAACTAAGTAATTATTAGGTACGAATGTTAAAATTATTAAATTTTAATTATATATACAAGTAATATAAAATTTTTGAAAGTTCTCAAAGAATTCAAATTAGAAAGAGTCTTATTCAACTTAAAGAAATTTTAATTTTATTTATCTATTACAATTTTAATAATCTATATTTATTTCAAATTGTCCCAATCTTAATATAATAGCAAATACATTGATAAAATTAAGATGGCTCGTGAAGTGAATAGGACTGATGTGTTCATAGTATTAGACACTTTCTTCAAAATAATAATAATAATAATAAATAATAAAAATTTAATCCCAAAACCAAGAAAAATAATATTGGTGCATGTGAACAGAAACCCCACCAAATTACAACTATTCTATTGCGAATATATATATATTCCTTTGAGGGCAGATTTGGCTCCAAATAATTGGTGTCCCCATATAATTTTAATTAACCCATCTGTTAAGATAAGGTTCTTCCTCTTTTTGAGCATAGATCTTTGTTTTGTATTGAGGACCAAATTTTATTAACTAACAAATAAATATAATAAATAATAAAAAATAAACAAATTAAGATATTTGTGTTAAATATAACCTAAATAACAAGTGTTATTCGATCTCAAGAATATAAAATCAACTAATTAAGATATGTCAAAACTTTGAAACTGATTAAGTTTGTATATCTTTTTTATTCTATTACTACAATTTCAATTGTTTATTATAATTCTCGAATTTTTATTACATTTTTCTAATATAACCATAAATTAAGAATTATAATAAAAAAAATGTTAAACAATTATAAGATAAAATTGATATAATGTAACTCTATTTGTATTATTTAGTGACATAATTATAGAATACTACAAAGATAATGTTCATATCATTGTAATGTAAGTAACATTGTTCACTAATTTATTTACTTTTTTTTGTTAATTATGCGTATATAAAATTAATTATTTTTCTTTGTTTTTTCTTTTTTAATTTTTATAAAAAAAAAAAGGATGTTGATAATCCCACCTGAACTAAAAGATCATAACTAACTAATATCTATTAAATCAATAGGCAAGGCAGGGCATGGTGTGGACCAAATTAATTCACATGCATAGATAGCAATGGTGACGCTTTAACCCACCATAATCTTTATTGAAATTAATTAATACACACACACACACACACACACATTCATGTGAGTAGCAACGAGGTTGAGTCTAAATCTCGAGCTGTTCATCCATTATTATTATTATTATTATTATTATTTTATATGATATCCTATAAATCAAAATATTAATTTAAGTTAACAGGATTATTAATTAATTAAATCTCATTATCACCAATAAATTTGACTAGAAATTGGGTTTCGTGTTTGTTGGGTTGCTTAATCTTTCTTCTTAATTAATTTATTGTCTCCAAAGCCATTGCATGTGAAAGAATATTCTTTTGAGATGGTATGGACCTTATCATCATTCTGTCTCTTTGCTTTGCCTTTCTTTCATTTTTTACAATTTGTATATGGAGTAGTAGTAGTATTTACATTTTGATTCCTTAATTTTCCAGGAAAAATATAACTTGTGTGTATCAAAAAATAATTCAAGAAGGAACAGTTTCCAAAAGACAGCTAAGTTATTGCATTGAACAATGGTCAAAATCTCTTTGGATTTGTCATTCATTAGTTCATTCATAGCAAGATACCCCTTTCAAGGATCCATCACAGGTTCCCTGGCCAGACAATTGATTGAAAATAGAGATGTATAATTCCAACGACAAATTGAACACATTAGTCTTAGCATTGTTGTTGCCCCTACAGGATGATTTGTCTGGTCCATCTTCAGTGTTCTAGATCTTGTATGCTCTTCTTTTTGGTTACCACAAATCTCAGGATTTGTAGAACAATGTTGCATGTCTCATCCCATTTCTTGGTACAAACCCATTTGCTGAGATATGCTATCATTAAATTTTTCCTGGTTTGGGTTATTAGCTTCAATTGAGACCATCAAAAGAAATGTTTGGTAACTGCAATCTCACAATTCAGCCTTATTTGAAGCCCGATTTTGGGCATTCTCATAACTTAAATCTGAGCATAGAAAGAAAATTTGGCCCAATAAAGTGGCCTTTTTCAGCTGTACTCAAATTGCAAATTACATAGAAGTTTCATCCTTGCCAATAGGAAAAGGCCCACCTTCTAAAATGCTTATGTAGCGTCATTTGGAATGATAATTACTGCAAGAGTTGTATTAAGATATACTTTAGCATGACTTTTATTAAAATAGTTTAGGGTTACTCTTGACATTGTTATTTTTTTTTCTCTTTCTTTGAACATATTTTGTTAGTTTATAATAATAAATCAAGATAGAAAAAAAAGGGGGTGACTTTAAATGTCATGTGGACAAAGAAGTTGTAAAATACTTTTGTTGTTAGTACAATTTTTATTAAATACAATTATTTAAATTCTTATATTTAAATTAAACTTTTTAATTAAAATGTTAAATTTAATATCAAAATTAATTTGACTTACTAGTTCAAATTTCATAATTTACAAACACCAAAAATTAAAAAGTTCATACGACAAAACTTATCAAATAAAATATTTTTACATGTGAGAGAAATGTTACATGCAATTTTATGAACAAATTCAATTAGAGTTCAGATAATTGTATTTTATAATTCTTTTTATTTATATATATTTAAATAATATATATTTAAAGATCGTATTTTAAATTATCACCCCTATTATTAGCCACTAAAGAACATGAAGCTAACATAATCTATGTGCAGTATATAATTCTCCCACACAATTAATTTATTTCTCCTATGCTCCACCACCATCTTTATTGAACATCCCAATACTTATCCACAAACATAGAAACAAAATAAAATATTATGTGTTCAAACAACAAATTAAACAAAGGCATGAGAATGCATTAAAAAGGGAAAAAAAAATAAAGAACAAACAAAGCATGATCCAATATATTAAACAAATAAAAGCAAAACAATAACCAAGAAATTAAATTAATTAATTAATTAGATGCCATACTTATAGTATCTATCTTCCATCGTTCATTCAAACTTGCACATATTTGCACCATTTGTATCAACTACTATGAACATTCCCTAAAATATTAATTCTTTTATTTTTTTTTTTCAACTTTTTCAATATTTTCACCCTTTCTTTCCACACCATGCGGCTGAACTAATTAATCAACACGCGGCAGAAGGCTGCCGTGATTGGAGGGCGGGCGTCCCTTCTTTAGGGGACAATGGTGCGGGAGTGGAGGAGGCCGCGGTGAGCTTGGCGGGTCCCTTGTCGGTGGCTGTGGTCGTCACACGCTCACACCGGGGACACATCCTTAGTGTTGACGCCGGTAGTGGCTCACAACTGTGGGGAGAAATCACGGTGGGAGGACCAACTTTCATGGCCCTCAACTCCTCCACTTCCCTTTGTAGCCTCCTGTTTTGTTCGGTAAGTGAACCAAACCATCTCTTCAAGTATTCACACTCCATTTCCGTTTGCTTCAGCTTGCTCCTGTTAATTAAATTTCATTAAGATAAATTAATAAATATGATCAACTTATGTAAGTACATTGACTTTTTATTTATTTAATTTCTTCTTCATAACATCATAGACAATACATAATGGGAATCTTATAAATATACATATATAGCAATTTTTTTGGCTTGTTGTTTGAAAAAGAAATAACAAAAGGATCATCGTAGCAAAAATGGTTGGCATTGATTTAACATATTGGCTCCACATGCATCTTGATATGACTTGTCTTTGCTAGATAGATAATTAACACAAAGATGGTGTCACAAATTGCTTTTTAAGTAAAAGCACTTGCTATTTATCATCTGCTTTATTTGCTACCTTCCTTTTTTTGGTAAATGGATAGTTTCAAAGTGCTTTCTAAAGTGTAATAAATGCATACCTGGATTTTCCAAATCTCATACGAATGCATTCAAGACCTTGTTCAATTCTCATTATTGTTTTCTACAACTTCCTTGACCCGTAATTAAAACATTCCTATTCTTCTTCCTTTTTCCAAAGTTTAGATTTGAATTCAAAACAGATTCAATCAACGAACACCGTGAATTTATTTACAGATAAAACATAATTATTGATGCAACTAAAGCATTGTTTCTTGCTTTTTACTGATTTCATTTAATAATGCAAAACACGTATTCAATAATAAAACAATAAATTAATGCATGCATGGATAGATAAAGCTGGTCCAAAGAATTATAATGAGTCAAATGAAACTTTATTAGGGTAATAATCTTGGGTGGCACACGAAGCCAAACAACACACAGGCTTTTAATCAATGTCGTTGTGCAGCTATCATTATACTATTGACACATATTTTTCGGACAACTATCATTACATTGTTGCACAAGGCTGATCTCATGAAATGATAAAATGGGAGAACAATATTAATTGTTCATAAATTTGCTGAGCTACTCATCCTTCGTACGTGTCTTCTTATTATATAAACATTTAATTATGTATCCCTAATCTCTTGTCGGTTTTCTCTTTCAAATGTTTGTAAGTATGCCACCTGTGTGTTTGAAGACTCTTAGCTTTGACAAATTTGATACGCAAATCCTTTACTTCTTTGCCTGTTTTATAAGGCTATCTCTATTTCAGTCTTATTCAAAGAATAACTCTATATATATGTCACTTGCTTTGATCATTTCCCTTCGTTAGTTCTCAAAGTTTCATATTTTATATACATAAATGTTAGACTTTATTCCTAAATCATCAAATTTTACAATAATAATAATAAATGGGTTTTTTTTTTAATTACAAAAAAAAAAAAAGTAGTAGGTGTGTTTTTAAAAGGTTGTGAAGTGCTTTTATTGTAGAGCAACTAAAAGCGTTTCCTATAAAAGCACTTTCAAACACATCTTAAACTATCACCAAATCATGACTAAAATACAAGAAAATCAACAGAATGAAATCTGCAAACCATATATGTTTCCAACTCCTTTGAAATTTTCAAAAGCCAAACATTCAAACAAGACTTTTCAATAGAAGTCAAGTAGATTAAGACCGTTAAGGAAATGCTTTTAATTTTCTGATCAATTCATTCCTTAATACTATTAATTATTTTTCCCTAAATCTCTCCCGTAAAACAGCTTCATCGAACCTACCATACTTCCTTCTTCGATGTTTTAATCAACTTTCTGACAAATGTGAACGACCCATTTGACAAAATTTACAACATAAATTCAATTTAATTACCTTCTAACCTCCTTTTAAGCTAACATATTATAACTACGAAAACGAATTCTTACCAGCCAAACTAAGTTTTATATATCATGCACCCGCATCGTCCAAGAATATCAACCAGAAAATGACCCAACAAACAAAACATATAGTATTTTTTTTTTTTAATATTTTTAAAGAAGAACATCGACGGTAGGAGAAAAACGATAATCGATAAAGTATTTTCATATTTTAAGCATGTTAATAGAAGAAAAGAACGATTTTAAACTGTAGAATCTGATTCAGATTGTGATCGTATATAGATAAATAAATCAACACAACTTCGATCCCAACCACCAACAAAATAATGAAAAGACCTAAAAGAATTCATGCCTATCATCAATAAATAAGATATAAGCAAATATATATTTGTGTATGAAGTTGATTAATTGTAGGGTATTGGGTACAGTACCTGGCCCTACGGTTCTGAAACCAGACCTCAACTTGTCTTGGCCTCAGCTTCAGCTGCATAGCCAATGCTTCCTTCTGTTTCTGCGAGAAGCAAAACTCCAAAAGCATTAAAACAGAAGGAAAAAGCATTTATTATCTATCGAAATTTTTTATTTTTGGGCAGTGGGGGGGTGAGGTGGGTTGTGTGTTATAGAAGAGAGAGTTTGGTTTGATTATTACAGGGTTTAGGGTGTGGTTTTGTCTGAAACTTTCTTCAAGAAGACGAGATTGTTCTTTAGATAGACGAAGTTTTTTGCGAGGTGGGCCGCCATTGCTGCTTTCTTCTTCATCTTCCATGCTTCCTGTGGTTGTGTTCCAGTATTCTTCTTCTCCTTCACCTGATGGTATTTGGTTTATGTCCAAATCTTTCATTGCAAAAGCTGTCCCTTGATTGTGTTGATGATGATCGCCTTTAAATAATATCAGAAAATCAATCAAAACTGCGACGATCGGTCGGTGATGATCATCAGAAAAATCAAAGAGAAAATTAAAAACCCATGTGGATATATGATATAGTCATGCAAGATTACTAGATATAACAAGATCACCACAAAATCAATCACACAGAAAGGAAGAAGGAAAAGTTTTTGTCTGTTTGTTTGTTTGTTTGCTTACCAGATGGTGGATGAGAGGGAGAAGAAGAGAAGCCAGGAACAGATATTGTCAACTCCAAGCTTGAAGAACTTCTGGGTAAAACCGCCATGAAAGTTTAACACAAAGAAGAAGAAGATCGATCAAGAGTACAATTTATAAACTGAATTTAAGAAAAAGAAATAAGAAATTTCAAAGGTAAAGTGAAAAACACAGAAAAAAACAAAAGAAGAGAACTAGAAATTATGAAGGAAAGAAGGAAGGAAAAGGAGCAGATAGAAAGGTCAAATAAATAGAAGCGATCACTTGAAAAAAAAAAGAAAAAAGAGGAAATTAATTAATTAATTAACCTTATTTAAATGGGTTAATTAATTAATTCATACTGTTCTGTTGGTTGATAATATGGTTAGGATTTTTGACTGTGGTCGTCAAGTCAAAGGGTATGTAGACCGTCAGATAAACGACACGTGTCAGTGAGATTGGAAAAATTGATGGTGTGTAGGAAAATCACCGGCAAGTTTTCTGGATATAAGGGTGGGGCCGGTCTGGTTGTCGGTTGAAAGGTCAGCTGATGAAATGATTGGGGAGTTTAGACCGGGGCTTCTCCCCTGTCTGCCTTTCTATTTTCTTTTTCTTTACTTCCCGTACAACTCTTTTCTTTTAATTTCCCATTTATTTTCTAACCCCCCCTCCTAAAATCAATCAATATTATTCATTTTCTTGTTCTTAATTAGTAATTAGTGAGTATTTTTTTTAATTTAATTATATGAGGTTTTTTCATATATTTTGAACTAAGTATTATACAGAATTTTTTCATATATTTTTTTAATTTAATTATATAAAATTTTTTATAATTATATGAGATTTTTTTTAATTTATTTTTCCGTATAATATTATTGTCATATATTTTATATTTTTATAATATTAAAAAAATTATTTTATATATTTATTTGATTGAAATATGTTAATAATTTTAAAGATATTTTAAATGAGATATATTACATTTAATCACTTTTTTATAATAATTTGTAAATAAAATATAAGATAAATTTTTTAATATATAAAAAAGCACTTTGAAATGAAGCACTTATAATGAAATTTTCTTCTTAGATTAAAATTTTTTTAATTTATTAAAAATTTTTATAAAATAAATAATTATTTTATTTTATTAATTCGATAATTATTTAGCATTACATTTAAGACTTTCTTTTGCAAAAGATACTGTATTTGGTTTAATTAATTAATAATGTCGGTTATATGATTAATGCAAAGCAAAGTAATTAATGGGAGGATAATGAGGAATTTAATGGTGGTGGCAGGTACAAGAAGTGGAATAGTTTGGTAACGTATGTTTCCATAAATGCAAAGCAGTAAACGAAGTTATAATTTGATGACAATAATTCATTTATTGCAAGAAACTTTTACTTTTGTTTCTTTGTTTGAAACCTTTTTACACAAATGGTAATGCCAAATTAATTCATTTCCTAATGGAAAGCTTGTTTTTATGACAAATAACCCCTTACATTCTTTGATAAAAAAAAATAAAAAAAATTAAAATTTATAATTCTATTTCTAATATGATTATTAAAAAAATTTGAGATGGGTTTAATTTAAATATATTAAATATAAAATATATTTAATTTTTTATATATAATATTTTTTATTTTACATTTTACATTAACTGTTTCATATTCATTTTCTTGAATTTTTATAAAGATAATTAAATGTATCTAGAAAAAGTTTTTCAAAATTATTGAAATGGTCAAAAAGAAATTAAGAGTTTTGACTTGAATGAATTAAGTAAACATCAACTTGTAGGATTTGACTCTAAATAATCAAAGTTAATACTAATGGCCAATGAGTCAATCTCTGCTTATTGAAGGGGTTGGGTTTTAGGCATCCTAATTTCAACTTAATGCTGAATGAATTGAATTTTGACCAACTCAGCTTAATTATGTTTAACCATCAAAGAATTTGTTATTAATATGCATGCTTTGATTTTTCAATTCTCTCTTTTTTCTTTTTTTTTTCCTTTTTTTTTTTTAAGTTATAAGTTAGTTGTTGTTAAACTTTTCTTCTTATATGCTTAAACAAATTATATATTTAAATATTAGTAAATATTTTAAGAATTATTTATTTATAATATCAATCAAAGTCCACATTCAAAATATCATAATTAAAGTCCAAGTTTAAAGAATCCTTATTAACACTAGCAATATGCTAGGAAAGGACTTCAATCTCTTTAATTGACCAAATGGATCAATTCTAAGTAGTATTTTTTTAATTTATTTTATGACATGATTTGTTTTAAAACGAATAATTATAATAATTTAAATGTATTTTAAGATACATATTAAAAATTTTTTTATATTATTTGACTAATAAATTGATTTAAATTAAAGAATCAACTATTAATATTAAAATATTTTACTCGACAACATTGTCTATTTTGTAAAATATAATTATATACGTAACATAATTTCATATTATTGTGTAAATAAAGTTAAAATTATAAATTAATAAAAGAATATTGTATTATAATATTGATTATTATAATTTAAGAAATGTCTTCTATTAAATCATTACTTTTTAACACTAAAAATATAAAATTGTGTCCCTCTCAAGGCTCTTGTTTAGAATGTGTCAAAGCATTAATTTGGTGCTACAATTATTGCATCAAAAGTTCATCAATTGTGATTCCAACAACAATTACACACAAGATGTAACAACCTAATTCCTAGCGTTGACACTCATTTGTGTAATTTTCAAACATATTAAATGCATTTGCAGGAACATTTATGGAGGACTCACCGAAATGGGTCATTTTGTAGATCTCAAATTTGGACTTTATTTTTGGAAGAGAAAAAAATATGGAGCCAAAAAGTCACTTGGATTTAGCACAAAAGCACTTTGGTTTGGGTGTTTGTTGATAACAAAGTGCTTCTTGTCAATTCATATTTCCTAGTTGTTATTTTGTGCTTTTGACTTTCCAACAACTCTTTGCATTTGCATCAACAAGCACTTTTTTGGGCATCCAATGGCCTCTTATCACATCCAAAATATTTGATTTGTTTGTGAAAATAAATTTTCCAACAAACAAAAGCAATTTGCATCTTCCTTTATGACTTAGATTATTCACATTTATCATATAATTTTGATAAAAATAAAAATACTACACAAAAACGATCATATCACATCACTTATTGATATAATTTGATAAATTGATGAGATTAATACATATAAATATTAATTAATTAAATAAATTATTTTATTTTATTATTTTTTTAAAAAATTACAATTAAAAATACTAAAAAATTTACTAGAAAATTATTATTTATTTAATCATAAAAAATATATTTTGTTTACTTTAATTTAAAGACAAATATTAATATGTGTTACATATGACATAAAATTTAATCAATGATTGATCTTGTCCATATCACATAAAGTTTTAAATTGTCTTGTCATTTAATTATTATTTTTTGTATATATATATATATATATATATATATATAACACAAAGATTAAAGTGGTCCATAAAAATAATCTCAACAATAAATTTAAAAATGAAACAGTATAAAATATAAAATATAAATGTTCATGGTATCCAATATATACCCATGATTCATAAGCAATACCTTAATTCATAATATAATAAAAAAAAATAAAAGGCAACTCACCAAAAAGTCACTAGAAATTATGAGTAGCATTACAATAGAGTTACTTCATGACATCATAGCATGATGACTATCATATCATATATTTTATAATACTATCAAATTTATTCATGACTCTTCAAAGACATCAAGAGCACACCATCCTCTTTTTCACTTTGCATAATTCATTTTAAAAAAAAAAATTACTTTAGCTACTCTTCTTTCATCATCAAGAACAATAATATCTTTTTTACAACCCTCCCCTTAAGTGATCATGAGTTTATATAAATTTCAAAAAAAAAAAAATTGTGATTATTATTCCATTATTTGACCAAGATTCATCTATTTTCATGATTTTGAATTAATTATCATTAACACATTTAATTCAAGTTAAGATAAATATTAAACTAGAGTAACTTGATTATAAATAATGATTATACAAAAATATACATACAATATAGTGTTTCTTTTAAAATGAATTGCATAATGATATAAATTAAAGTCGTTCAAATGCAAGTATAATTTGAATCTCTTATGTCACTCTAGTAGTTTTTAAAATTGAATTGAATATTCTCCACACATGAAAATAATAGATAGATGAACACAATACTTGAAGAATTAGAAGATAATAGAATAATTTGTAAAATCTAGAAAGAATTTGACATAAAATATAGGAGAATTCAACCATTATATTTGTAAATAAATGGCCTATGAGTGATGACTATATGGAAACAATAATGCATTTACCAACCAAAATGAGTTGAAGTTTGACACTAAGAAAAGAATTAAAGCTTTTGAAATGTGCAGCAAATTGCTGGTGAAATGTCAGTTCATGTTAAGTCATAGGAAGTTGCACTACAACAACATACAAACATACAGAAATAGCTAATTAAGACAAATTTTTATGAAGTGAGTAGCAAATACTATTGAGAAAATACATGCAGAAAAGTTGTGAGTGTTGTGTGGGCGTGGCAAAGTTGAGGAGCATGTGTGTAAGTGGAGCCATCTATTAGATGTGATAATAACATTTAGCTGGTTACCTTTTTATGTTTTTACAAATAATGACATAATTTATCTATTTATATCAGATAAATCCTAACTTGTACTAGGTAGAGTATATTTGATGCCGATGATTTTTACTTAATTTTTAAAATAAAATTAAAAAATTTTTGATAATCAATAATTTTTTTTATAATAATTATTTAATTTTTTTACTAATATTGATATCTTGTGATTTTATTATATAATAATTATAATTTTATGTTTACAGTACCTCAATTACTATATTGCTCTTTTAATATTTTTGAAGGAATTAGGGACTTGTTTGATATAAATAGGTAAATTATATTCTTATTTTGTGATAATATAAAGAACAAGGGCACCATGATATTACATTACCCCCAAAACTAAATCCAGTTGATGATGATGAATAAGATTTTCGGACAGACAACACATGAACATGGAACCTTTGTGGACCCACTGTTTGATGATTGGTAGGGAACAAGATTGGGCCCACTTGTCTGCTTTGTCTACCCCTCGTGAATTGCTTGCTGATTGGCAAATCCATCAGAATTCCATGTTCTGTAATCTTAGTGGATTACATATGGACCCCCACCTATAACTCTTATTTATTTATTTTGTTAATTAGGGTTTAGATTTCATAATAGATTTGATTAGTGAGATAATGCAGCCTCTTCTATTGATTAATCATTTTGATTTATACCCTGCAAAGGAGTTGTCACACTTTGTGTTCCCTTTAGTTTTGTTTGGTGGATCAATTTTTTTTTTCTGATTTTTTTATTCTTAATTTTAAAAAATATATTGATATATTATATAATTATTAATAAATAATTTATATTATATTTTAATTTTATTTATAAATTAATTTTATATTTAACAATATAAATTAAAAAAAATTAAAATATAATCTTAATTTTTTATTAACAATTATATTACATATCAACATCACCCTAACAAAAGTAGAATAGACTAAAAATAGTTGCCAAATTCATGTAACATGGTAGACAAATACTTAGTCAATGTAAAAATTAGTGGAGCCAAAAGTTCTACTCTCCACGTTCCATTTCATGTGGACGAAACTTGAAAGAAAGATCTGGGTATTGACTTTTTAATGTATTGGATCATTGATGGATCACCCTGTTTTGAAAGATTTTCTCAGTGAAGTGACAGAAATTAGAAAATGGAAAAGGAAATAGCTCCAACTAACATAAAGAATTAAGAGAAAATATTCTTGACAGTGATTTGCCGAAAGAAAAAGAGGGTTAGTGATTTTAACATTCAAGCAGATATGTTAGTAATTTTAAAATCAGTAGAATTTAAATATTCTTTTAATCAAAATTCATGAGTGTACATGAAAATTTTCCATTATCAAAGTAATGAATGTATTATAGTTTTTGTGTTTTGTATCTTTTAAGATAATATATTCCATACAATATTTCTATCATTTTCTATTTTACCTGGAAAGTTCAACATGCAATAGCTCCCTTCACTGAGAAGTTGGGTTCAACCCTAACCTGTGCTTCGTGTTAACATTGACAGAAATATTAACATGGGAGCTCAAAAACTAACAACATTATGCAGAATTGCAGCAACAGATGGAAATTGTACAGTTCACCGCAGAAAACATGGCAAGAACACCGTAAGAGTTCGCATTCTGGTGATCTTGTCTTGAACATGGATTTGAGTACCTTTTAGGTTCTGCCATAGCTCTAATTCAATCTCCGAAAAGAGAGAGAGGTTGTCTCATGCTAAGCTCGGCTTTAAGTGCTGGAAAACGCTCTAGGTCATGAGATTCGCTTAAAATTTTCTGCATATAAAGACACCAGTTTCTTGTCAGATGACGTGAACTGGAGCAGCTACAATCACAGGTGAACAAAACAGTTCTGAGATGCATGACAAATATATGAATCACCAACCCGGCTTTCTAATGAAATAAGAGTAAGATAACTTGAAAAACCTTCATTTTATCTAGCATCATGAATCCAGAGCCAATTTTCAGAAAAAGTAATGCATGTATATTTAACAACCAAAGAAGAACCCATGAATTGTAAAAAGGCCTCAGAGACGAGCTTTTTGACACTATATAACCAGTAACTTGCACCTTCATCTCCATATATACTATGTAAACAACCGAGGACAACTCAAGCTTCAAAGAGCATGCTCTAGCTCAGCTCATCAACAATTAGAGAAGCTCAAACTCAAGGTAGACTTAGCCAATTTAGGTTTTGTTTGGGATTGTTGTGCTTCTACTGTGGTTTGAAAGCAAAGGCGAAAAAGTGTTTGATAACACTTTACTTTTAATGAGACTTCTTCATTTTTTAAATAATATTTGACATCTAGTGCTTCCATCCTATAATAGTTGTGGATTCAAAGCCGCAATACCTCAATACCAAGCGAAGCCTTAATAAAATAAGAAAAGGTAGGAAACTTTCAAGCTCCAACTTGGAAATTGATCATTTGTAAAAGGAATTAGACTGAATGAACATTTTTAATTCAGGCCAAGCAAGACTGCAAGAACCGTTTGTGACAGTTTTGCAAATACCCAAAAAAAGAAAAAATCTAAATGCCAAAGGGGAAGAGGTAAATATTTACCAGTGCAGCCAAATGCGCATCTTGCAAAATATTTCCATCTATTTCCAATCTGGCAATTGGAAACTCCGGAAGGTGTCCTGACTGTTTTTTACCAAGCAAGTCGCCAGGCCCGCGTAAAAGAAGATCCATATTTGCCAAGTAAAATCCATCTGATGATTTCTCCAGCACTTTCAGTCGGCTTAGGCTACTAGAGGTAGATGCTACTAATATGCATTTAGATTCCCTCACTCCACGTCCAACCCGTCCCCTTAGTTGGTGTAATTGAGCTATTCCAAATCTCTCAGCATTCATAACAACCATCATAGATGCATCTGGAACATCAACACCGATCTCAATTACTTGAGTGGAAAGCAGTATATGTGTTTCTCCAGATCGAAACCGTCTTAATGCTTCATCCTTTTCATCACTCTTCATCTTCCCATGTAACAACCCACAGCTGTAATCCTGAAACCTATGTGATATAGTTTCAAGATCAGCAGCAGCAGCACGGAGCTGAGGCAACTGCTCAGATTGTTCAATGACTGGATACACTAGATATACTTTTCCTCCTGTTTCTAACTCATCAAGCATCATCTGTTACATGTAATATCAACGGAATCAGATAATGTTTAAAATAAAAGATAGTAATATTATCATTGATCTCACAATGTACTTGTAGTAATAAAAGGACTTTACCATCAAATCAACACATTAAACCCTTTAAATGCAGTCACAAATAACGAAATACTAGGAGTATATCACAAAAGGTAAGTAGGAATGCACATATAAAGCCGTGTCCCCATGCATAAAACTTTTCATATAATAATTATTCTGGGAATGGAGAATTTTGCCCACTGATGAGCATATGATTCAAATATGAAACTATCAGTACTCAATCTTTGCAAAGAAATAAACAGATGTTCCATTGAGTTTTAAAAAGGACTTTTTTATTTTTCTTTTAATAAGCAATCAATTACAGTATAGAAAGTGCAAAGGGGATCTAAATGTGTGGAAGCACACATGAGACGCCCTAACAGCCAAAATAGGGAAAGGAACCAGACCCCAAAAGGAGGAGAAAAAATCACAAACTCTTGAAAAACTAAGTCGACAGGGTTGTTATGAGAAAAATCATTACCTTGTAGGCATTCTCAAAGCCCTTGTCATTTCCTTCCATGATATAGGTTTTAACTGGTATTCTTCCAGGAGGTAAGTCAGTTATCTGCCATTGGTAAACCAAATATTGTCGTTCATAAGATGATAATAAACAAATGACATATAATACAAGCTGACAGAACCCAACATTTCCTTCTATTATGAATTTTATTGGAGATTTCTTTCATTTAGAACTAGTGTAAATCATCCATAAACAAAATATAAATATCAAAAATAGTAAATTGAAGTCAACTAAGATATCTCTTCCTTTCAGTTAAAAATGTTAAGGAGTTTTGTTTTCTTAGTTTGGTTAGTTGGATTATTATAATTTGGTAATTATTACTCCCACACTTATAAATAAATATGGAGTGAGAGGCTGAGAATGTAACTCAATCTAAACCCATTGTATAAATGCTCTCTTGTTATTCTCTTCTCATCATCAAACCCAAATATTCACAATACAACATGTTTAAAATTCAACTAAAGCATCTAATTTCAGTTCTTAGAAAAGTCATTATGTCCAGACCAAATAATTGCACTAATCCTGATCTTCCAAATATTGGGCAGTCTTATAACTACAATCTATTTTATCAACAACATTTGAAGGTATTTTGAAAAATTAATGATGTAATAGGGAATTACAACAACCATAAGAGTGAGAAAAGTTCATACTTGTGTTAGGGACATATCCCCATATAAGGCCAGAGCAAGCGTCCTTGGGATAGGAGTGGCTGACATGGCAAGGACATGAGGGGCCATATACACATCACCTTTTGGAGACCTATCTGAGTCAGCCATTGCCAGACTTGAACTTATAGAGGTATAATATAACTGCAACATTTAGGTATCTCAGTCAACAGATTTTCTAAAACAAAAATGAGTAATAGAGAGAAAATTTATATTTCAAGGACCAATGCAATAATATCCAATGATTGGTAATTCACTTTCATAAGATTATAGCAACCACGAACAACTTAAGTCAACATGTATTTACCATAAATTGACAAATGTTGATCAGACTTGATTTTACTAAAACCAGTAATAGACACTTGGATTTGAATTGACAATTTGGCAAAATACTCACCAAAATATCCCGAGGTAGATAAAACTATCCATGAAAATATATTTTCATGACATGCACAAAATAAGGGAAAGGAATAATTTTTACTGAAAATAGCAACACAAAAGCAAACCCTGGTGTAAAGTCAGAAGTTTCAGATTATTGTGTTTCTTTTCCACTCTCACTCGAAACTGTAACCACAGAATGATGAGTTATTGCATGGTCTTGAAATTAAAAAGATAAGATAATTACATTACCATATCCTGGTCAATGTTAAGTACAAGATCAGAGTAAAATCAGTGCCTGGAGCACGTATGGAAATGGGAAAAATTGTTTTACATCTCAGTTAAACTCAATACAGAGTCGAAGATAATTCAGTTCATGTTTTTTGCTCTGAAATGGAAGCAGATTAAAATGAAGAGGGACTACAAAGTCCCCAAAAACAAGGACAAAAAGTCCCAAAGGCAGAAGGCTACAAACAATCTACAGAGAAGAATCTCTGCCCAGCAAAAGAAAACAAAAATGCCCTAAAAGTACACAGTCAACTAACCCCAATGCATATGGTGATAATTTAGTTCACTAACTGAGCCCTTGAATAACATCATATAGTTCCTGCGATATTTTCACAGAGGAATATAAACGGTCATTGAAGGCCAGAAAATGCAGACAACCTTACTGTTAAATCTTCCTCTCTGTACCACACCAAAGCGTTGTTGCTCATCCACTACAGCAAGGCGTAGAGCAGAAAACTCAACTTTTTCAGCAATTAAACTATGGGTTCCTATGACCAAAGAGACATCTCCAGTTTGAAGATCCTGTCAACCCAATCCCTAAGGTCAATGATAAGAATATGAAAATGATTATAAACATCAAGAAATATACTGAACACCAATGCATGCCTTACGAATCATCCGGGATTGTTTTAATGGGGTTGAACCTGTTAGTAAGGCAATTGAAGGTTTACGCTCATCCTTCTCCATATTCTCTAGCAAATTAAGCAAGTGCTCATAATGCTGGATGGCAAGCAACTCAGTTGGAACCATAAATGCTGCCTGCAGAAGAGAAAGGAATCAGAGCATAATTGTGTGGTAACCATCCAACTGTGAAGACCTCAACAAAAGTTATCTTTTACATCACGAACACACACATATACAGTGAAAAACAAAAAAAAAATAAAAAAGAAATGATATACAACATTTAGAAAAAAAAATTAATAAGTTATTCAGAACAAAATATAGAACTAAATAAGAAAATTATAGAGACCAACCTGATAACCAGAGCCAATAACCTCCATGCAAGCCAAAAAGGCTACCACAGTTTTACCACATCCAACATCACCCTAAAGGAAAGCATCAAAATATTACTAAGTGAAAAAAATTCTTCATTATTCATAAATGTCATTTGCACATTCCATTAAGGTCATCAGAAAATATAATTTCTGCTGAATTTTGGTATAGAAATATAATTCTTTCTTTCCCTTGGATTAACACTAGACTTTCATTAGTTAAAAGTATGCTCCATAATTTCTTTAAAGCCATGAAAAGATTGCTTCCGATGTCCCATCATTGCTTCCAAGGCCCCATCCCTAAATTTGGCCCATGTTCCTTATTACTAACCAGTTAGCATATTGTATACTTCATCGTTTTTTCATTTTCTTTCTTTCTAGGTTGTATCCTGTCATTTCACTTCATTCCCTGTTTGAAATTTTGCACTATTGGTTGGGCTCTGGAAATAATAAATTATCTAATAATGAAAGAACAATGGCATTCATGTAAATTGCAAAATACAAACCTGCAAAAGCCGATTCATAGGAACAGGTCGCTTGAGATCCCATATAATTTCTGAAATGGCACTTAGCTGACTAGAAGTAAGGGAATAAGGAAGAGCTCTCAACAATTTTTTGGTCAGACTCGACCAATCCTCGATATAAGCAGCATTTAATCTAGGTTTTCTATACTTATCCAGCAATCCATCTTTCTCTATTTTTGTACCAAGACCTTCAAGCATTTGAAACAAACGCCCTAACTGCAGAGAAAGATAATCTGGATAAATGATGATTCTACAGAGGAGCAGTGATAAAGAGAAACTAAAAGACCACAATCAGCACAAGTCAATTCAATAGAGAATTCTATTTCTTCTCACAAATAATAATAGTAAAATAAAAACAAAAATTCAATGGAGAATCCGGATGTTATTCAGCAAAATCATAGTTGCAAACAGTTATTAAAAAATCCCATAATATAATAATTCTAATCAGATATAAGGTGCATTTAAAAAATCTATTATTTAAAATGTCTGTAACTGAAGAAGGAACCTATCTGTTATCATGGATCACAATCCAAAGAAAGTTAATAAATTGTGACAATTGTAACACTTGAATACATATGACTTGAAATGCCAAAGAAGCTCTGAGTTGCTACCCCCGTGAATTAAATGTTCAACCTATAATCAGAATCATGAGAATCAGGCTTTTGATGCAATGATTTTAAATTCTAGTAGGAGGATAATTATATGACCGTAGAGAGCACTGAGTAGCAAATATAATTCCATGCAACTGAAAATTAACAATTTCTTGGATTTGGATTTTGGATAACTTTTCCTCAATGATTAAAAAATTATAATACACAGGACATTGACTGAATTTATAATCTTAAGTTATAAAGGTTCAACTCCTCCGGAACAAATCAACAAAGAGAAGAAAGCCAAAACAAGCTACATTGTCGTAAGAAAACACACAGAGGAGTTTCATTCAATTCAGACCAAACCTTGACTGCACTAACTATTAACAAAACTAATTTCTAAATGAATAAAAAAAGCAATTTTCATCATTTTCTAAATGAAGGCAGGCATGAACAAAACATTGAGCGGAACATGAGCTAAATCGAGCACTGGTTTAATTTTTTGTATATCTTTAAAAAAGGTTTACAGTGTTATGGTACAATGTGGAGCTTTACGGTACAATGTGGAGCTTTATGGTACAATGTGGAGCACTCTGCACAATTTATAAAAGAAATTACAAGAAAACTTTTGAAAAAGAAATTATTCGAAGTTCTAACCAAATAAACAGATTAAAAGGGAATCAATGTGATAGCAATGATTGCCAGGATGAATGTACAACTATCTCCTCAAGACTGTGTCATCAACAATAAAATGTATTTACGTCACCTGTAAGTAGAAGAACTCATCAAATATAAGTCTTTTGCGAGCTAAATCAGCCTCATCAATATGCTTTGGTTGGTGAATCCCCATGTAAGCCTACATATTAACAAAATCCTTAATCTCTGTACTGAAAATATGCAACAAAGTAAACAATGTTGATACATACAATGAAATTCTGCAGTCATGCAAGCGCACGGATAGATAATGCATCATTAAATGCAATAAGCAACGTATACGAAGTTTTCCCATCTTCTAGTCATAGATCATATTGATAACATATTAAGACCTAAATTGTGATTAAATAATACAAAAATCTCCAGGAAAAATCAGTATAACCTGCTGATTTTGAACAATAAAACGGTTAAGAAGAAATTGTCTTCAACAAGTGAAATAAGATTCAACACTGCTTTTGTATTAATCCTTGATAACAAAAACCAAATTCCAATGACAACAAATTTTTATTGCACATAGTCAAACCAGAAAGTGAACGTGATATATGAGATGCAATGCCTCCAACCCCTCACCCCATCCCCTTGTCAAAAAATTCCTTAAAAAAATGGAAGCAAAGTCACTTACGTCAAAGAGGCACAAAAGTCCCATTTCCTGAGTGATTTCCTTAGGGATTGGATCAAAATTGGAAGGCAACACTTGTAAAACTCTGCGGGAAATAAACAAAGATAAATCTTATACTGATATAAATGCAATTAATAAACATGGTGACTATTCAATGCTTAAGGGACTTTCAAATAAATGTAGCAGTAAAAATCCTACTCCCTTCACATACTTGGAAAACTATTCACAGATTAAACATGCATAGAATGGGGGTCTTAAATGACTTAAATTCAATAGTCCTCTGTAGTTCAGATCAAAATTTTGGCTTGCCTTCAACCCAAAAATAAAAAATAAATATGGATCACATGGTGGTGAAAGTTTTCACCTGGACTAGGAACATATCTGAAAATCATGGAGCAAAACTAGCTTCCCACAATTTAAAAATAAAAAAATAAAATAAAGCAGCAAACTGCTCCACAATTTCATAACATCCAAAACTGAAGCAATACCACAATGATAAAGCATAGTGCTTCACAAATCCATGTCCAATAGCACTTTTACACCAAACTCAACCCAGACCAGACACTATTGAAAGCAGAAATAGCTTCTTAGGCTATCTAGAAGGCAGGTAAAAGAACAGAAAAGGATAAAAATGCGCAAATGATCTGGTTGAGTGTAAATTTGAAAGATTATGTTGTACAATAACAAATACAAAAATCTGCTAACATAGATATAAACAATAAGATAAAAGAAATAAGGGGGAAAATTAATGGAGAAGACAAGGAGAAAAGAAAATACTGTACAAAAAAGAAGTCAAATTAACCTCCACCAAACCCTCCTTGCCTCTATATCTCCAATAGTTATAGGCCTGTAGTACAAATTGTAATATGCATGCCAAAATAACGAATAGGAAACATAGAAAATAAAAAGAAACATTAAAGCACTCTGACTGATTTTTTTCATTCACAACAGGAAAAGTCAATTAGAAAATCAAGTATGTGATAGAGATAGCATGCTATCACATTCCGTTGCAAACTATATAAAAGGCAGAAGACAAGAACCTTGCAATAGTGTCCCTGAGTAAGTTTGCATTTAGGCCTCCTTTTGAAGGATAAATTGGATATGGCTTCACTTTTGCTCGAAGGGATAAATCATCTTCATCATTTAGCACATCAATATTATATTCCCTCATTTCATAGTGACCACTAGACCGCATAGTCCGCACCTAGATTGAAAGTACAGCATTTTCATACAAGTTTAGAAAAGAAAAAAAAAGTGTCATGGAAGATAAAGTTGCAGTAATCGAGGTCACACTAAAAAGTAGAAAATGTAGTTCATTTCACGCATTAACACAAATTCTAACTTTAGACATCGTTACCCGACTACAGTAGTTAGTAAGTCAACCAACTTATGCAATTTGATATTATAAAGTTACTGAACCCAAAATCCAAAGATTATATGTAAGGATCCAATTATGATATTGAACATCTTACACATTACTTCACATGCAATACCAACTTGAATCAACAGGCTTGTCATGTGTATCAAACAAAAAAACCAAATGCAAAACCAACTATAAACTAAACATTTTAGTCAAATTGGAATTGATAATATGGTAAGGAAAATGTTAAAAATGCCTAAAGAAAAAGGACTCTAATTGAAACCTCAAATTGAAATTGTCTTCTGGTTCCCTATTTGACAGGATTAGTAGCCTTGAAGAAAAGAGGAAAAACCATGAACCTTGAAAAACATAAATTAAGTTTAAATACATATTCTGTTAACTAGGATTAGAAATGGACTACTTTTCAGTCAATAACTGGTCACACAGAAAAAAAAAATCACAATATATACAATTTTGAAGCCAGGTAAGATAAACAGTGATGGCCGCAATAATTCTCTTACAATATTAATATAATTTTAAAAAATTATGATGTCAACAAAAAAATTGAACAACAGCTGCCATTTAGTTGTTGAAATTTCCAAACAATTCATTTTCATTGCTTCCATGAAGAGCTTTCAAGTTCCTCCTCCAAATTGTACAAAAATTCCACAACGAAGCAAATTGAACTAGCCTTACAATAATTCAACAGCAGTAATATCCTCTATTAATAATATTACCCACAATGAGAAACACAAAGCACTAATTTCACCTTATCACAATTTGTTGGATGTTGATTGCATCGCTCTAAACAATGAAATATTACAGTAGCACCAGATGCCAATACCATACTGAAAAGCAAAGAAAGCAGCCAACAACATGCAGAAAAAAAAAAAAGACTAACCTTGCCGCTAACACACACAAACTCTCCCACTTTGTGCTTTCCCTCAAGGCTTTTAAGGAAAGGTATATTAGTAAAACGAGTGCCACGGAAGAATTTTTTCAGATGCAAATAAATTCTCTTTTTTTTCCTGCTGTCAATATCATCACCGGTATCTTCAAAAGTTGTTTTACTGTCTGCGATATCACAGCGAACAATCACCTCAAGAAATGAAAAAGAACAGCCTGCTTTCATTCCCCTACAGATGATATCAAATGATATATTACTTGATATCAAAACAAAAATAATTCACAATTACAGATATCAACAGTTACCACAGCACAAACAGATGACTCATATATGTGTGTATATATATATATATATATATAAAACATATTTGCATACACCTTAAGTGAGAGTGCGTTTGTGCATTCGCACAGGTTTGTCAATCAGAGACAATGAATCAGGGTATGAACATCACAAAAACTAAAAATCTTACTAATATCTAAATTCTGAGTTCCTACTACAGATTTGTTAAGTACAGACTTCACACAAGATAACAGGAATTGTACATGAGATATTTAAACAAGATAATTATTCAAGATAAATGTTAGAGAGTCATGTCTCATCCAACGAAAAATGGTTCTAATTACTACATTAATACTCACAGATCTCTAGTTTTTAATATATTGTGTTAATCAAAGAAAAAGAACCAGCCAAACACAATATGCAAATAACAGAAGGATAGATAATCATAAGAGATGATTTATTATAAGACTCTCATACACCTCTATATCACATTGAATTACCATCATATAATGTCAATGTATCATGCATGCTCATCAAAAGAGCTAATGCTTTTCTGTTTTCTAAAACAGCATGTTGAACACACATTTTTTTCCTGCTCTGGATATAGCTAGTCAATAAATGTAATCACCTAATTAAAGTGAGCTTGCATTGAGTGTATTAAAGGCTTTCTCTGCACTTCAACTCACTCGGCTACCTTGATGCGTCAGACAGTAGTTATTAAACATCCAAAAGACCAAAAACGAAAGTCCAACCACTAGTGCCCACCATAATGAGCTAAAAAGTGTCCAGGTTATACATAATTACCTGGAAGAAATAATTTCACCCACAAAAATGAAGTAATGTCCATCATCAAGTTCTATTTGTGCATTCTGCAAGTCAACATAGGTCCGAGGAAAATGGTGTAGTAGTTTTCGCAACTGCATGGGAAAAAAAATAGAACAATGTGAACCTAACCTTCTCTTTTCAAATGTAAGAACTAGATGGAACTTTCTGCATGATCTCCAAAGAACCCACCGTATGAAAGCCACAGTTCTCCAGCTGACGATATAGCCTCTTACTTAATCCAGGCACACTACCGATACATCTATCAAGCAATGACTCAAATTCAAATGATTCCTTCACAGTACTCAAAAGACTCATTTTGTCTTCAGTTTCTAAAGGCATGGACTCAGGAGATAAAGGCAGACTTAAAGAACCTTCTTCTTCTCCAACCATGGAAGAGCTCACATTTGAAGGGCCCTGACACAGAGAAGGCCATGCTTCAGAAGGACTGTCAATAGAATTAGTGACAAATGCTTCACAACTTTGAGCTGCTAAAAGACTTCTTGTGTCAGAGTCACCTTTGGTTTCATCATACAATTGCACTGGAGGACAACTACCCAATGTGATGGATGAAAATCTTTTACAAGCCAAGGTGACATCAAAATCACCCATGGCTTTAAGATTTTTACCAGATTGCTTTTCTGCTCTTCCACACTTGATTAAATCATTAAGACTATTATAGCCCATAATGACCAAAACCTATAAGCAGGCAAATTGCAGTTTACGAAGAGTTACTTTTGGGATATGAAAAATAGAACATCCAAAGAACAAAAGCTGAGCACAATGGCAAATGATGATTGATAATTGCAACATGGGACAAGAATAACATTGAAATAATAAGTTGTGGGTTCCAAGAGGTTCAACTAGTTTTCTCTTGGTATAACATAAGAGGTTTGAGGTTTGAACCATGCTGACATCAAAGTTGATGAGAAGTTTTGATTATTTCTGTTCAAGTCTTATAATAAGTATTACATACCAAACAGCATATAAGAAGTGGGTAACAGATTATTCAACTAGTAAGATCTCTTGTAGTAGCATAAGAGGCTAGGGTTTCAAAACCTGCTTGCATCAAGATTTCAATGGGTTTGGTTTATATGTATATAGTGTTCAGGATAAAATTAATTGTAAAAACAACATTTAATCCATAAATTCTCAGATTATGGCTTTCAGAAGAAACAAGCTGCTAAAAGAGTAGACATTAGATAATATGAGTAGAATATAGGAGAGCATGCAACTCCATATATGGTTTTGGTTAAACAGAACATATTACGCATGATCATCTGAGGCCATGTGCCTGGGTAGGAACCAAACAGAAATATCACAACAATTGATAGGTGGAATCACTATGCTGGAGAGAGTAATGATTTATGCAGTGGGTATGTACAAAGCCTAAAGGTAGAATCATCAAAGTCAGTTAACATGGACAACTAACACAGACAAATCAGCAAAAACCATTGGTCCAACAAATAAATGAAAATCTGACCATATACTAAAATGTTGACAACTGACAAATATAAACACCATTTGTCCAACAAGTAGACAAAAATCTGAGCATATACTAAAATGTTGACAACTGACAAATATAAACAAATGGCTCTAAATGATTACGAGAATGATAATATTAAGTGAACAGATCACCAAGTCAACTTGCCAATTTTTTGACATTCCAACCCTCTGGCTGGCATCATATGCTTAACAAATCTAACACCCATTCTGCAAGTACAACTTGTTTGCCATAATTCCAGTACAATCATAGGACCAATGGATATTGGAAGCAGGTAAGGTCAAAACCAAAAGATTCCAGGTTCATAAGCAAAATCTGTCTAGCTTCCAATCCACATGTTACTTATTCTAAATTTAACATGGTATGAATCAATCTGCACAAATATAAAGATGCTATAGTCCAGTTTGCTAAGCCTCATCAGCAAGTTGTCAAGACAACTAATTCTAGGCTCAAAAAATGTTGTTACGCCATCTCACTGTGCTCTAACATTTATATAATTAAGTGCATATATTTATGTGTGAATAAAGAAGTGTTTGATATAACTTTGAGGAAATTGAATGCATTTAAAAAGCACCTCTAGAGCCACCACTAGTTGCAACAATGTTATTGCAAAGCCACTGACTTAGTATCCCATACTTGTCAACATTCTTTCCAAGATGTCCCCGTTCTTTTTTCATCACTGCTTTACCACAATCTATGACACGTTCCAAAACCCATATTGCCTCTCAATATCAGAAAGCAAATTACATTCTATTTATGTTTCATTCTAAATCACGCGTTGCTGATAGATAGGGTACTTAACAACGCAAAAATATAAACTTGTCTTAAGGTTGGCCAGCTGCATTACATAGATGCATATTCAACAGCAAACCATATAAGCTTTGATAAATACAGTAGGAAACTCATTCACAACAATGTACACTGCTCCCAATCTAGATACACATCCATTTACCTTATTAAGCATCTTAGGCCGATCCGGAATGCTTGACAATTCAAATCTGTCTACTTCCTCCACCATACATTCTGCATATTTATGCTTTGATCGAGAACATATTTTCGGTATTTTGGATAGGAGGAAGTTACTAAACCTGAGAAAATCAATTCCCAATTCAGAATAACAGCCATGTCAACAATTCATGCTTGAAGCAAATTTTATATATATATATATATATATAACAGTGTTTTTGATACAGTTAAAAGTGCTTTCAAATGGAGCTTTTACGCAAAATGGCTTTCATAATACACTTCAACAAAAACACATCCGAAATGGAGCTTATATAAAAGCAAATTACCTCATATTTGTACCTAATACATTCCTATAGCCTCTCTCAGCTTCAAATATTCTCGCACTTCTCAGCTGCTTCCCACTAAAACACTTCATTAAAAAAAAACTATTTTTCATCGTCAAAGGCGCGTTAATTAAATATAACACAACACAGTACAGAAAAACGAAAATCAACAAGCAAAAGAAGAAAAAGATACCATTCCAAACGATTGCCCTGCTGCAACAGTCACCGCCATTTGAAACGACCTTACTGCAAACCATCAGCAAACCTGCCAAACCAACAAAAAACAAAAAATAAAAATTTGAAATCACTAACCAAAGTAACCTAATTTGATTCTTAAATTAGGAAAAGAAAATGAATTCGAATTTTTGCGACAAAAACGTGGAGATCTGAAAGGACGAGGAGATAAAAGACAGTGTAATAGCACATTGAAAAACCTGAATTCAGTTCTGAATCCGAAATGCAGCGAAATGAGTCTGCCAAAAAGTAACGACCAAAGAAAGAAAGGAAGCTTATCAAGAGGTGGGAGATGTTGACATCTCCATTAACGAATGAAACGGGTTTAGTTTACCTTTGAGCTCAGTTTCGTCTGCGATAATTTTGCTTTTGAGTTTATATTTGTTGGCCGTACAAAACTGGACTAAATTGGATAAACCATGTTAAAATAATTTCAAATAAAATTTTAAATTACACAAATTAACAAAATCCAGATATTTTAGCCCCATTCATGTCATCACGTGAGAGTCACGTGATCATCCTTGTCTTCCGCCCTTACCTAGTTTGTCTATAAATCAGCAGAGAACTACGGCTAGGGTTTTGCTCAGCCACTTCCTGTAACGACGGTCTTTGTGTTCGTAGAAAAGAGAGAAGAGATTTAACGTATTTTTTCCTAGTCTATAAATCTGATTTTCAGCGGGCGGAGGCAAATGGGGGAGAGTGATATAAATCTATGGCTCTGAAAAACCTGCAGGTTTTCTGCGGGATGCCCTGCCTTTAAAGCCCTGTATATCAAATTTTTGATGGCATCATAGTACGGGTTTTGTGCTTTGATGGGTTGTTTCGTGGAAGTGATTTCACTCAACTCGTCATTTCTAATTCACAAATCCGCCTCCAAGCGCCATTACATGATAACCCAATTATCCAAATCTTTGTTTTTCATTTTTCATGATTGTTGATTGTGTTGAAGGGTTCATTCTGTTTTTGTACAAGATGACATATTGTTTTTGAGCTTAAGACTAGCTAGCAGTAGTTGGACAAGTTTTAAATCCATTGCTAAATCGAGGGAAATTAGTGTTTTGTTGGTAAATTTACATTGTTGATGGCGGAAGTTTTTTATTAAATCACTTAAAAGGTAAAGCACCCTCAATACCTAAAGATGTTAATTCTTTTTAAGCTCAACAATCTTAAAGAACTTGAGCAAGTGTTAAATGCATTGCTAAATAAGGGATATCAGTGGTATATGGGGAATTTTGCATTGCTGATGCCCACTGTTATCAACTGTTCTTTTTAGAATCACTTTCTGTAATCGGTTGAAAAGTAAAGCTTCTCAAAAAAGGTTAAATCTTTTCATAGTAATGGACTAATGGTTAGCGGTCAAAAAAATATGAAAGTATTTTTGCACTGGTTGATTGATCATGGAAAATTAAGAGTGGATGCTGATGACAGAAAGCGGGGGATGATTCCCGTGGACAAAGATGAGATTACAGAAGACATTCAGGACTGCAGTAAAAACTACAATAAGAAAGAGAAATTTCAAAGTGATCTCCTGAAAATGAACGGCAAAGGCTTCTATTGTTCATTGGCGAACAAACCCTTGTCAAGAACCCAATCTTCAATCATTACCTGAGAATTCAGTGGTTGATCAGCAGGCACAAAATGCCCGGCACCCATAACAACGACATGGCTTAAATTCCCCCACTTCTGCACGTAACCAGCTAGCTGTTCTTTCACTTTCCAAACTTTCCTCTCAGACATCAAAAAGTTTTCAATTCCTTCCCATTTCATTGTTTTCACCCAAGCTTCAGTCGATACCACACCATCTCTCAGGTCGAAGTGCCCTTGATACAACAAAACCTTTGTGTTTTTCACCAAGAATTCCACCATGAATTTCACACTCTTCATGATATCTGCACGCAATAATTCCCCGACAACATCACTACAGTAATCAAAGACCATACTTTCTTTAGCTCCCAAGGCTTTTTTAACCTCATCTATCCTTAAAAGCCTAGTTACCAATCCAGTTGGGTAAGGAACTTTTTTAGAAAAATCATACAAAGTGGCTAAACCTGTCATGTTTTGCAACAAACGCAATACCTCACTTCTTGCATCTGTTGCCTCTCTCCAATTCCCCATCTTAACTAGCTTAATTGCTTCCCACTGAGCTTTCTCCAATTCACCCTTCTGTTTCTCGTTGATCAAACCCGAAAAGTAGGCATTCAAAGCATGAGTAGCAACTTGAGTTACTGGGTCAGTTAATCCATTGCCTATTGCAACTCCTTGCAAATTCACTCTTTTCGACACCGGCAAGTTCATATTTTGGTTCAATATGTAATACCCAATTGCAGGTACATACTTCCCCGCATAACTCTCACCAGTAACATAAATTGGTCGAGTGTTAAACAAGGGATCCAATTCAATAAACCCAATGATCGCAGCAAAAAGATGCTTAGCAACAGAAACTTGATCTCTTGGTATTTCATCGTCTGTTGCGGCAAAACTAAATCCAGTTCCAATAGGATTATCAAGAAAAAGAAGCCCAAAAATTCGGTTCCAAGAACCCGGGTTGGGTTCAAGGGAAAGGTGTTCCACGTTTTGGCTGTCAGACAGGGTGACGCGCCAAGGGCCAAGTTCAAGAAAGTTACCGGTCATGGAAGAGCAGCCAGGACCTCCCTGTAGCCAAATAACAAGTGGGGTTTGTGAGAGCGGTGAAGTGGATGCTTGTGCTTCATAGAAAGTGTAGAAAATAGCCGATCCGGTGGCGGGATTCACCTGCAAGTAACCGGATTTGGTGGGAAGGACTTCTTTGGGAAAAAGAGGAGATGAAGAAGATGAAGTGCGAGTGAGAAAAAAGAACAGGATGAAGTAGATAGCGATTGGTGACTTCATTTTGATCTGAAGAGTTGTCTTTGGTATGAATTTATGCTATATAAAAATGGATGGGGCCATACATCCTTATGCACCTTGCCTCTCTACCCAAAAGTTCATTTATCAAAATGACCAATGATCAATGTGTTTGACAACAAGCATCTTCTGCCTTTTTGGATGCTTTGAACAACATAAAAGCCAACAAGCATACACTGTTGGTCCAAAAAATGGCATTGGGTGTTCAGAAACAGGAATAAAGATTATGAATAAACAAAATAATAGATATTATTATAGACTTTATTCTTTTATAATAATTTATAATTTGAATATTAATATTTTCAAACTTGGTGAAACACATGTTATTTTAAAATAAAATATTACTGACTTTTTTCTTTTATAATAATTAGTTTTGGATACTGATATTTCAAACTTGTTTAATATTTCAGCCCCTCTGAAACAAAATCCCGATTTCACCCCTGGTACAAACTACAAAATGACCAATATTTATGATTGCATTGAAAGGGGTCTAATTGTTACAAAATCAAATCATGGGGAATCTAATTATATTTAAGCTAAAATCAGGGGTGTTACTATAAATTTTTAATTGGAATAATAACTGATAGATCCCAAAAACTTAGAAAAATAACAAATAAAGATATACAAATTCAATACTATTAGAAATAACAATACTCCAATAATGGATTAGATTTTTTTTTTCAATTTATTATTTTCATAAATTAGACTAAATATGGTTTCATTTATTAATTTTAGTGACATTTTTTATTTAAAATATTTTTAAGTTTAAAAATATATGACTTATAATGAATAATATGTTAGTATTGGAGATGAAACTCTTTAGATACATTTTTGAGCTTGTAATACATATCAGCAAAAAGATGATGCTTTACGATGCGTGCAGAGAAATTCTCAAGGTTCAAAAGGTCAGCAGAAGCGTGTCTTATACCGGATTCTACTGCTTTGTTGCCGTATTGAGCTATGCCTACACCAGCAACACGTGAGTCCCACTTATACTTTCTTAAACCCCTGTACAATGTTAAAGTGTATTATGGGGTTTTAGAAGTTAATGCTTTATTTGCTAATTTTCTTTTGTGGTTTGTTGTTTTAGATAGTTTTCGTTGCTGTGCTTTATCACTTTTGGTCATTTGTGTTGTTTTCCCCCTTTTTCTCTTCATTGCGGGTTTCTTAGCATTATTTTTTATAGTATAGTAGGTCTTTTTGTTGCTTTTGCTCATTGTTTTGGTTGGTTTTTTTTTTTTTTTTGTTTTTTTGGTGTTTCAGGACTAGAGCCGGTTATTCTAGAGGTGATCAATTCTATGCATCATAATACCCTGCTGGGACTGAGCTCTCAACAGATACAACCAAGGTTTGCGAGCATTGCATTTTCCAAGGTCTTATTTTGTGACTTGGATGTGGTTTTTGTGGCTGGTCATATTCATATGGTGTTGAATGTGATATGTGTGTCTTTGATTGGTAGTTACACAAAGCGGCTGCTGGCAACTGCTTTGAATCAGACGACTGGGGTCCAATTGAGTATTGCATCATGGTGAAACACTTTATGCAGTAAAGTACTAGAATGCTAGTAATACTATTAATTTTTGTCATATGGTCCCGGTTTCATTCGTTTACTGTAGAAGAGGCCAGAGGGACATTATAATTTTTTACACAAGTTGATGATACCATTATAGATATTAAAAAATATGCGATTGGAAATTGATGATGAAAATCTTGAAAGGCATCAATTTTTTAATTCCAAAGTCAAAGTGATTGCATCCCTTTTTTGATATGTTCCATTTTCAAAGGAAATATGAGATTTCAAATGCTATGTAGCAAAATCTATGGTAGCCATTCTATTTTCTGAGGATGGTCAAAAAGATGTAATAAATTAACTTTTTATAGATGATTGTTCGATGCAAAAGGTCCTCAGGGTTTTGATTACTGTCTCAAAAGGATTTAAAGGATAAGTATCTACGTTGATATTTTATGTGTTGAGTCTAAGGGTTCATGTGCTAACTATAATGATATATAATATTTGGATGAATTGAGATTTGGACTCAAGGGAAGCCTCTTGCTTTGCACACTAATTGCATATTTTATTTGAAATTTTATTGGTGCTTCTATAATGGATGGAACTTATAGCTTAGAAAAAGGCCAGGGAGTAATTTTTCTAACAAATGAAAGAAAATAGGGGGCTAAAGCAATAAAGAGGTCAGATCTCAGATCACCCAATAATAGGAATGACTTATTACAGGTAATCATTTACTACAGTCTTAATGAAAATTTTCCATTTGCAGATATGATGGATAAGGAGGTTAAGAGGATCGATTATAGAATCCGAACAGAGTTACCTTTTCTTTTTATTGGATTCTGAATTGATTTTTTCTATAAAAAAGCTTTCAGTGAGAAGGTTAAGAAATGCCACATCTTTCTTAAGTTTGAGCTTGGATATTGAACAATTCTATTCCTAGTTTTCCCATTTCTCATTCAGGTCAAAGCACTCATACAGTATTATCTGCCTATCAGCCCATTATCATTTCTGCTTATCCTTGGTCCTTGTGTGTTCAATGATCCCTTGGATTGATGGTTTACATTTTGCAGTTTCAACTAGGTTGAAACTGAAACCCTTGTTCGAAACTCAAATCCTTGTATGTTGAACTAGATTTGTCCTACAACTGAATGATGTAGAAATAACCATGAAACTTGATCAGCATCTTCATCAAGTGGCCCAAGTGAGATTTGAGCTGGAGATGACATCAAGGTGAAAAGAGAACCTCCTAGTTATGCTCCAAATCCAAGAGGCAGTATTCTTTTCATTTAGTAGCTTTTACCCTCCTTCACAAAAAGGACAGCTTGTAACAATTGCAATTGTTCTGTTCTCTACCCAAATCAAGTCATTGTACCAAAACCTAGGAGCAAAGCCTTCAACCTGATATGCAATTATTCACAAACTTAATAACTTTTTTAAGAGTTTATGTTTTATTGGGTATTTGATCTAAGAGAAAAAGATCCTCATCATTGTTACAGAAGAAAGCAGGATTTTCTTCTGGGTTTTTTACATCTAAGTTTATGCTTCAAGACCTAACTGCAATTTTTGAACAGTAGCTACTATGAGAAGAAATGGTTGTACCCATTTTTAAAGTCTGCATAGGGTGAGATTTCCATCTCTCCAGTTTCTCTCTAACTAATTCACATCTGTTTACATGATTGCAGAAATACATGGCACACCTTCTTTCTCGGGGACAACTTGATGGAAGCGGGTAGAAAGGAATTATCTATCTACTGTAGATGATTGACTGAAGCATCAGTTAACAGTATGCATATGAAATTAAACCAATTGATGATTTTTTTAAAGCTATCATATGCCAATGTAGAAAACCAAGATTTCTAGTGCTTATAATGCAAGCATAACTATTTGGTCCTATTGTACAAACATATCTTGGATGGTATGAATATGCCTTGGATTAGGCTGAAGAGGAACATTTTATAGTCTAATGGATGTCTAGATTTTCCTGCCAATGACAATGTTATTGTACCTTCCAGCTAATTCAGCAATTCTCCATTGTTATTGTTGAGAGATAGAATTATTGATGCCGTTGACTTAGCCAAATTCATCTATGAAGTGTACATTAAACTGCAGTGACCTATGGCAGTGTCTTTATTTATCGTCTCATGCTACAGTATGTTTAGATGCACAATACTCTTTTGTTATAATATCTAACTCTTATGTTGTATATTTTCAAGTTTTTAAATTGAGAATCACAGCCAATTGAGTTAAAAGTCATAGCAGCCCTGTCCCTGCTCCAGCCCTTGTTATCATAACCAGCTTCAATCAAACTGCAGCAGTAATCATCTAGTCCTAGAATAACTTCAATTGCAATGGGACAGTAGGACCTCTAAACGACTGCATCAACATTTTGTTTATACAACCAAAGATGCAGAAATTTACACCTGTGTATTGCTACAATGTAGAAATGCAGTATTTTCAAAGTTTTGTACGGAAATTCATGCTCAACGAAAACCCACAAATGAAAGGGACCCCATCACTCATGAAAGGTTGGTTGAATGGTTAGAACCCTGATTTAGGCTTGATTTGAGATTATGATGTTCTTACCATACTTTAAAAGCAAAATTTTAAAGTGTTTGATAACGATGAACTTTTATTTAAATATACTAATTTCTCCATTGATGTTATATATCCCACAATAATTTTAGTTTTAAAACCATCGCACCTCATATCAGACAAAGTCAACACTCTTCCATGATCCAAGGGTACCTACCAGCCAAAAGGATCCGAATTTCCTACTTCCTAAAGATTACAGGGTTCGACTGGAGCCCTAGTTCCTAACTCGAATTGAACAAAACAAGTTCGAAAGATTTCATAAAGCCAAAAAAAAAAAAAAAAAGAGCTATCATGCATGAGCACTTAATATATTTATCAAGATTAATCTACCCTTGTTAAACCATAATTAAATGAGGGGATAAGTGCACAAGGCATCTTCCCCCTAAAAAATAAGTTTACAGAACTTTATGACCAGGTAGAGATTGTTCTAACCCAGTTACCTCAAAGTTTGTAATAATATATGTTGTTCCAGATCTGAGCACCAACTGAACCGTGTTTCAGTCGCAATATTTTCCAATGACGCCCACACATTTTGAAGCACTAATGCTATCACTCCTCAAGAGTACCCCACATTTCATATTCCTAGAACCATTCTGCATCGTTGACGCATTTCCGTGAGCAGCCTGCAATTCTGAAAAGTCAGCCAATTTTGGTGGGCTCTGAAGAGTTGCACGAGTGACAGAAGATGTACGCTTCTTCGAATGGTCGGTTTGATCTGTATCCTCCTCCTCGTCAGATGCACTGGTTCTTTCCCTGTGGAAAAAACAAATGGAAGCAATTAATATGATAAAGATGATAATGACCAAATAAACTGCACGGAATTTTGGCATCTGTTTTACCTAGGCAAGGAGGCATACTTCCTTTGGAGTGGAATGCCTCTTTCTCTTTTGCCATATTGCTCCTCCAGACGGGCAAATTGTTGCTTAAACTGATCGACTCCGCTGTTGTTGTAAAGGCCACAGTTAGTTATCAATGACAAGCTAGAACAGTCAGATTACCCAACGGAAGAAGCAGCACAATGGATGAAAATCGTACCAACATTGCAGGTACAATCAGAGTCTTACTTTTGTCCTCATGCGGACATGAAAAATACAACTTTGCAATTATTATGACCACTAATTCAATTCAGTTATCAGCAACTAAAAAAGGTTGAGGTAACAGTCACAAGTCAGCTACAAACTCTTGCATGTTTTTAATAAGGTACATCCTATGTAGTTGTAATCTTGTGCCATATCTAAAGAACAAAAAACTTTCAATATTACTGTTGATCTAATGTTTAAATCAACTAATGTATTTTGAAGGGAAAGCTGGTAGCTGGTAGTTTCATCACTTTCTCACACTGAACTCCTAGCAACCACACGTGACACTTTAACAAGGCTTCCCTGGTTTCTGTTTATGCCAGTAATTAATCAATCAGCAGTAAAAGCATTTTAATGCCTGACCTTGGATACATGAAGCCAGTATGATCTGTGCCATGAAGGTACTCCTGCAGCATGTGCGGATGATACTCTAAAATCTGTTTGATTTCAACACGAGGTGTACCATAGCAACATTTAAGGAGTGCAGCTTAACAAGTAGACATAATGCAGCATCAATAGTTTGAATCATACCTCTCTATAAATTAACTCTCTTACGTCATCTTTGGTCAATTTCCTCCTTTCAAATTCGAACTCAAGTTTTGGAATCGGTTGCCTGGATGGTTCCTCATCCACGTTTGCCAGTTCATGGAAATATGGATCTGCTAATGCCTGTTAAGAGAAGGATAAACAGAGTCAGGATAGAAAAATATAGAGTTTAGAATAAGCAGATACCAAATACATAATGATCTATAAAAGGCTGTTTAAACTCAGATTCAGTAAATCTTATCTCTTCAGCAGAAGGGCGATCTTTAGGATCAAATGCAAGTAAACGCTCAAGTAAACGCAGAGCCAGTGGATCTACACCAGGGAATTTATGTGAAAAAGGAATTGGTCTCTTTTTTCTCAAGCTATTCAGATACCTTCTAGCCTTTTCATTCCGAATCTGCAGGTATTACCAACAACTGAATCGGTGAGAAAACATAAACTAGACCAAATAAGGATACCAATTGCAGGTACTTTAACAATCAAGAATAATATTTGCAGTAAAAACGGTATTGACAAAGGTAACAAACCGCTGCTATGGATTCAGCAGAAGGAGTGCCAAGCAAATCAGTCACAAGGTCTAATTGCTGCACCACATTCTTCCCAGGAAACAAAGGTCTTCCTGTTAGCAGTTCTGCAAATATGCACCCTATGCTCCAAATATCAATAGCAGGGGTGTACTGCAGAAGATGCAGTTTTAGAACATGCATTATCAAATACTTAGAAAATTAATAACAATAATAATGATGATGATGATTATATATCTACTGGAACAGAAGATTAAACAAAATTCATTGCTGACACATATACAATTCTATCTCAGGTAATATTGACAAATAAAAACAAAAAATACATCATTGAAGATAATGACTCTTCCATGCCAAACTAGGAAGCTGAAAGGCAAAACGGGTAAGTACAGACATGATTTTCTAACATGAAGTCATCTATTCAACAGATGTTCTAGCATCTCTAGGTACATCTGGAGGTTGATATAACTACAATAATCAGGCACCGAAGGTCCAGATGCCACAAAATATCTCAAAGTAATGGATAGCTCTGCTATTTGCATTCTATAATGCAAATATGATCACAACTTTTTTAGTCTACAAAGGTTACGTCTTATAGTCATGGCAGATTCAATCACTATAGTTGTACCAATACCATAAGAAATATACACAGACTGCAATAATTTTTGAAGATAAAATTATAAATTGGTTGCCTGTCTAACTAGACTGTGTGAAATAGATATAACGATTAAAAAACTTAATTGCAACTTAATTTCAGATAGATGGGACCCTTTTACACAGTTCTAGCTGAACATTTGTCCAGCATATTGCCAGGAAAATAAAAAGGAAAAATGCAATAAAGGAATGGCATGTATGTGCAACTTGGTAGACTTTTAGAGAAATAGAAACAGCAGGGAAGCCTGAACTGAACCAAAGATCTGAATAATAAACTGAGACATAAAAGTTCTGATTGTCATGGAGCAAAACATGCCAGCATAGGGTTTTCAAGAATCATTGTGAAACAAAATCTCAACCCAATAAGTCATTAAACAGGAGTAAGGATACATAATTCATATCCCCTTACCTTGGAGAAAAAAGAACCGCAGAGTTCAGGAGCACGATACCATCGAGTTGCCACATAATCCTTGTAAAGCATATATCTTTTTATTAATGTTGTATAGAATGCAACTGAACTAGAGGTAATCTACCTCCTTGAATAATAAATATTAGAATAACAATGGAAGTGACCAAATACATACAGTCCAAAAGATAGCAGAAGGTTTATCAGTAAATGACACACGTGCAAGCCCAAAATCACAAATCTTCAGTTTGCAGTCAGCATTAGCTAGAATATTTTTCGGTTTCAAATCACGATGAAAAACATTTGCTGCTAAGATTAAGAAAAAATCATCAGAACCGTCTTTTTAATCTCTATGACGACGTAATAAGAAACAATTAACCTGAGTGAATATATTTTAGAGCTCGAAGAAGCTGGTATAAGAAAAACTGATGGTGCTCAGGTATGAGATCGTCATTTGCCTTAATAACTTGATCAAGGTCCGCTTCCATCAGCTCAAAAACTATATAAATATCTTTAAACTCTCTGCGACATGGAGGAAGCATTATATGCTTAATTTCCACAATGTCCGGATGTCGCAGCATGCGAAGGAGCTTGATTTCTCTTAAAATCCGCGTGGCATCAGAAACATGCTCGAACACCTCTTTCATCTTCTTAATAGCTACTTTCTCCCCCGTGTGAGTATCGACTGCCGATGCAACTACACCATAGCTTCCTATTCCAATTATTTCCTTAATTTCGTACTGGCTTGCCTCTCCATACTCGGTGAAGAATTCTTTGTCGAACATGCTATAATATCAAATTAAACAACTAACTATCACAATCCACCCGAAACGAAGAAGCAACGAAAACAAACAAAGTGAACAGTAGAAACGAAAATCAATTTCCAAAAACAGTCAAGCAAAACAAGACAACCAAGTGCATAGGTTGAAATCAGAACCTCGCTTTGTCCAAACAAGACGAAATTGCTCCGCCGTCGAGAGAGAACTCCAAACGAGCCGCAAACTGAAACGAATTTTTCAAACAACAGCATAAATAAGAAGCAACTGCGCATTTGAACCTTATCAAGTTGACAAATTGTACGGACGAGTTGGTCTACTAAATTATTCGAATTTTCATTTAATTAATACCACTAAATTATCTGTGACAGGAATTATTTTGAAAAATTTAAAAATAAATAAATTGAATGGCTGAGATGGGAAGATGCTAAATTATGACCGAATAGAATCCGATGAAGAAAACGACACGTCGTAATAAAATTGAAAGAAAACAATTCCTCAAAATAAGCACCTCATCTTACCGCCGGATTCACGGAACTAATAAGAGAGAGAGAGAATAATAATATAATACTGGCTGACCTTATGAAGGTCGATGGAGGCGAGTTTTTGAGTCGGCGGTCAAAGCCGACACGTCGATTCCCGCAGCGGCGATAATCTTCTTCTCTTGAACGGTGTAGTTTCGGGGTGAAACTTCCATGCTGCTGCTGTTGCTGGGGTACCGAGTACTATTATGGTTGGCGTTAGAAAGAGCTTGAAAGCAGATGCTATTGGAGCGAGTGCACAGTATAGACTGTGGTGCGTTACAGAGGATTTCAGGCTGCGTAGCCTGTCGGGAATTGAATTCATACCGCGTGGGAATTAGGTTTAACACGTTTTATAAATTTAATTCTCAATTAGTCAAAACATATTTTTGAAAGGCAATTAATAAATTTCTAAAAATATATTAATTTTAAAAAAAATTAATAAAAATGTGTAAATATTTTAAAGGGTTATTATCAACTTGATATAAATTAAATTAAAACATTTCATTAACACAACTAAGATTTTATTTAATAATTGGTCTTTTTTTGACCAAAACAAGTAGTTGATTGCTCATGGATTGAAAGGACAATCTCATCCATTTAAAATAATTAATAAAATTAAAGAAAGTAATATGTAATAAATTTAAAATCTTGAATCTCTTGGGTGGTGTAAGAAATTTGATCTGGTTCTGTGAGGGTAATAGTGGTTTCCATGGCTGAAACTCCAGCTCCTGGCATGGAATGAGAACAGAAGCCGAGAGAGAGAGAGAGAGAGAGAGGGAGGGAGGGAGTTCTGAACAGGAGCTAGATCAAGCTTGAAAGCTGATGGCAATATCCTTGAAACAAATGATGCATAAACAATGCCCCAAACAAAATATTGATGTATGTCCTATCCTCTGCGCCTACGTCTAACATAAATTTGTGGGCTCCTATAACGATCTCCTTCGCCTTCTCTTTCGGAAGGACACCCTTGACCTCGACGCTGCGGCTGCTGATGATGATGCTGCTCAATATCATGATGCTGCTCCAAGGGCAAGCAGACAGCCATGGTTGTGTCCTGTGATTGCTGCTGTTGCTTATTATATGGGTGTGAATTGGGTGCCTTCCTTTGTGCTTGCAGACCACATACAATGACAACTTTATTCTCTTCCCAAAAAACTGTATTTTGCTGCTGCTGCTGCCTCCACTGCTTTGAAAACTGCTTTCCTTCCCTTTTTAACACAGGTAAGGAAGAGTCACCAGGTGAAACCCGCAAGTTTTCACCAAGATCCTCCCTGTCAACGCAGCACAATCCCAGCAACTCAGTTTCACCTTGAATCTGATGTTCTTGCAGCTTCTTTTCTCGTTCACTCACTTTGGCATCAGATGCTCTCCCTGTGCACAGACTCCTTGTTTGCTGTTGTTCCATCAGCGCAAGATCATCCTTCTTTTCTGCTTCTATCATAGGCTCGGGACTACCATGTGGTGAACATGATAAAGTATGTTTATCAGTCACATCAAACTGTAGTTCTCGCAAATTACATGGTTCTTCATTCATCTTGACAAGTTGATATTGTCTTTCCTCCTCATAACACAGCTGCACAAAATAAAAACATGTTATAAATAACAAATATTTACTACATTTGTAGCAATAGAGTACATCGCACGGAGTTTATGAAATCTTAAATCTAACATTTTGTACAAGTGTAAGATGCAGCACCTCTATTTCTTGTTCAGTTGCTTCAGTGCCCCATCTTGATACTTCATTTTTCTCTTCCCCTGACTGTTTTTCAACTTGACACTGTTCCTCAAACACTACAACTTGTTTTTCTCTCTCTTTATTCCATTTGTTAACCATTTCATCTTCTTTCCCTTCTACACGACACTCTTCCTCTACTCTACCTTGATTAACAGCAATCATGAACCGCCCCCCATTTATACACACAATTTCCCCCGTCCTACAAAGCTTCCTCAAATGATGACGCAAAAACGCCGCATGCCCCCACGGCAAGTCCTCATAGTTCTTTTCAACAAACCCTGAAATGGACTCCTCAGTTGACCCGCCTCCCTCATTCAACTCCGTAATTGCAGTCTGAATCATCTACTACGCCCACCAAATCATGGGCAAATAATATAACGACCAGAAAGATGCCAAATTTGTTATGCATTTGAAAGTAATTTTTTCTTTCACTATTCACTCCAAATATTAAATCAATACTTCCATAACATAAAGTAAACTCTCCCCAAGCATTTAGAAAGTGCATTACTAGCTATATATTCAGCCAAAATGCAAGCAAACATTTGCTTTAACATTTTAAACATGCAATTTTGTCGCTTTTACATCAAAACTTATAGCCTATTCTGCTTTGTAATTAAACAAACAATGCATGGATTTCATTCAGAAATAACTCTTCCAGTTGCATACAGCAAAACACAAAAAGAGACGAACACTTACCAAGGAATACGGAGGATGACTGGGACTGTCAAACCTAGGGAAAAATTCATGCAGTCGTCTTTCAATGTGGCACTTCACCTCCTGGCTGACGGGTCTGGAAGGATTCGAAGCAGAGAGAGTAGTAAAAATGGTGCCTTTAAGCTTGCCCATTATGTGTTTGTGTCTTTGCTCCTCAAAATCTGGGGTTTTCCGTTCTGGGTTTTGCAGAGAAAATTTGTCGATGCGATGAGGCTGTTCCATTTGTGTTAAATTTTAACAGTAATGTAAACTGGGGATTGATTTTGTGAGCATTTGATTTGACGACGAATCTTGGAATTCAAGAAACTCACGTTTGATTCTTTATGGCAAGAGATTTTCCTTCTGGGAAAATTGCGTGTGTGCGTACGTTTTCTTTCAAGTAATGCGAGACAATTACCCTTTATGAAATTAAATTTACGACTTATGTGAATTTTCTTAAAATAAAACGACGAACAGGCCCCCAATTTTTGATTAAATAATATATAAATTCACACTTCAATCATTTATAACAAATAAGTCCCTACTATTTAGGAACAATGCCAATTATTACAAATATAAATGAGAATAAAATTATATTATTAAAAAAATAATATGTTCTCAATTATCGGCTAGATACAAATCTTTATTTTACTTATAATTAATATCTAGTAATTCCTTTTAGGAGCGACATAAATTAATTTGGTTAGAATTTTTTCAATAATGAATAAAATTAAAAATTTTTATTAATAATATATTTGTTCGAAAACGAATTGAGATAAATAGAATATTAAGATCAAATAAAACCAAATTAATTTGATTCAATTCCAATTCTCAAATGTGTGATGAGTGAATTGTAACGGGTAAAATTATGTATTAATTTTTATTAGGGTTTTGTTTTTAATTCTAATAATGTAGTTTATTGCATTGTAACAAGTAAAATTATTCACTAATAGTAAGTTACATATATTTTTTAATAAATTTATAAATTTACTAGTATTAAAAACCAAACTAATTAATTCAATTTTTTTTAAAAAAAAGTAATTTTAAATTTTAAATTTTCAAAACAAGGAATTCAGATTCATCTAGTTGGATTTTAACTCCTGAGTTTTTCGCCGGTTCCCAATTCGATCCACAACTATAAATTTAAAACTACAATATCCCATTCCCAAACATACTTTGGATACGTTCATAAATTGGGAGATTCTATGCATAGTCCATAAATTGGCCACACCTAGAATTTAATTAGTTGTTGTGACCGTGCAACTTCAAAATTATAGCACCTCAATCCATAACATACACTTAAATAGGTTAAGAGATGGGGAGATCCTATGAAACAGTTCTTAAGCTGGCCACCGTGAGAATTGGGCCCGTTGCCACGTACCAATGATTTCACAATGTTCGTTGCTTCAATACCAGATGATAATTTCAACTCCTATATAACACCATGAAAATTGATATCTTTTGCATAAACACCTTATTACAAACAACCCACCATCTAATACAAAGTTCTGTGACACATGTACAAACAACATCTACTTCTGAGAACATGGAGAGGACTAGGAATTCATACCCAAAGCATTCACCATTTTGCTGATTTACATTTAGCAGCTATTCCGTTTTCATTCAAGTAAGGCCTAAAAGTTCTTATGACTTCCTCATATACCGGCCGCTTATAGTCCACTGCCTGCAACCAATATGTTTTATGTCTTAGGCTGTCGAAAATACAGGACATGTTCTTAAAATAAATGTAGAATATGTAGCAAGCAGGATACCTGCTCAACAACTTCCTCAGGACTCGCCCATTTCCACTCTGCAAATTCAGGGTCTACTTCACCATTGCCTAGGTTTACCTCACTGTCATTGCCAGTTAATTTCATAAGAAACCTGTAATTTGTCCCAAAGAAAAAAAAAGGGATGTTAGGCTGCAGATCACATGTAGAACAGAAGGATTCCAAGGCCTAAAAGAAAGGCTTCATTTGTATTTTAGATGGCAAGCATAAGCTTGATAATTGAGGACAATCTGCAAGCTTCACAATTCTATATACATAATTAACACCTGCACTAAGAACTCTTATCATCCATGAATTAGTAAGTGAAATGAGTGAGATGATGTATTTAAGTGGGAAAGTTTGTTGGGTGTCCCCAACAATACCAAGCATCATCTTTGACAAGAAGTAACTCAATTAGTAATGAAAATCAGACTAGATGATTGAACATTCACAGAAATTGTGAGTAACACAAAGCATTAAAATGCTGAGCAAGCATAGCCATAGCCATATGGTAACAACAAGCAACCCTAACGAGAAAAATCCTAGTTAATTGAGAATTGTATTAAAGGAACTCCGCTCATGAATGAGAATTTTAAAGCAAACTTCTTGGTTGCTCAACAGAGGACCAAAAAGTCTTGGTTTAAACAGCATAAGCCAGTTCAAGCTAAGTAAAGTTTCAAAATTATACCCATTATTCTTTCAATGAATTCAGTAGATTTTATTCCCATGTTGCAAAACTGTGAATCATTAACAATGTCCTCCAGTCTTAATTGGATATATATATATATATATATATAAATGTTAAAGCAATGTTCCCCAGCCACGTATCTGCATGTTCATTAAGTAGTTTACCATGGCCAGGTGAATACATCTTTACTACTGGCATTCACAATCAATTTTGCCACTGACAACATTCTTATATGGATTTCTGACTCTTGTTATTTCTTTTCTACCAACACTGCCATGTAATCCATTGAGTTATTTGATTTAAACAGCCTCATTTTCTTTGAAAGTGTAAGTGCTCATGCGGACAATATGCGTGTAGCAAGAGTGAAGGAAATAAGAAAATGAGAGATGCATACCACTTCTGTGCTTGCCCATGCCATTCACCTCCCCAGAGACGATTCACTTTGGCCTTCACAGCTGGAGGGAAGTCGCAAGTCAACCAATTTGGTACCTGACAATTCATTATACTACTTTGATTATCTGTATAAAACAAAATAACCCAAAAAGAGAGAGATAAGAAGGTGCTTCAATATTTCAACAGCTTCCCATGTGAAATTGATTAGCAGTTCAAGATGATCCTACATACTTTGTATTTATTTAAGAGATTGCACAATAAAGTCGTTAATGAACTAACTTTTTCCTAAAACAAAAATCTGGCCTTCTTCAGTTATTTCACCTTACTCCATTTCATTTGTAAATTGAACTGTGAGCCAAATTTTCAGTTACATGGTAGTTGTTTGAATGCATAGAAACATTCATAATTAGAAATCTATCATCATTTAAAATCCCATTCATCCCAAACAAAATCAGTATCTCTGTTCCTAAAACAACATTTATACACACTTTGATTCAATCTTAAATGAATGGTTCAACAATCCATATACAAAACAGTAGAACAAATAAACAAGCACCCGCATTGTATGTGGAATGGCTCAAATTACTAAACTGAAGCACAATAGAATAACTTTTATACAAACCTCAGCAATAATTTCAGCAGACGCTATTCCTGTTTCTTCTTGCAGTTCCCTCACGGCTGCAGACTTGGGCTCCTCGCCGTCTTCAATACCCCCCTAATATTGGCAATCCCACAACAATCGAAGTAAATTAAATAAAAGATGAGGACACCCTAATGAAATAAGAAGATTGAGGCAATTACATGTTAAGAATTCATTTATAACTTTTACAAATTTTATAAATAAATTCAAGGCTTGGTTTATATTTGGCATGGAATGAGGGTAAGGAAGAAAAAACACAATTAAACAGACTCCCATGCCATTTCATCTGCTAAGAATTGAGATAATTACAGTGTTTAAAAATTTCCTTAAATCAAGCGTGTCATATGAATAATGCAGGTATTAATAACAAGTTCTCCATTTTACCGGATTGAAAGTAGACATTGAAAGCTGTTATATAAAAGACTGATAAAAAATAGTAAATTGGTTATTATCCCAATTCTTTTCATATTTCTCCGTGGAAAGATGATATACATAATACTATTTTCAGAACAAACAGAGCATCTAAAACAGAGTACCCACCTGAGGCATCTGCCAAGCTCCTGGAACATTCAATCTAGACGCCACAAAAATCTGCCAATGTAATTCAGCATACTTAGAACATAAAACAAAACATACATCAAGATGCTCACTGAGGTAAGCCCTCCCCAGATAGCCTTAAGCTTGGATCCGGCCTTCGCGAGCACACATACATGGCATACAATAAAATTCATTTCTTTCTTACTAAAAGCGAGTTATAGAAGTTATTTTGGTAGTTTCAGAAACATTTTGGAATAACTAAAATCATCATTTTTGTGTCAATTTACAAGGATTTAGCTCAAATAAATCAATATGCTTTCAGATATAAAAATCATCTTGAGAAAAAAAACGCTTGGATAGTTGTTCATTCAAACAGCACGCATAAGCACTTCCATAAGAAAGAATTTCGCTAATGCTTTTATAGAAAGTGCTTCTACTAGACAAGGTTACCAGTAAAATTTTTCCCACAAAAACCATCTACATAACAGGATTATTAAAAATCTTAGGAGAACAACAGAATCAATCTGATACAAAAACATCCACAAAATTCAGCTGAGCAGAGAAATAACTCAAAATTATGAAAAAAAAACCGACAAACCAGAGAATCGGGGTTGATGAGACAGACGCCGACATTAGGGCGGTAGCCGGAGGGGAGGCCGTCCATGACGACGTCAACCAACGATTCTTTCTTAATTTCTTTCTAGTTCCTTAATAATTAATGCCCCGATCGATCGCTATCAAAAAATTCAGAGGGAAAAAGGGAAACGAGGAAGACGAGAGAAAGAACAAGGAAAAGCTGAGAAGTAATGGATGGGTGAGTCTATTGGCATGAGTGACGCTGACCATCACCAATGGCTGACTCTTTTTTATAGACGGAGAGAAAATGGAGTCTTCTCTTCCACACTCAGGTGGAGGACCATGTTATACTACGGCAGTCCCCATTTCGTTATCACGCAGTCTCCCTCTCATAGATAGACATTTGAAACTCCTTTGGCCTTTTCCTTTTCCGAAAATTAAATTTTATTTTATTTATAATATTATATATATATATATATACACACACATATTAATAAATACTAGAATATCAAAGTGCTGATTCTCTCAAGCAATAATTTATTATTAGATTTATGTAGTATTTAAAAAATAAATAATAAAAATAATGAGAGCAGGTGGTGGTCATGGTAATAAAATAGGGACGTGCGCAGGGTATACAAGCCGGAAGAACGAAAAGGTCGGCGCATAATAGCAAGAACACGAGGAGATGATGTAGTCAGTGAGCTAACACGCGGATGAGGAAAATGAAAATACAGTGGAAAAGCGGATAAAGACAAACAAAAAGCAGTGGCCGGTGGGCGCAAGTGAGAGAGAGAAGGCGTTGACTTTCTGTAAAGAGAGAGGGAGAGAGGGGGAGGGAGGGAGGGAGGGAGAGTAGTACAAAATTTAATTGATTGATTGTAAATGAGTGGAAAGCATCTTGCTTTTGAAATTTTGGATGATTATGATAATGATGGTAATTAATCCTCATCACTTAAGGATTTAATTAATTATTAAAAATTAAGGATTCTTATACGAGGGTCTTTAATAAATACAGAATATGAGGACCTTAGTGAAAATATCCCTCACAGGTGTCGATCCCTTCGTGCACGCTTCGTTGATTCTCCCTCCACGCCTGTTTGCTTTGTCTTCTTTCGTTGGCCGTTGGATCGCTTGTGTAGTACATTTTACCTTTTGACGTTTAAAGTTTTATTCCGTTAAACAAGTTTTAGGATATGAATGGATTTATTTTGATTTTCAAATTAATTTTTAACTTACGATTAAAAAAAAAAGTTTTAAATTCACTCTAATTAATATCAAACTTAAAAAAAATTTTAAAATATTTTTATATTCTTAAAATATAAAAAAATTTATGTAATTAGTGTGAGGTCAAAAAAATTTAGAATTTAAATCTCAAAAATAATTTAAATTATATTTATATAATATTTTAAAAGATTTTTATTCTTGTGCATTAGAGAAAATTCTAAATAGAATAGGATATATATAGAGAGAGAGAGATAATTAACTATAAAATATTATAATTAGATTCACTTTTGTACTAATAAATTTATGATATTAATGTTTTTTTATTTTTATTTTTTAAAATATTTTTATAAAGTGTTAAAGATAAATTTTGAAAATATTATCAAGTGGGTCTTAATAATTCTTCTATTTTATTTTTCGTATTGAAAAAAAAAAGACTCAAAGATCTAAGATTATATTATTTTTTAATTTATTTTATTTTTTAAATCTCATATGTATAAAACATGCAAAAATATTTTAATAAAATATGTGAATTTCTTTACCTATGGGTGCATAATCACATTCTTTAATTAAACATAGATATAAAAGATTTCTTAAATATTTGAGTTTTTATTCAATACGAATTTAGGTTGTAAATTATTTTTTTTAAAAAATAAAAATAAATATAATAATTAAAAATACAAAATTATTTGAAAAATTAAGCATGAAATAATATGATTAAAAAAATTAAAAGAAAAGGAAAAAGAATCCTTCATACTCGATTGATATATTGAAAATCATGATTAAAAATGTAATGAAATGTGGGGCAAGGTTAAAAAGAAATAAGAATGGTT